>JAJJMB010009088.1:1640764-1693597 GCA_023531105.1 Papaver atlanticum | reverse complement strand
TGGCGCCGCCGACGCGGACTTGTTTTTAGGGTTTTAGATTTATTTTTTATTTTATTATTTTGTTCTATTTTACGTTTTTGGGTATTTATCTTTTGTCTACAGGTTTTGATGTCGTAAAGACTTGGAGCTAAAGATTAAAGCGAAAAGAACGGAAAAGAAGACAATTTTATTTTAGTTATTTTCTTTAGTTTATTTTTATTTTTATTTTTTTAGGGTGTTGTTTATTTTAGGAATTTTTTTTTTTATTAGGGTTTCTTTATTATTTTGTAATTTTTTTTTTTGGACTTTTTGGACTCTGGACATTATTTTTATTTTTATTTTTATATACCCTACGGAAGGGTATCCTTAAATATAAAACTGTTTGCAGAGAAGGAGGACAATTACGATATTATCTCTGCACCTTGGGTTCGTACACTGACACAGCAGTCAGTGGCCTGAGTCGACTATAATTATTACTTCAAAAATCTATTAAAGGCAAAATATTAGAATCGCTTTAAAAGAAAGAATTGCATGAATATTGATTAGAGTTTATCACTTAATTGGTTAATGGTTGAATCCAAAGTCTCGGTGTTTTCTTTATATTTTTGATACAACTTTATTTGAATTGTTGACTTTAATTTGAGTCTAGAAAATCCTTCACAAGTTCGAGAAACGAATCTTTTTACCACTACAACTACAAAACACATCAGCCTTCCATGCAGATTATGAAGAGATATGGAGGTAAATTATCACCTTTTCTCATCCCTCTTGTTGGAATCATTGTTTCTATTGGAGAACCATTTAGCAGTATAGATATTGTGGTAGTTGAGATGCATTTGTTTACCAGCTGACACCATCTGTCACAAAATCCAAGCCTCTGCATAATTTTTGTGATGAAGCTCCATTCCATTATGTCAAAGGATTTTGACATGTCCAACTTCACAGCTACAACTCCATAGTAAGCTTTAGTGTTCTTCATATATTGCACAATTTTGTGGGCAATGATGGTGTTATCCATTATGTTTCTACCAGGAACATATTCTGCTTGCCAAGGGGAAATAATTTTATGAAGAAGAGGTGTTAGCTGTTTGTTAAGATTTTTGAAATGATTTTATAGGAGATGTTGCATAAGCTTATTGATCTGAAATCAGATGGTGTTTGAACACAGTTATGTTTTGGTATGAGGGTTTGAAAAGTGTGATTGAATTCTTTTAGAAGTTTACCATTTGTGAAGAATTCCTGCACCATCTGGATGACATCATTGCCAACTATCTCCCAATTTTTCATCTTTCATATGTTCCATGATTATATACCAGAAGAGAATTTTAATAAGATTCAACCATTTGAGTACCATTAAGTGCTTAGTTTCTTAATACTACTACTTTTTATAGTATTATATTTTTTACTTGGCATAATGTTGTTTGTCTTCAAGTATCTTCTAAAAAGGAGCTTAGAACATACCATGAAGGTATCCCAATATGAGTTTAATTGAATTTGATGTCACGTTTGAGATGACACTATATGACAACATACATGGAGACCACGACAATGGATATGGACTTTAAAAGGCAAAAATAAGTTTTCAGTGTAATTTTCCTTATCCCTTAAAGCCCAATGTCTATAATAATCGATATTAATTTCAATTGCTTGCACTTATTTGCTTTTATTTTAACTAATGTCATACCTCTGAGTGTGTGATAAGAACTTGGTAGAACATAAACATCCTTTCTATTCTTTTTGACTTCAACCGCAGAATCATAAATGCAATTTCATCACACAAACGGACTTTCAGTTTCTTAGCAAAATTTATATAAACTTAGAAAGGGTTCCTGTTGGGTGGTAGATTGCCCATGAATCCAATTCACTAGTTCCTTATATTGGGGAAGTTTGGAATATCTAGACAAAGGATTCATATGGCACAGTGTCCAATCCAATCCGATTTAGTCAGTTATATCGAGTGGCACGGGAGCTAGGTGCTGGAAATGGAAAAGCTGCCAAATTTCCATGAAAGTATCCTTGATGACGTCCATTACTGTGTCATTCTTCTATTGCAGTTAGTTACGTTGTTAACAAATTAGCTACTCTACTGACTTTCACTGTTCTTCTTACATTACCAGGACTAAGACATGTGAGTTTACATTTCTTTTGTGTTTGTTTGCTGATCCTAGTTATATTCCTTTTCAGATTTGTGTCTTGCTGCCTGATGGTAGATATGCGTGTTTCCTCAAAATTAGGATTGGTTGTTGAATAAACGTAGCTCCTCTAGAATTGTAAGTGGCATGATTAATTCATCGTGGCACGGTCCTTGAAGTAGAACCATGAATTGCTCTCTTACCTAGATTGTTCAAAATTATCACACAAGAGGAGGCGGTAGTTCGTGGTATGTGAATGGGCAATTAATGGGTATTATTTTTTTTTGCAACTTTTGGATCCGGTAAAGTGCATTGATGTGCTGGAGTTGGAATTTGAACTAAGAAACATTACTTTAAATCCTAATGAGGTGGACCAGTTAGAAGGGAACTTTAGTCCTGGCGTATTGTATAAAGGGATGGTCCTGGATCAAGTTAAAGAAATGGCAGTGGTGTCGTTTAACAATTTGGTTTGGAGTAAGTGGTTACCTCTTGAAGCTTCCCGTATAGCATGGTCGATTTGACATAATTTTTTGCCTCCAAGAGTGACGCTTCAGCGTATCAGGGAGTCCAAGTACTGTTTTATGTATGATTGTTGTGTTCAACGGAAGTGGAAGATACAAGTGGCATGCTGATGCCCTGTGAGCTTGCTTTAACTGTTTGGAATTTCTTCATTTTGTCTTTGGGATTAAGCTGGGTGCTGCCAAGGGATGTTCAAACTGAGTCTGAAGTTGGAGCTACAATAAGTTACAAGGAAGACGTAGAACTATTGGTGCGAAGGTTCCGTGTGCAGTAGTTTGTGAGATATGAAAGAAGGCAGTGCTAGATTGTCTGTGAAGCAAGCACAAAGATTATATAATATTGTAAGTAAAACAGTCTCTCATTCTCCGGGGCTCTAATGAAAACTCATTTAGTGGATACTCTGTTTCGCAATTTATTTTCAATTGGGACTTGGGAGGAGACTGAAATGATGAACACTGTTGTTCGTCCTTAATAAATATTTTTTGTTCTTTAATATATTAGTTTTTCTTTTTCTTCTCAAAATATAAAATAGAAAATCATGAAATTTATTGGAAGTTTGGTTAACTGATTTGTCAAGTCTGTCGACATCCATCTCAAATCTAAGAGTGAGTTCTGATTTAAATAAACGCATGTGGGTAAAAATATTTTGAATAAATAAATGGCGTGGAATTTCTAGGAGCGCTACTTTAGAATCTCAAGGAAAACGTTACCGTTATGGTCGGAAATTAAAATGCTATTCATTTTTGACACTACTCATTTTTAATAAAAAGCAGTACCTCCAAAATATAAGAGTTTTAATTACCACAATGAAATTACAAATAAGACCACAAGAATAAGGCATTTCTACATCACAGAACAATCGGTACGTTATCGAAATATGCCCGTGCCGTTACGGCACGGGTTAAGATCTAGTCCCTTTTATAGGAAAAATCTCTATTTATTGACAAAATATTTTTTGAAACGAAAAAGTGAATTTACGATGAATTGGTGGAAAAAATACAAAATTATAGACATACAACATTTTACAACATTTTGGACAACACGAAAACAACCCTCTCACATAACTTTTAATTGTAGGGCCCAAAAATGGACTCACTGCTAACTCCATGTGAGGAGATTGTTTTAGTGTTATCTAAAATATTGTATGTTTAGAACTAGTCGGAAAAAATAGGTTAACAAAAAAAAGAAAACCCACTCGACTAAACATGTCCAAATAAAATTTCACCAATCGCCTGACGTTATTTCAATGGCAGCTTTGGAAGTTTACACCTTTCATGTTCTATTCCAAACGGTAAAATGACATGAAATTTTAAAGATGAAATTCTTTAGCCATTAAACTTGTTAGAAAAATGGGAGAAGTCGTGGCGTTGAACTAAATCGTGTGTATCAATCAGTACAGCACTAACGTCTCTGGAGCCTCCGACTCTGCCAGTGCCTTAAAATATTATAAACAAAAAAATGGGTTTTGGTATGGACCCAAATAACGGGCTCCAGTTAGGTTGTCTTTACTCTTTAATTTTGGCGTTTCTTCACCTCCCTTACCATCACCCACACCCACACTCTTTTTCACTCTCTCTGTCTCTGATCTGCTTACCAAGCATCACTTCTCTCTCTCTCTCACTCTAATACTCAAGCTCCAAACTTTCAAACCCTAGATTTTTTCCAGTAAATTCATCTACCAGAGAAAAGCCTCATCAAAAACCCTAACCAAAGATCTGATCTTTTATCTATAGAAAATTCCTACATTTATTTCAGCTATGCAGCTCTAAGTTCCATATAACACGATAAAATGGCGAACATTGATCTCCCCAAAAGACCTAGACCAGGGCCATGGCCACCAGTTCAAGAACCAACAACAATGCCAGCATCAACATCATGGGCTAAGAAAACTGGATTCAAACCAAAACTGTCTGGAGAAACAAATGTGAGTAACAATTCAGGTCAGATTCTTCTTCCTGAACTTGTACCACCTAAACCTGTTAAACCTAGTGAAGTTCAAGTGGATCTTGAATCCGGTCGAAGACAACCTATTCCGGTTGCAAATGGGGAACCCTCGGTAGCTAAAACCACGCCCAGTACTGCAACTACGACTACTAAGGATCAGAATGTACTGAAGAAGAGGAAAGAACCAGAAGTAGTAGTAGTGCCAAAGAGTAGTAGTGTACCGGTACCAAATGGGCAACAAGTTCGGGTTGAAAACCCAGTAATTCATCCGAAACCACCTATTCGAGAGGAGAATGTTGTTAATGTATTACCTCAACCAAGGGATGATGATGACGATGATGATGGTTATGGTAATCGTGTATCTCATATGAAATATCAACTTAGAGATAGTCCTGGTCTTGGTAAGTTTTCTTGAATTATTTGTTCTATTGAGAGTGAAAGTTTTAATCTTGATGAGTTCAATGAATTCTTTTCTATGTTGAAATTTTGCAGTTCCAATTGGTTTTTATGGATTCCAGCATTATATTTCGATATTGGGTTCGTTAATTCTTATCCCACTCGTGATAGTTCCAGCAATGGGTGGTGACCATGTAAGCGAAAATACTGTTATTCTTGTTTTAAAATAGAAATTTGGAAAGATTATTGGTTTTAATGGTAGATATATTGGTTTTAATGGTAGATAGAATGTTATTTCAGGAAGATACAGCTATGGTGGTGTCAACAGTATTATTTGTATCTGGAGTTACTACATTATTGCATACATTTTTTGGATCAAGATTGCCATTAATACAGGGCCCATCCTTTGTTTTTCTCGCTCCGGCATTGGCTATAATTAACTCCCCTGAGTTCCAAGGATTAAATGGGAATGTAAGTTTTCCTCATATGTGCTTACTTTCATTTTTCTCTTCTTTCTTTGTGTCATTAAGTGAATTCCAAAAATTTATCTGGGACAGGGACAGAAACATGGAGAAACATAGAAACTGTGTAGTTCAGTATTATAGTTGAGTCAATCTAATTTTAGTTCTATTGCCCATGTGCTGCTGTCCCAGTTACATATGGGAAAGTCTGTTTATGTGTGCCGATTACATAGTCCAGCAGTATATATGTGAATACAATCGAAAGTTTGGCCACATTTAAATTGTATGTAAATTTTGCCTATTACTATCCTTAGTAAGTAGTGCCTGCTCGATAACTATGCCATGAAAGACAATAGCTACCTTGCTCTTTACATTGGTACCCGGCCCAAAATCTTAAACATATATCCAGTTTCTTAATGTTGGCTTTCAAGTTTTAAGTAGACACATCAGAAGTTATTTATCATCTGCAGAATTTTAAGCGTGTCATGAAGGAGCTACAGGGGGCTATAATTATATCATCAGCATTTCAAACTATATTGGGTTACAGTGGACTAATGTCAATCTTCTTGCGGTATGTCCATTATATTTGTTCAGCAAGATATATTTCACTGGTTTTAAACTTCATTGTCGGCATGTGGAGGGGTTATGTTTCACTAAATTGATTGTTACTTTTCAGTTTGATCAATCCAGTTGTTGTATCCCCGACGATAGCTGCTGTCGGACTCTCTTTCTACAGTTATGGTTTTCCACAAGTAGGTACCTGCCTTGAGATTGGGGCAGTGCAGATACTAATAGTTATTCTCTTTGCACTCGTAAGTATAGACCATTTTATTCTTATGATTCCTATCAATTTTGATTTGATGCCTTTTCATTGGATTTCACTTCTTATAACATTTCGAATTATATGTGTTGCTTCAAATGTTGCTATCCTGTTCTTGCTTTAGTTTGGACAGCAAGTCAACTACTCTAATACATTCACATTTTCCTGCAGTATCTTCGTAAAGTATCTGTTTTCGGTCATCGAGTATTTCTGATTTATGCAGTAAGTTCTACCGATTTCGGGTTCTTTGTTATTCGATTACTAGATTTTTCCCACTTTTTCGTTGTAGCAAAGAACTTATCCATGTATGCTACTACATTCTTGTTGTATGGTTTTCAGGTTCCACTGGGTTTGGCAATCACTTGGGCTATTGCCTTTCTTCTTACTGAGACAGGTGCTTATACCTACAAAGGTTGTGACGTTAATGTACCTGCTTCTAATATTATATCTGAAGCTTGCAGGAAACATATCCCCAAGATGAAGCACTGTCGTGTTGATACTTCTCATGCATTAAAAGCTGCCCCGTGGTTTAGATTTCCATATCCATTACAGTGGGGAATACCAATTTTTCACTGGAAAACAGCTCTTGTAATGTGCATGGTGTCTATTATTGCATCTGTTGATTCGGTGAGTCCCTACTACTTGTGAAGTAAGCTTTCGTAGTTTCTTGTATTAATTTTGCCGTCGGTAGATGAGCTATGATGTGGTTGTTACCTTGGTCTATTGAGAAAGAAATGTATTAACTAGGTTTACAGTTCCCCATGCAAACAACAACAAGTGAAACTAGATTCTGATGTACACTGTAATATTAATCATTTAATAGTCGAAACACCCCTTTGCTACCAGCAACTTTTACAGCAAGTTGACCTGTAAAAGTAATCATTCAATAGTAAAACTAGATTTTGTGGCTACTCATTAACCTTCTTCATGCAGCTAACATTATTCCAGTCCTCATTTCTAAATGTATTTTAGTCCATGATAACGCCAAACCTCACAATATATTGTTAAAACTTTTAGTGACATCTGTGTCAGATATTAAGCTCCTTAATCATCATTATTTAACCTTATCTATGATCTATTCCTCATGCTTAAAACAGAACTACTCCTAATATTATCATACTCTACAACTGAACTGAACAGCATCATAAAACCACATGATACACAACGTCTTACATAGTATAATAGTTGCTAACAGTACTTCTAATAGAATTAGCTAGAAGAAATGGATATAACATCTTATTAACTGCTAGGTTTTTGCCTGTGGCTTCTTCATGCTTGAATGATGGAGAACTCAATTTTTGGTCTTTTACGCAAGAGCTTAGAAGAGAGTCCTTGTCATGATTTCCATCTTGAGATAAAGAGACACCTACATACCTACATAGGACAGCTCATTACTACTTAAACTGGTATTAGCCATAAGCAAGGGTTACGTACACAATCAGACCTTAATTTGGATCATCACTAATCCAGCTTACCTTAAGCTACTCATGAATTAACTCAATCAAATCCCAAGTTGTTGCTTGCTAATCCATATATTGAACAACAATCTGAACTAAAAATTCTCATCTTACCGTACCTTTCCTTGGTTATTTTGTGGTTTTCTTCCTCATCCGCAGGTTGGTTCATACCATGCATCATCATTATTGGTGGCGTCCAAACCTCCAACTCCAGGGGTTGTCAGCCGAGCAATAGGCCTTGAAGGAATCTGTAGTCTCTTGGCTGGTCTATGGGGTACAGGAACTGGCTCAACAACACTTACTGAAAATGTGCATACCATTGCCGTGACAAAAGTAGGAAGCAGAAGATCAGTGGAGCTGGGGGCATGCATTTTAATACTCTTGTCCCTTGTGGGTAAGTTTTCCTTTTTAACAAATGGCTTCCTCAGTATGTAACTTTACAAGGAATTCACGTGGGTGACTTGCATGCTCTGTTATAGAAATTTTTTCCCGCTTCTTTCGTTATTTTGTCTTGCTTTATGATTTTGTTCTATCTACACGTCTCTGCTAAAAAAACTGCTCTTTTCTTGGCCACAGGTAAAGTCGGTGGTTTTATTGCTTCAATTCCTGATGTCATGGTTGCTGCTCTTCTTTGTGTCATGTGGGCCATGCTTGCAGCACTTGGCTTGTCAAACCTACGTTACAGTGAGGCCGGAAGCTCTAGAAATATTATCATAGTTGGTCTCTCTCTGTTCTTTTCGCTCTCTATACCGTCCTATTTCCAGCAATATGGTGTTACTCCCAATGCCAACTCATCAGTCCCCAGCTATTTCCAGCCATATACTGTGGCATCTCATGGACCTTTTCGAAGCAAATATAACGGGGTATGCATCATCTATTTTGACCTTCTACTTCATGTGAATTAAAATTTGTAACCAAGTTAACTTATATACGTATTTGAGATTATGTGCGAGTGATCTTTATCCCGAAATCTAAGAATGCATCGCCATTTGTTTTTTTTCTCTTTTGCAGCTGAACTATGTTCTGAATACTGTATTATCATTTAACATGGTGGTTGCATTCCTCATTGCTGTGATACTCGACAACACTGTACCTGGCAACCGGCAAGAGCGTGGGGTTTACGTCTGGTCAGATCGCGACACGGCAAGGAGGGAACCTGCAGTTACCAAAGATTATGAGTTGCCTTTCAGAGTTGGACGACTCTTCAGATGGGTAAAATGGGTCGGACTGTAATTGTGTACAATTAGAAGAGGGTTTTAGGCAGTTCTGTTGTTGTAATTCTTAATTATAGAACAATTTGTATAGGATCATTATGTAGAATTAAAATCTATTTTAAGAAAAATGCGAGGAATTATATCGGTTTTTTATTTTCTTGGTATCTTGGTTGTTTTTCTCTCTACCCCCCATGTATTAACCTAATAGACCCATCATTGCTTGTACTACTAACACTTGCTAATCTATGATTTCTGTACACAGTTTTTCCTTGGTTAGAAAGTTCAACAAACTATGAGTGTTGTCCTAAGCTGTTCATGGCATGCCGACGACAGTCCTTATTTTTTCTCTTTTTTTCCCCCTTCACTGGTGGGTGGTGGTGAGCCCCAAATGCTTGTGAACTTGTATTCCTTTATTTGTTTTCACATGATTCTCAAGAAGTTTGCTAGATTTCAATTGGTACCACAAATCTAACATCATGATTGACAGCCATAAGTAATGAAATGTAATCAGCAATCCTCATGATTAGATGTTAGTGCTTCCTATTCTAATCCTCCAGGTTAAAAGTCTAATCTTTGAAAGACCAATAGAAAAGCTTTGAATGGAGCCATCATGTGTCATTAATTTGTGGTAGCTGCTAGACTATTAGGTAATGCGAAGCCTTCATGAATTGCCTCAGCAATTTGTCATGTTTTCCCTGATAAATAATTAAGGACTATAATTAAAGATCATTCTTGGATTATCATTTTTTTTTTTTTAAAAACAATATCATTGGATAAGAGTGCTAAACTGTGTCAAACCATCACATCTATATCAACTAATGGCATCGTTTGATCAAGGTCAACTCGAGGTAATTACCAAAGAGAAAAAAACAACAACCAAACAAGTGATTCCTATAGTGATATTGGTTTTTACGCAAGAATCCATTTTAACTTTTTATGTTCAGAATGAGACAGGAAGTTCAGTCTTCCTGGGTTGGATGGTACTTCCAATAAGATTACCAGCACGTTTTTGTGGCTATGACCAAACTAAAACTACGTTAGCTTGTACATACAAACTAACAAAACTAAGGATTTTTTCTTTCTGCTTGTGCAGGGATCCGGTTTGGTACCATGATACTGTGAAAGTTCTCAAATCTTGATGTCAACTAAGTGTTGTTGGATATCATTGAGATCAAAAATTAGCTTCAGTTGGACAACAGGAGTTCTTGAATTAATATTAAAAACTGTCCTCACGCTAGCTTCCGAATAAGAAAAACATTAACCGGTAGATGGTGAGATATCGCTATTATCATGACTGCAAAATGCAACTGCTATGTAGTTGTAGTTGTACTGTCCATTGTCATGTACCCTTGAACCCTAATTGATGATATATGCTCTCATATTCAATTTAAACTACTCCGTAATACAACTTCTGAGGTCATTTGATTATGCACGAATTCCCATATATAACCAGCTAGCTTAACAGAGATTTTTGTATCGTATAATAGTGTACCAAAGTGTGTTTGAGAGTGTAGTGTGTCTGCCTGTATAATTTCTGTGGGTGTATTTAGTTAGCTGTTAGGAGAATGACAGTTGTTGCCAGACTGTCTTTGCCAGCCTGTCTGTACAGGACTGGTCTTAACTCTTCTCCCCTGTTTCTTTATATAGTGATGGCTTGTATCACTATGATCGACTTTTGTAATTGATTGTTCTGTTTCTTAATCCAATACCATTTCTCTAAGGTAACAGAGCCGATCTGGGCTTGTTCACCACATTCTTGCTTCCGCCATTAAACCTGCAAATTTTTCTTGCTTTCTGCAAAATTTCTTGATTTTTCTTTCATTAATCAATGGATTCTGTTATTACTAAAGTTCCTCTGAACACCATTGCTAATGTTGTTCCTTCAAAACTTCAAGATCACAATTACCTTACCTGGAAATCTCTTCTTCTCCCTCTGTTCAAAAGATAAAATGTTTTAGGTTACATTGATGGATCTAAACCTTGTCCTAATCAGTACGTTTATGCTGCAAGAGGTGCAGATCCGGAAGAGACTATCAATCCTGAGTGGATTAAGTGGAATGAAGAGGATCAAACGCTCATTCTATGGATTCAATCTTCAATTTCTGAAAGCGTCATCTCATATGTCGCAGGTCCAGAGACATCTTTTGCTTTGTGGAAGGCTATTGAAGAAAGGTTTGCAACAACTTTTTCTACTCATATTATTATATTACGTACTAAGCTTTCTTCAATTAAGCAAGGTAATTCATCTGCTCTTGCTTTTCTTAATGAAATCAAGAAGATTTCTGATTCTCTTTCTGCTGCTGGTTATCCAATCAATGAGATTGAAATGCTTGTTAGTGTGCTTAATAGTTAAAATTCTTCCTTTGATTCATTTTCTACTTCGATTCGTGTTCGAAATCCACCAATAACACTAGGAGAATTACATAATCTTTTGTTGAGTGAAGAAATTGTCCTGTCTGAGAGATCTAAAACTATTTTACATAATGATGAGTCCAAAGCTTTTGCTGCTTTTAGACCTAACAATAGATCTTTCTTTAATCCTCCTACAAGATCAGGTCCTTTCAATTCATCCTTCAGACCTAGATCTTCTTACAGACCATCATACTCAACTCAACCTTCATTTCCTCATATTACATCTTCATCTTCATTTCCTTCAAGATCTGTTGCTACAAATCCTTTTGATTCTGGTTCATCTAATCCTCTACCACGACCACCACCACGACCACCATCGCATGGATCTACTTCTGCTGGTAACAGCTTCTATGGACCTGCAAAACCTACTTGTCAGATATGCTTCAAATTTGGTCATTCTGCTATTGAGTATAGCCACAAGATGAATTTATCTTATCAAGGAAGGCCAATTCCTCAAAATCTTCATGCTATGTTAGCTACAACAGATATTCTTGGAGAGAATCCTTGGTATGCAGATTCTGGAGCTACTAATCACATTACTTCAGATGTTTATGGCTTTACTGATTACCACTCCTATAATGGTAATGGAAAAATCCAAACTGCAAATGGAGAAGGTATGCCTATTACTGAAATTGGTAACTCAACTAGATTTTTGCTTAATAATCCAGTTCATTTACCCAATATACTACATGTTCCTACTGCTTCTCATAAACTTCTTTCAGTACACAAGTTTACTTCAGATAATAAATGTAGTATAACATTTGAAAGTGACAAATTTTATGTGAAGGATCTTCACTCTGTGAGGATTTTTCCCCCAAGGGATGAGTAGGAATGGTCTATATCCCATGCATATTTTGGATTCACCAACATCTGATGCTATTACTGGACATGTTGCTTTATCTACTGTGAATATTTCAAGTCATTTGCTTCATTAAAGATTAGGCCATCCATCTTTTCAGTCTTTACAAAGAATTTGTCATTCAATGTCTGTTGAACTGTCTAAAGAACCTTTGTAATGTAGTGATTGTAAGTTAGGTAGATGTCATAAACTAACTTTTTCTTTGTCTACTTCTATCTCAAATAAGCCTTTGCAACTATTGCATACGGACCTTTGGGGACCAAGTCCTGTAACATCCAACAGTAGTTATTCTTACTACTGCAATATTATTGATGACTATAGTAAATACTGCTGGATTTTTCCTTTTATGAGAAAGTCAGATTTTGCTTCTACATTTCAAGGTTTTAAATCTCAAGTGGAAAATTATTTTGATCTTCATATTAAGATAATTAGAACAGATGGAGGAGGTGAATTCATAAATACTGAGCTTGGTAATCTTCTTTGTGATTCTGGTATTACACATCAGTATACTTGTTCCCATACACTTGTTAAGTCTAAACACAAGCACCTTGTTGGATTTTGTAGAACAGTATTGCTTCAGTCAAATCTTGCTGACTCCTTCTGGGTTGATGCTATCAAAACTATAAACTATTTGGCTAATAGATTACCTACTGCTTCTTTATCCTTCAAGTCTCCTCATGAAAAGTTATATGGTGCAGCACTTAATTATCAAGATTTAAGGGTCTTTGGGTGTGCTTGCTATCCCTGGAGAAAGCCTTATACTCACTCAAATTTACAGGCAAGAAGTCAAATGTGTATTTTTCTAGGATATTCATCTTCTTAGAAAGGTTACAGATGCTTTGAACCTTATTCTAAGAGAGTCTACATTTCAAGACATGTAACATTTGATGAGAATCACTTTCCTGCACTAGCTTGCAGGTTGTTTGTTGTTTCAAATATTGATTAACAACAGTCTCTTCTTTATTCAGACAAGAATTTTCCTGTTACTTCTATTTCAGATGCAGTTCCATCAGTTTGTACTTCAACTTCTACTTCAGAGATTTTTACTGAGTCAGTTCCTTCGGGTATTACTTCTTCTTTACAGGCTAATCCTTTAACAACTTTAATTGTCTCCACCACTCCATTTGTCTTCACCACTCCGTCTGTCTTCACCACTCATACTATGCAAACAAGAAGTAAAAGTGGTATTTTTTAAAAGGAAAGCTCTATGCAGCACCAGATATCCTATATCTACAGCTCTCATGTCCAAAATTAAAGAAGGTGTACCATCCAACTATAAGCAAGCTATGAAATCAGTTAAATGGCTTCACTCCATGAAGAATGAAAATATTGCACTGAAGTTAGCTGGTACTTGGACTCTTGTTGATCCTTTTGAAGCAACTAATCTTGTTGGCTGCAAGTGGGTATTCAAAATAAAACATAACCCAAATGGTACTATAGACAGACTTAAATCTAGACTTGTTGTAAAAGGCTTTCACCAACAAGAGGGTTTGGACTATTCTGAAACTTTCAGTCCAGTTGTTGAACCTACAACAATAAGATTGGTTTTTTCTTTGGTTGTTCACAATGATTGGGAAGTTAAACAATTAGACATTAGTAATGCCTTCCTGCATGGAGATCTTCAAGAAGATGTATATATGACACATCCTCCTGGTTTTGAGGATAAGGACAAGACACATTTTGTTTGTAAACTTCATAAATCCATCTATGGATTGAAACAGGCACAAAGGGCATGATATGAGAAACTTATGAATGCTCTTCTAGCTATGAATTTCAAAACTTCTGCAGCAGATACTTCATTATTTGTTCACTCATCTGGATCCAACTTTGCTGTTGTCTTGGTTTATGTTGATGACATTCTCATCACTGGATCATCTTTTGCATTCTGCAATCAGGTAATCTCCAAAATCTCCTCATCATTTCCAGTCAAAGATCTAGGGAAAATTCATTACTTCTTAGGCTTGGAAATTAAGAGAAATGCCTCATCTATGCACTTGTCTCAAACCAAATATATCTTGGATCTTGTCAAGAAAACAAATATGCTTGATGCAAAACCTTGTACCACACCAGCAATTGCAGATATTAAAATGAGCAAAACAGATGGCATTCCTTTACAAGATGCTACTGAGTACAGATCTTTAGTTGGGGATTTACAGTATATTACTTGGACCAGGCCAGAAATTTTTTATGCTGTTAATCAGGTTTGTCAGCATATGAGCTCTCTAACTGATGTTCATCTTATTACTGCTAAGATAATACTAAGATACTTGAAACACACTCTTGATTATGGAATTGTTCTACAAAAAGGTCTTACTTCCATTTCCTCATTTTTTTATTCTGATAGGGATGGGAACCCAGATGATAGAAGATCTACCAGTGGTCCTCCGAGAAACAACCTACTGTTGCTAGGAGTTCTACAGAGGCTGAGTATAGGTCCTAAGCTCATACAACAGCTGAAGTCTTATGGGTTTGCCAACTTTTGAAGGACTTACATGTTTTTATTCCTTAGTCTCCTACTCTTGGGTGTGATAACAAAGGCTCTATCTTCTTAGCCTCCAATCCTATCATGCATAGCAGGATGAAGCATGTTGCCATTGACTTTCATTTTATCAGGGACCTTATTCAATCAAAAGTGCTCAGAGTTTACTATGTCTCCACCAATACTCTAGTTGCTGATGTTTTTACTAAGGGCTTGAATGTTGCCAGATTTGATTTTCTGAGAAACAAGTTGGGAGTTTTATCCACAGCTCAACTTGAGGGGGGCTAGTATTGTACCAAAGTGTGTTTGAGAGTAGAGTGTATCTGCCTATATAATTTTTGTGGGTGTATTTAGTTAACTGTCAGGAGAATGAGAGTTATTGCCAGACTGTCTTTGCCAGCCTGTCTGTATAGGACTGGTCTTAACTCTTCTTCCCTGTTTCTTTATATAGTGATGGCTTGTATTACTATGATTGACTTTTGTAATTGATTGTTCTGTTTCTTAATCCAATACCATTTCTCTATCGTACTTGTTCTATAAAACGATGATCACACTACCTTCATTCTGTCTAATCTAAAAAAATAATATTCCGGTAACATTTTATAATCTAAATGTAGTATATTTATATAACGGATATTTAGACTTTGGATCCAACTTTGTGACCAGGATTGCATTTGGGTTCTAATAAGTTTAAAATTAGAGTTTGGGGTCCCAAGACCGTCGTTGACCATCAGAAAAGTATGTTAGATATGGAAATGACCAATTAAAACCTAGGTTTTGCAACATCTATATACTCTTCAAAATTTAGCCAAATTCCATCGTTAGGGATTGAAAAGGCCGTTTTTGCTGTTTTAGGAAAGTTTTATTTTGCTAATATCCTCTTTATTAGGAGTTCGTTTGAGTCGCCGTTTCTTTCATTATTTAGGAAAATCTCAACTTTGCCAAAAATAGCAAATTTTGAGTTTGAGTATGTTTTGGATGGTTTCATCCTCTCTTGCCATACAAGTTAGAGTTTTCTCCCAAGTCTATTTAAGAGTCTTTTAGTTATTATTGTGAGACAGATGATTGATTAATAAAATTTATTTTTATTGAACTTGTTCAAGTTTAATTCTGGTTTTTATTTATAGTTGGGAAACCGATGTCTAAATAATTATCTCAGTTCATAGTCGTTATTCTTAGGAATTATTCGAGGTTCGAGCAAACTGTCCCTTTTCTTTCTTTTCAATATATTTGATGCACTAGTTTGGTTACCAGAGCAAAGTCAATACTAGGGTTGATACGATGCCACCAAGATTACATGCCGGTCGAAGAGGCGCTCCAAAATATTTTAGTGCACTAAGAGAACAATTAATGACAAATATCGAAGGTATGCTGGTTCGATATAACATATTGCATGAAGAAAAATACGAAATAGAAGAGGGTAACGACAACCATTTTGGTAATAGAATAATCCGATGAGAAGATTCTTATCGCTGGTTGGCAGGAATAAAAGTAGAGAATCTAGAATTTCATGGTGGTTTAGAACCAGAAGGGGTTTTTTCTTGGTTGAAAACGGTTTAGGAAGTTGTGGAATTTAAAGATGTACCAAATAACAACGAGTTCCATTGGTAGCAACTATGTTCTGTGGGACAACTAATTTGTGGTGGCAACAACACAAACTCCAACATAGTCGTAAGGGAAATAAGAAGTTAATCTCATGGGAGAAGATGAAGAAACACATCAGAGCTGAATTTTTTCCACATAACTACATTGGCATGATGTGCCAGTAGATGTAAAACCTCTACTAAGGAGAACATTCTACCAATGAGTACACCAAGGAGTTCACCGGTTACTTACTCTTAACGACATGTCAGAGACGGATGCGTAAACAGTCGCTTGTTATGTACGTGGTCTCTCTCAACAATATCAGGACACACTCAACGCGTTTGACTGTATTTCTATTTCGGATGCGCATCAAGAGAAAGGCAGATAGAGAAGCATGCCCAGCGTAGAAGCTCAAATTGGGGTACACTATGGCAACATCTCCAATAAGTAACGTAGTACATCAACACCAAGTACAACTAATAAACCTAATTTTTTGTCTGCACCAAATAAAACTCAAGTTGATACTTTTGGAGGCGGATGTCATAAGTGTGGAGAATCTGGTTATAAAAGAAATGATTATCACAAAGGAGAACGAGTGAATAAGGTGTCGTTCGAACGGATGTTCTTCATAGTTTTCAATATCCAAAACACACAATTCAATATCATTGCCATTTTTCTCAAAACTTTTATTCCTACTCCCCCCACCCCAAGATCAACCCATCTTCCTCTCCTCGTCGCCGAAGCAGGACACAAAGGCTACTATCATAGTTTAGGCTTGTCCTATTCAATTTTAATTTTCGAACCTAAAAAGAAAGTACCACAGCGGTGCATTTGTTTTGCCTAGAAGTAATTTTTAGGTACTAACAATACGTTTGGTATGTATAGTTTGTCCATCTAGGCATGGATGTTCCTAATTGGACATCTTGTCTTGGGTACTGGATTTACGTTCTTAATTTCCTATGAAGAATACAATAACGATGATGGTATTTTTGATGATCGATGCTCCTGAAGATGGGGAATCTACTGATGAAGTTGTTCATGGAGATCAAGGAATAAGATCAAGGAGTAAACTTTGTGGTGAGAAGAAGTTGCCATACTCCACGTCAAGAAGATGGTGACATATAGTTGCGCATAAATATAGTCCAGTCAACTTGCACGATAGAAGGAAAGGTTTGTCGTCTAGTTATTAATCGTGTAAGTTATGAGAATCTCTTTGATGAAGGGGTTGTGGGAAGGTTCAAGCTGGAAACCAAGGCACATCCATATCCTTACAAGCTTTCCTGGGTTAAGAAAGGTAACGGGGTAAAAGTAAACAAACGTTGTTTAATTTTCTTTTCTATAAAGATAAAGTCTAGTGTAATGTTACTAGTACGTATACTTGTCACTTGTTGTTGGGTCGTCCATGAGAGTTTGACACAAAAACTAATCATCATGGTTATAAGAATATCTACAGTTTTTTATGGGACGATGTCTGTATAGTACTTGTACCCAGTAAAGAGATTGTTCCCAAACCATATATTGGAGAAGATACCAATCTCTTATCGTTCAACCAATTTAAATATGAGATAGAAGATACAGATGAATTTTATTTGTTGATTTCTAAAGTAGAACATGCTGAAAGTAGTATCCCCATTGTAGCTCAACCTTTAATTGAATAATTTGAGGATGTCTTTCCTAAAGAATTACCCAATGAATTACCACCTCTTCGGAACAAAGCGCATTACATAATGGGTCAAGTAGAAAAGTTGTTTCAAAATGGATTGATCCAACAAATTCTTAGTCCGCGTGCAGTACCGACCTTACTGATTATGAAGAAAGATGGTACGTGGATGATGTGTATTGACAGTTGCGTTATTAATAAAATCACAATCACATACCATTTTCATATTTCAAGGTTGGATGACTTGTTAGATCAATTGAGTAGAGCGAAGGTGATCAGCAAGTTAGACATGAAAAGCGAATACCATCTGATAAGGATTCGTGAAGGTGATGAGTGGAAGACTGCTTTTGTGGTATTCTATTTTGATGATATTATCGTTTATAATGCTAATATGGACTTGCATGTCCAATTGATATAAATCGTAATTATGAGTTTATATATGGTGTTGAATTCAACATGTCATATATGTGTAGCTCTTGATTAGACGATTAAAACGAGCCAAAAATCACCTTATTCAGATATCGTATGCAAAAGTTATGTCTACTACATTTTTTTTTTGTTTTTTTGTGAGCATCTGTGTTGGGGATCTCTTCTAGAATCGTCCCTGGGATTGATCCCTAGTCTATATGAAGGAGTGTAAAAAAAAAATTCCCATAACTTCATCATCTAAACTCGGAATGACCTCCTTCTTTTTGCGTTGGTTTCGTATTTTCATTTCCTACAAGATCGGGTTGATTGCAATACTTGTTTTTTTTTGTTGAATATTTGTGGTGTATTGCACTTGAGTTTATGAGATAAACAATTATGTTTCAATCTCATATATTGACTCACTCTCTTATGGTTAATGACTTTTGAGTATTACCGATCTTCGGATCATATCCTAGTGATTGCTATATCTAAATCATAAGAAAGTTGTGATGGTTTAGATCATATGTAAACCACATACACTAATGTTTTTTTATGTTTGTAAACCAAATATTTGGTGCACATATGAGTGCTTTTGGTTATGGGATAAATTTTTAGTTTTTATTAACTTTCAGTTTCAATCTCATAGTATGTTTATCTCTTGTGATTTTGTGACTTTTCGATTTAGCAGATTTCGGATCTAACCTATTGGGTTGCTTTATCAAATAATTATAAGTAGATGTTGATTAACTCATGTGTGAAGTCACGATTATACTATTATTAATTTATGTTTCATAAGTTGGGTATTTAGTACGCATATGAGTTTCGATTTTAGTTTTAACTATTGACACATAATAGCTAAGATCTTGTCGACATTTCTCTGGTAAAAGTTGTCTCTTTTTGTAATTCTTTTGTATTGTAGGGGAATAAAAGACAAAGGAGGAGAGTTTTATATTGAACTGGTGCTTAAACGTCATATCTTTGTGGGGTGAGTGGTTATGGAAACCGGGGGAAGAATTATTTTGATCTCTTTCCTGATATGAAAATTTGATCGATTCTGATCCTAGTTTGTCATATCAAAAAGTGAGGTAACGATTTATATTTGTGTTAGTTAATCGTGTTCCTTCTAAGAAAAGATGATTTAAATTACTTATTCTTGCTTTTGCTTAACGAACTACGATACAATTGTTTTTTGTTGTTACAATTGGTTCCTCTTAAGAAAAATTGAGTCAATCCAAATCTTTGTTTTGGCTTAACAAAAGGAGGTTCAATTGCTTTAGTCCAATTGATTCATGTTAAGAAAAACTAATTTAATTCTGATCTTAGTTTAGTCTTATCTGAAACAAGGTACAATTATTCAAGTTTAGTCTGTCCTTGATAAGAGGGAGAAATATATCATCATGATGTATGTAGTATTTCATACTACAAAGCTTTCCTTTAAGAGGAGTAAAGATTTTGTTATTTTTAATGCTTCAACAACGGCATTTATTTTTGAATATGTGCAGGTTATTGTGTTGTTGAAACTTGGAATCAAGCGTATGAAGAATGAATTAAGAGACTATTATGTAATATAATATCTTTATCTTTTAATTCGTGTATTCTCCATATGTTTTAGAGTTTTATCACTAAAATTGACAAAGGGGGAGATTGTTAGATCATTTCTCTATTGCATCCGTCAAGCGTTGGTATGTAAAGGTTGGTTGTCATATTTTAGTATCAAATCAAAGTCGCTTGGTTAGATTGCTAGAGTCAATTTTATTAGGTTAGACTAGGAATCAAGTCTAGTAATGTTGAGAATACAAGTATTACTCTGAAGACGTATCAACATCAACGACGACATCATCCTTCTACTTGAGGTTAATACAAGAATTGACTTGTATCCATTTTTATCTACGTTATTCAAGTCATTTAGATTGAAAACATAACATGCAAAGTTATATATATATATATGAAATTTCAGAATTAGGCACTTGATCATCTTATTATGATCAAAGTGTCAAGGAAGAACATACAAGTTGTATCACAACTTAGGTATATTGAATTATAAAGTATAACGCCTATCTTTTGAACTTCGTAATTGCGACATAGACATAATCTATGTAACTTGTTACTAAATTGTGTAATGAAATTATGATTAATTTCATGCCTAGAAAACTATGTTTGAGTACATGAGTTTAAGGAAGTAGAATTACGAAACTAGTTTCATAGTTAAAAGAAATCAATGGATTGGTGGTCCGGTTCCTATTGGAAGTCTATAGTGGGACCAATCCCCATGGAAAAACCGGTTTCCGATCTTACGTACACTTTAGGGTTTGTGTGATTTTTGAAGTTAGGTTTTCAAAATAGGAAAGTTCAAGATGTCAACATTATGAGTAATTTGAACATGTGTATAGATCTTATCTTTTATTGTTCAAAGACATTCCTTGATACTCAAAGTGAGATCCCAAACTGAAATGCTTGAGAATCTTCTAGAAACAAGTAAAACATATCTCTGGAAGCTATATTGGTAAAGTATACTTGTATACCCACTAATATTGAGTTGTCATCCAAAAGGGATTTTGGTATTACAATTGTATATTAGTTGGAATTAGACAAAACTGAAAATTGGTGTTTATTGCATATCTTGAGAATATTTTTGGTTATGGAAATTCCTTAGTGTCCAAAGTATCTTGGTCTATAAATAATAAAGTTTGTTCTTCTTACAAACTTTTCATGAGGCAGGCACTTTATTTTATAGTTACTGATGTAGCCGACTATAATATTACTTGTCATACTATATTGGAGATGAGAGTAACTTAACTAGGCGAAATCTCTTACGTCCGCTAGTTTAAAGACTTCTGTGGGATCAAGAAGCATTTAGATAATAACATTAGTGGTAAACTTGAATTCACAATGTTATTTTAGTTTTAGATTATTGATTTGATTGACTAACGGTGGTTGAACCTTGATTGCATCTAGTTTGTTTATTCTGAGAACCTTCTCTTATGATATAAGGTTACTCGAACCAGACCAAGGATCGACATAGATCAGATCTGTTTTTGATCTGACGATAGGCTTGTGATCATCCATTATTAACATACTATGTTCTGTGCGTGATCGATCACAAGGGAAGCAAGTTTGTTTTTGCAGGTACATAAGAAGACATTGAAGATTAAAGACAAGAAGATTTTTTATTGGTTTCTGATGATTGTGATTTAGTTCGTGCATACACTTGATCGGCTGGGATCCGACTAAGCTTTGTTTATGTTTGATAAATAATTGATTGCTAGTCGTATAGATCGTCAAACTATCATTTAGTGGTATTCTTTAATATCTGAATCTGATAGTGCATAAACCTAGATCTGGTTATCTTGATAATCTAAATCTTGGTTAATCTAAAACCAAACAAAGGAGTTTATTAGATTAAATGGAAGAGCCTTTGTTTAACCCAACAATAATCTCTGATTTACTTCTTGATATTGATAGAGCGGTTATCGAACAAATTGTTTCTTTATTGTTTCTTTATACGATCCACATGAGTTGAGTGCTTGAAGTCTTCACAGAGGGTAAAACAACTTAAGATAATGGACTCTATTTTAGGATTAATGTGTGTTGGCCAGATTGGTTGTTGGCGCAGGGATACTAAGGAAACTAGGTAATTAGGGGCAGTTTACTTGGTTTCAACTATACGAAGTTGTACTAGTATTTATATAACGGCTTAATTATAAGAGTATTCAATACTGGACTAAGTCCCGGGGTTTTTCTGCATTTGGGGTTTCCTCATTAACAAAATATTGTGGTGTGCTTTTACTTTACTTTCCGTGTTATAATTATCGTATAGTTATAATTAAACTAATTGCACTTGCACGTTAATCAAACACTTGGGTTGATCCCTAAAGTTAGGTTCGGTTTCGATACATATGTTATATACCAAGTTTATACCTTGTTGTCATCCTCTTATTGAAAGTATCTGTCTATATTAGATCATACAAGGTATTGGACTTATAGGTTGATATTGGACTTATAGGTTGATATCGAAAAGATTGTAGTGTACTTGGTACCCTCATCATTTCGCAAGGACGGGATCAAAGTAGACAAGTCCAAGGTTGAAACTGTAAAAAATTAGAGTAAACCTACTACATTAAATGCATGAAAGGATGAAAGTTTTCATGGTCTGACAAAGCTGACGAAGCCTTTGAAGCTTTCAAAACAAAGTCGATTACTACACCGCTATTAGTGCTGCCTGATTTCAGCAAGCCATTTGAATTACACTGTAACACATCAAAGGTGAGGATTTGAGTTGTTTTGAGTCAAGAAGGATGACTAGTAGCTTAGTTCAGTGACAAGTTGAATGATGCTAAGATCAACTGTAGCATATATAATGTGGAGTTTTATGCAATAATTCAGGCTTTGAAGTATCAGCGTCATTATCTCATTCATAATAAATTCTTAATGTTTCCTAATCATGATTCTTTGAAGCACATCAATAGTCAAGAAAAGCTTTCTTTTAGACATGGTAAGTGGGTTGGTTATCTACAAGACTTCACTTTTATGCTGAAACACAAGGCTGAATCGCAAAATCGAGTTGTTGATGTCTTAAGTCACATGAGTCTGTTGCTCAATAATATGAAAACTGAGGTATTGGATTTCGATATATATTCTGATATTACTCAAACTGATCCATATTCACTGAGATTGTGAATGTTCTCAATACAGGAGCGAGAAGTAGTGACTACCATATGCATGATGGTTTTCTTTTCAAAGGAAATCGGTTATTATTCCAGATTCTAGTCTCCGGGTAAAAATTCTCAAAGAGTTGCATGACGAATGACATATGGCTGAGACAAGACTTGTTAACTTGTTTTGAAGTCGTATTACTGGCTTACAATTAGATGTGAGGTGGGAATATTTGTGGACCGATGTCGAATTTGAAAAATATCAAAGGGAAAAGCGTCTAATGTAGGTTTTTATATGCTGTTGAAAGTTCCAAGTCAACCTTGGAAAAATTTGAGCATGGATTTTATGTTAGGTTTACCTCGAACTCAGAGGGGGAAATAATTCAATATTTGTAGTTGTTGGCCATCTTTTAAAGATGGCGCATTTCATTGCTTGCAAAAAGACAACTAATGCACCGAAATTAAATGAATTGTTCTTCCACGAAACATATCGTCTGCATGGATTACCTTGTTCAACTTTTAGTGACCAGGACATAAACTTCTTTAGTTATTTTTGGAAGACTTTATGGAAGTTAGCTAATACAAGTTGTTTTGGGGTAAAAACTGATTCTGCTGTTTTTGGTAAATTTGGGTGTGTTGATGAGAAATGAATTCAAACCCTAAACAAATGTACTGCACGGGAGTACTTTTAGATTCGAGAGATCAATCTGTAAGACTATGGCCTAAACCAAGAAATGGCCGTTCCAGATTCAATTCGGTCACAAAGTGAAGGAGAAGGGTTGATCTTAGGGAGGGAAGCGAAGAAGGTGTTTGAGATCAGAATGTTGAATTATGAAGGTGTGGATGTTTTATGACTTGTATCAGAATATGGTTTCTGGATACCTGTGTTGATAACACTTCTGTTGTGTTTGAAATAAGTTGAAATCCTATTTATACAAGTCATGTTCAAGCACACCCTGATCTCGTAGGAAGTGGAGGTGATTAAGCAGTGGAGAGGTGGGGTTGTGTAAAAAGTGGTGATCATCACATTTCCATTATGAGGGAAAACTGGTCACACTTTTACCCACTACTCTCATTGATGTTAACCATCCGTTCTTTCCTGACACTTTCTCGTAATAGGCGCGTTGCACTCCGCACGCTGTAAACCGCCAGACCAATACCCCAATGAGCATCCCCCAGTTTGTGACATGTTTGATGTCTCGAGTAAATGGGTCAAGTCGTGAGACTCGCCGCTAAAAGCAGCACATAGTGCTTTTAGGTCAAATAATAAAATTATTTGTGAAATCAATATTTATAAAATATTGTTTATAATTGATGTATATATAAAGTATCTCTTTTAAACAAGCAGCTAAAAATAACCGATGTGCAGGAAGCATCGTTGATTTAGATCGTCCAAATTAGTCACGAGTTGAATGTCTTAAAAGGAGCGTGACCACCCTCTATCAGGGTTGGTAGGAACTATGCTCGCATCCCAGGGAGTGTCCGATCAGTTCCTATAGGAGAGTGGCGACTGGTAGTTATTCTAAAATCCTATCGGTCGATCCAGGTTGGATCTGGACCGCTTAAATCGGCTAGCCAAGTTGAGTGGCTGAGAAGTGTGGCAGTTAATGACTGCTGTTGAATCATACAAGTAGCGTGAATGGCCACCTTTGAGTGTTCGTTTGGGGATCCTATGAACGAGTCATGACTTGGACGATCGTTCCCTGTGGAGGAGGGGTGGCCGGTGATCACGACGTCAGCCTGTCGACCATCTAGAATCCGATCTAAACCGTCCGACCAAGCTAGCGAAGTTGGAAGAACGAGATGATTTGCGGCAGTTGTATGCTGCCGTTGATTGTATTTTAGGGTTTGAAGCCCTGCGGCCACCCTACCATTGAGCCAAACGATTTATGGCGTTTGCCACTGATTTGGACAGGCCGATTAGGTATATGCACAGATGGGTTGCTGGTGAGTGTGCAAGCATCTCGTTGGCCTCCTGAAATTGGATCTAGGTCGTCCGACTAGGCTGGCAAAGATGGGCGGCCATGATTGATTTGCGGCAGTTGTGTAATGCCGCTGACTCAATTTAGGGTTTAAAGAGCGCGCGATCGCCCTACTTTTGGCAAAAGGTTTGACGCGCTCTTGGATTGCTATGTTTAGTTCAATTAACCAGGTATGGAGCTGGGTCGCCGGTGAACGCGTCAGCACCTCTTTGATCATTCGAAGGAATATCTAAGCCGTCCAACTAGGCTAGCTAAGTTGGGCGGTCGTGATGTTTTTGAGGCCGTTTATGCCGGTCTTAGCTCGTTTGAGATCATCTTTCAATAGCGCGATCACCCTTGTTAGGGTTAACTTTCAAAGGCGTTGCGGGTGTACTAGATGGAATTCGATCGGTCGAGATGTTAGTGGGCCCGCCGGTGGTCATCATGATGATCACCTAGTTCCGCTAGGAGTAGGCTAGGCCTGTTGAATTGTGTGGACAAATCATGTGGCCATGATCGTTTTTTAAGACTGATATGGACAGTCTAGATTTTACTCAAGGAATTTAAACGCGTTCGATCGCGCTAACTTTTAATTAAAAAAGTGTGTAAACACGCTGATCTCTTTATCAGAGAGTGGTGTAGCCTACGTGAGTGTTTTCATGCAGGTCTCGATACTGACATTTCGGGAGATTCATGCAACTCCGCTGCGAGTGAACATTAATCGTCATGTCATGCCAATATTTAGAGTTCGTCTGGGAACATAGCATAGGAAAATACCAGGTAGGACATGCATTATTTAATATTCCAATAGGTTAAAATTTACAGAATATCTGGGATTGTTGCTTCACGCATCATTCTGGGTAAATTTCATAAATATGTTGAATTGCTCAATACATATGTAAGTAAAGAGGTCTGGACACTCATTACTTTTGAATGACTCAGTCTCTTTGCAGAATAACGGCGCATTAAATACAGGGTTTTACGATTTTAGCCCTGAACTAAAAACCACCATCAACACAAGGCTTAACTTTAGTGTCGCAATATCATCCTCAAAGTGATTGACAAACAAAAGTTGTAAATCATTCATTGGGTGATACACTACGATGTCTGGTTGGAGAAAATCTGAACAATTGGTATCAGAAACTTAGTCAAGCTGAGTTTGCATTTAATCGCTCAATAAATCATAGTCTGGGTATGAGTAATTTGGATGTTGTTTGTGGTACAACCCACGAGCACCGGTAGATTTAGCACATATTCTTGATTTGAAGAGAATTGAAGTTAGAGCTGAAAAGCGTATCCAACAGTTGCAACAGGTTCACAAGTTGGCTGAAGAACAACTAATTCGGGCTAATGAGAAGTATAAGTATGTGGCAGATATGAAACGGAGAGATATAAATTTTGAAGCAGTAGATTTTGTACGTGCAATATTAACAAAGGATCGTTTCTATGTGGGTGAATATAGAAAACTGAAGGCCCGTAATATTAGTCCAGTAGAAATTATTACGAAGATTAACCCAAGTGATTATAACTTGAAGCTTCCTAGCAATATCCGTACTTGTGATGTTTTTTATGTCAAACACTTGGTGTCGTATCGTGGAGATAATTCGTAAGACGAAGATCAGCAAAATTTGAGGGCGAATTTCTCTCAACACCAGGAGAATGATGCAAATGTCAAGTTACAACCTATTTGGAGGCTAAAAAACCGATTGTCTTAATTTAGCTCAAGACGAGTCTATTTTGATGGTAAACGAGCCAACGATCAAGACATGCAATAATTTAGCCAAATTCCATCTTTTAGGGCTTGGAAAGGCCGTTTTTGCCGTTTTAGGAAAGTTTCGTTTTGCTGATAACTTCTTTGTTAGGAGTCCGTTTGAGTTGTTGTTTGTGAAACGTAGTTTGTTTTAGTCTTTAGTCGTTATAACACCCCTTATTTTCAAATAACGTACAAAAATATGTCTTTTTTTTTTCCTTTTTCCAAATAACACGTTTTTGTTCTAAAAGCGCTCACATCTGTCAAAACGTGTTATGATCGGTCAGGCCTATTGGCCATGACCCGTTTTTCAAACCTTGCGTGCTTGGTAGTAAAATCTAAGAAGCATGTAAAAAATAAATAAATAAACATGTTTCATATAGCCAATTTGCCATTTTTAACCACAATCTATTACGCTAAACAAAATCTGTCTCACGGTTGATAAAACAAGTTAGGAACCCAAAATCCATCACTGCGGCCTTAAATGTGTTACTCGGGCCAAAAGCCGTGTCGCGTCCAAAAAAATTCACTTGACCCAAAATCTGCATAACTTAATAAAATCCGACCTGTGAACAAAATTATGCCACCTGACACAGTATATGAAAACTGACTTGAAACGTGTTAGACCGGTGGCGTAGCAAAAAAATAATACTAAAATGGGGATATTTTTTAGTGATGTTAATTTATGTTGGGATAAATGCGAAATAGAGGATAAAATAGAGAGTTTTAATACAGTTAATGAAAATTATAGGGGGCTAGAGCCAGGGTTAATTAACCCTTGACTCCGCCCAGGTGTTACTACCAAAAATCTACCCAATGGCCCAAATATGATCTAAAAATTTGCATCATGATCTTGAAACTACTGTCGTGACTTAAATTCGGCAATACAACTCAAGCTTTACCAAGTAACCCACAATCTACCACCGTACCAGAATCGAGATATGTTAAAACAATTCACAATCATGTCAGCTAAAATATATCTAGTGATCCGAAATCTCTCATACCGGCTCTTCAACACAAGACTGTTACATGCCAAATTTCAAACAAAAACTAACATCAGGCAAAAACCATATTTTATCAAATAAAATTCGGTAATCTTGTGGAATTTGGTAATTCCTTGGAATAGCCACGCTTTGCAAGATAACAAAATCAAGAGAGGGAAAAAGATGCATATATGCTCCACATATTGCTTGTTATGTGGGTAACTCATTTGCCACATATCTTAAAATGATTGGATTTACGCACTCTAATCAGACGATTACCAACATCAAAAATTTCTTTTGCACTTACACGGAGGCAAATCTTGAAATATGCTAGATTTGCAACAAGTCAAATTTATTTTGTACTTACACGGAGGCCAATCTTGAGATATGCTAGATTTGCAACAAGTCGCGACTCATGAAGTTTTCTTAGAACTCACGATACCCAGGTCTAATATACGGAGTATTCTAAAAGATTCATGAATCCTTTGAAAGCATGAAACATACCTCCAATTTTTTTATTACTTCACCAACCGAAACCGCGATAAAAGTCGTACATAATATTGGTGACTAGTAACTAGATGACCGCTGCCACGGTGGGACGGCCGACCTGAAAAATTGACGCAAAACTAAATTTTGTACTTACAATTTAGTTCCGGCAAAATGACACGGAAATTGTGCCTAAAGTGAAAGTATCACTTTTCTTGGAACGGAGGGAGTACATTGTTTTATTGGATGAAACTGAAAATTAGTTGATGCATTAACCAAAATATAGCTCCATAATGTGTTATGCATCATTTGTGGTGATTTGCATAATGCCTTACTTTTAATTTTCAAAAATTGTGTCTAAAATGAAAGTATCACTTTTCATGAAACGGAAGGAGTACATCGTTTTATTGGTTGCAACGGAAAATTAGTTGATGCATAAACCAAAATATGGGTGCATAATGTGTTACGCATCCTTTGTGGTGGT
The DNA here is from genome assembly GCA_023531105.1 of Papaver atlanticum. Classification (NCBI taxonomy): domain Eukaryota; kingdom Viridiplantae; phylum Streptophyta; class Magnoliopsida; order Ranunculales; family Papaveraceae; genus Papaver; species Papaver atlanticum. Next base: position 1,664,957 of record JAJJMB010009088.1, on the reverse strand, counting down.
TTTTTTTTTTTTTTGATAATAAAACCCTTGAAATAGAAAATTAAAAGTCAATACAAACTTGTTCATAGACATGGGTACAGGCACCCTGTCTATCCTGATCCAAAACATGAAAAATACAAGAGGACGGATAACCTATGTAGTTACGGGTTGCTGTTGCATTAGCAGTAGCTTTAGCCAATGCAATTGCAGCCCGGTTTGCTATCCTACTAGCCGAAACATAAATAAAAAGTTTTGAAAGGGTATGGTCATTAAAAAAGTTTGAAGTTTTGCTTTCCCATATGGTTTGAGCTTGCCAATCCATACTGCTTGGCAGGCCTGATAGCAGTCTGATCAGATGTTGGTTGTTAGCTTCAATACTGATAGCGGAGGCCTGAAGTTGTAATCCTCAATTCCATGCTTCAATTGCCGCTAACACCTCTCCAACATCCTTATTAAGCGCCTTGATTTCCATGGTTCGTACCTCCCTACAATAACCCGAAGAATTCCTTAGAATCATGGATATAATCATTATGTTAGAAGAAATATTCCAACTGGTAGCCAAATTAATTTTTGCAGTTCCAGAGTCTGGGCACTGCCAATTGGTTGTCTGAGTTGACACCAAAGGCACTTGTGGGCTATGTCTTATGCTTTGTTGAGCTTGCGCATTCTCCAACCAGAACTGTTTTGCTCTGTCAAAAGTGTGTTGAGGGTTTGGGCTGAGTCCTCTAAAAACTTTATCACATCTAGCTAGCCAAATATGCCAAACCACTGCCGCACAAAAGGCATCCCATGGTCCCAAATCACTATCCCAGTCAATTGGGTCTGTGCTCCAACTGATGATCCATTGCTGCAAAGACATATTAGGAATACCAAGCGCAAAAGGGTTTGCAGGAGAAGCAAACCAAACACTTCTAGCAAAGGGACAATCGATAAGAATGTGTTTTAGAGTTTCATTGGGTTGAGTACAAAATGGACAAATGTTTGGCATGTCAGTATACTTTGTGGTGGTTTACATAATGGCTATACATTCAATTTTCGAAAATTGTGCCTAAAGTGAAAGTAGCACTTTTCCTGAAACAGAGGGAGTACATCGTTTTATTAGTTACAATGGAAAATTAGTTGATACTAAAACAAAAATATGAATGCATAATTGTTATGCATCATTTGTGGTCGTTTGCATAATGGCTATGCATTCAATTTTCAAAAATTGTGCCTAAAGGGATAAACACCCTTGAATTTTTTGTAAAAACTCTAAATTTGATATCGTTGTTTGTACTCATTACGTAGATTTTTTAAAACCTTTCCAAAGAGATAAAATTTGAAAAATTCTAAGGCACGGATTTTTAGATATGTTATATTCTAGTTTCCTTGTCAATTATACCCCTAAAAAATAGGATATATGAGGAATTATAATACAAATTTGACTCTTATATCTATTTGCCATTCCTCTTTGGTTTATTTACAAAAATGTCTAATACCTTACTGCTCTTCCTCTTTGGTTTATTTACGAAAATGTCTAAAGGAAAAAAAAGATTCAAAGGGGTAGTGGCGTCCTTTCATCGTTGAACCAAATCCAATTTTTTTTATGAAATTGGAAAAAAAAATCATATCCCATATTGACACAAAATCACCATATAGAGAGTCCGGTCGGGCCTAATTAGGCAATAGCACCAATTGTGAAAACTGGAATGCTGACGCATTTAAGTTGTAAAACTTTAGGGACGTTGGGTATGGTGGTTGGTAATGAATACTATCATTTTCTTTACCTACTTAGTGTCTGCTGCCGTAAAAAGAAGGCCAAAAGAGAAAATGTGGTCTAATTAATACTACACTGAAGCCTCAATGTATCAGTCATTCTCTTCCATGAGGTATAAACTTATTTAAAATGAGACAAAGTCGTGCATCTGAAAAAGTTTATTGTTTCACACACAAAAAAAGGAAAAAAAAAAAAAAAAAAAAAAAGAGCGACACATCTGAATATTTATTGATAAGTAATTTGATAAGGAAAAGTTTAGGTGAAGAGATCATGTGATGAGCTTTCACGTAAAGTCATGAGAAAATGCTAGCAAACTCAAGGGGTTTGTCGACAGTCCAAAGAATGACGTAAAACAAATTCTTAATATTTCCTCTTGAAAAGGAAAACTACCGCAACTTCAATATTGTGTCCTTCCAAACATACCAGGCTAGCTGCTGCAAAGGGTTTACTAAATTTGATGAGAATTTCTGGCCTCCATTCCCAAGATTTCTTTTGGTTAGGTACGATGTGAGTCGATCATCTCACTAGGTCTTTGGGGACCACCGGTGCATACACTTGAACAGTACAACAATATTCTGCTAGAGTATAAGCTACTTCTTCCGTCCCACTAATAGGTGACCTATTCGTTTTTAAATTTTGTCTCACTAAAAGGTGACTTATATCATTAAATACGGGAATATTTCTAAAACTAATATTTTAATTATTTATTTTTTGATCGGTAAAGAAGATGATTGATCAAAAAAGGAGAAGGTAAAAAAAGCTCGCACCACCCTAAAGAGTTACAAAAAGAAGAAAAAGAAAATACTAAGAAAATAACAGACTACTTTTTAGTTTTACAAAAAATCAAAATATAACTTTGGCCAAGCTGTCATTACATCTTTAAAACCAGGAGACTCCAAGTCCTTGAAGACTAGACACCAAGTATACAATACATACTTGATTTTATTTTGCAGAGTTACATTTGTGTTCTTCTTTTATCAGTGAAAACCCTGTCATTCCTTTCCAACCAAATGATGGCTACTGATATGACTTTGCCGAGGTGAGTCAAGAGAGAGATTCCAAGAGAAAATCATGGTGAAAAGACCAGATGGCATTGTACTTCCAAAGCATTTGGTCTTGGAAGTGAACCCAAATCTTCCTTGCATACTCACAGTGCAAAAAGAGATGATTAATAGTTTAATCTTTTGTGCAAAAAACACAGCCCTTTGTTACAGCCATACCTCTCATGTTCAGCATATCTTTCATTGCCAAACTATTATGAGCTAAAGACCAAAGAAAAAACCTGTCTCTGGTGGGATTTTCTGTATCCAAATGTATTTAAAGATGCGCATCTTATCTTGAGCTATACTTTCATAAGTAAGCATATCATAAGTAGACTTAACTGTAAACTGACCTTTGTTAGTGAGTGACCAAATAATCTCATCATCAACATCTTTGTTGAGAGAAAAAGAGTTTATACTCCTTTGAAGATCAGAGAGTTCCAGTCTTGCATCTGCATTCATTCTTCTTAGAACTGCCAAATTCTAAGTGTCTTCGGAAAAAATCTCAGCAACAGTCTTGTCTTTGTTTCTGGATATTGCATAAAGATTAGGATACGTAAGTTGCAAAGGTGAGTCAATAAGCCAAATATCACTCCAAAAACTAACACTAGTGCCAGAATTTACTTTGAAGTGAATATGACTTGAAAATAGTATCACATTACATAATGCCTTTCTAAAGAGACCTGCCATAAGTAATTTTAAGAATCTTTGAAAACCAACCACCTGAATCTGCTTCATATTTTCCTTCAATGATATTTCCGCATAATGCGTCTTTTTCTATAGCAAACCTCCGCTGCCATTTTGTTAAGAGAGCTTTATTCATCTTCATCAAACTCATATTCGAAGACCACCAAATTTCCTTTTACTAAGTGCAACTTCTTTTATCCTTATTATCATTCCAGAGAAAATTTCTCATGAGCATTTCTATATTTTTGGCTACTGAAGCAGGCATAACAAACAAAGACATGTAATAGACAGATAAGCTAGAAAGAACACTATTTATAAGAGTGATATTACCTGCTATTCAAAAAAAAAATTGTTCTTCCATCCAGTTAATCTCATAATAATTTTATCTATAAATCTGTCCCATTTACTTACTCATCCACCTTTATCACCAAGAGGCAAGCCCAAATAAGTGGTTGGTAACTCACCAGTGTAGCAGCCAAGCATAGAAGATTATGTAATTAAGTCACCAGAAAAACCAACCCCAAAAAATTGACTTTTTGCAAAATTTATTTTGAGGACTGTCAGTCGTTCAAAAGAAAACAATATAAGTATGAGATGTTTAACTTGCTTAATGTCAGCATCCAAGAAAATAAGAGTGTCATTTACAAATTGCAGATGGCTAATAAATTTACCACCCACTGCTGCTTGAAAACCTGAAATATGACCTTCATCTTGAGCATTTACCAATCAAAAAAAAAAGGAAAGGAGAAAGTGGATCCCCTTGCCTTATTCCTTTTTTGGATTTGAAATAGCTTGTAGCAGAAAGCATTAACCATAATACAGAATCTTACATATTCTATACAACATCTAATCCATTTCCTTCATTTTTCACCATAATTCATATTAGCCAAAATCTCATTCAAGGAATCCCATCTGACATGGTCAAAAGCCTTCTCAAAGTCCACTTTTACTAAGATTCCTGGTTTTCCACATCTCATCCATGAGTCAATGAGCTCATTTGCCACAAGAACACCATCTAAAGTCTGTCTTTTTTTTTTCTTTTTTTGATGCATGTAGTTTGCTGAGATGAAATAATTCCTGGTATTATTGTCTTGAATAAATCTGCTAAGATTTTAGAGACAATTTTGTATACACCATGAATAAGACTAATTGGCATTAAGTCTTTTATTTCTTCTATAGTTTTTTTTTTTTTTTTTTTTTTGGAATGAGAGCAACAAAAGTATTTTTTAACCCCCAATCTAAAAAGTTCCTTCCATGTAACTCTTTGAGAACCAACATCATATCATCCTTGAAAATCTCCAACATATCACAAAGAAGATGATTGGGAATCCATCAAGCCCTGATGCCTTATTTTGTCATAACTTCTTCATTGCATTCAAGCATTCATCTTCTGTAATATCACATTCTAGCCATAACTTTAAATCATCTGAAATTCTATTAAAGTTTCTTTTAATTGATTATTGTTAATATAAAAAATATGTATAATTTGATAGCCATGTTTATATTCGTTGCGTAAGTGTTTTAAAATGTTTTTCAATGGTAAAGTTTACGAATGTCCGTGGAGATAAAATAAAATGGAACTATATATTAGTAGCTGAAAATAAAATAAAATGGAACTATATATTAGTATCTGATGAAGACGAAATAGTCTTTTTTTAAAAATACGAAAACAGATATAATTGTCGGGATAGTTACTTAATTACAAATTTTGGAGCTACCAAGCTAAGACTAGCCTCGTGTATATCCATAAAGATTCCATGAACCATAGCATCACCACTAATGCTACCGATTGTAGATATTGAAATAAATACATCAATTGGTCTCTTCCAATTAAAGCTTCATAGAATTTTAGTGTTGGCAGCTATACTTGCCAGATTTACTGTCGCAGAGTTCTGTTTACGTCGAACCTTGACTAGATTACCTAGCACAATTTTTTTTCTTCAAAATTTTTATCATTCATTTGGTGGTATCCCAGGTTAAATCTCCCTTAGAATTATTTTTGATATAACTCATTTATTTCCTCCAAAGTTGCATCATCTTCAGCATGAAATTATATGTTTGTTCTCTGCAACTCTTTGGCCATCTGACTGCTACATCAGCTCCGACTCTTGCTTGATTTCGAATGAAACCTGATAAGGACATAACAATAATAGAAAAGTTAGTACATGGAATATGATTAACATTTCCTTCCATGGAGCTTATGATTAGCAATATTGTCCATGGAGCTTATACTGATAAGGACAAAGCAATAAAATCAAAGTTAGTACAGGGAATATGATTAGCAATATAGTCCATGGAGCTTATGTTGATAATTATGCCAAACTTCTCCTTATGGTGTATGGTAATCCTTTCGCTAGTGTCCTGATTATTCCTTTGATAGTAGAGATTATTGAGAATATGACTTTGATTGCGGATGACTATGTCAAAGGAGCAAAGATAATGTCTTCTGTTGTTGGCATTAAGCTCAGCTTACGGGGTGATTTTCCTGAATATGAAATCACATCTGGAATTTCCAGATGACCCAGCAGGTAATGACACAGATAGGGACCCAGCTTTTGGGAGAGTTTATTGGGAGGAACCAGGTTCTGAGCGAATCCAGTAAAGAACTAGAGCCTCTAAAATGTGATGGTTCCTACCAAATAGCGGAAACCAAACAGAGAAAGCATAGGGGCAGAACATCGGGGGTAAGGGTTATGTCTTCTTCAACACTTTTACACAAATTGTAGATGAGTTCAATATAAGTTTAGGATTCTTGCAGTCTTGGCATTGGTGGGTAGGATACCATGAGCATATGATGGTATCCTCTTCTTGGAGATTAAAGGGATTAGCATAGATAACTGCTTCATCTTCTGGAGTAAACAATAAAGGAATGATATCAGAGTCCCACTCTTCCATATTATTGAAAAGTTGGTTAACCGAATTTAGATATGTGAGGCATTGAATGGGTTTGGCCAGAGAAGTATCCTTGTTAGAGGTCCATCTATCCTTCCATATTTGAAATTTATGTCCAGTTCCTATTTTCCATTTGTATCATTTTTATATGTTTTCCGCTCCCTCTAGGATTCGTATCAAGCCCCAGGAATCAAATTTTTTTTAGGTTGAGTGTTCATTCTTATGACTTCATGACCTTCAAAGTGTTTAAATTTCATGACATAAGATGAAATAACTGAAAGCTCAATTGATCATGTTAATTTAAGTTGGAGAAAGGGTTATCATTTTACATAAAATCATACCCTTGGATATGTGAGCATTTGAAGAAGATCTCAAGCAAGAATTTGAAGTAAGCGGGTAATGGTTATGCGTTTAGGTCTAACATGTAGTGGTTACTCGTTAAAATTTGTATTAATAATTATCTTCTACACAACATAAGACTATTACCGCTTTACTTTGGGTTCCAAAATTTGTTCCTTGCTTGTGGAGCTAACTTGGAATAGGCGATGGTTTTTTAGCTGGTAGATATAAAGGGTAAGAATTTTTACAACAGTTTCTATTTATGTTATTGTATTTTTAGAAGGCTGTTTATACCTAAGATGCACGGTCTAGATTTATGACGAAGTAAAAATGTTTCTTGTTGATTTGATATCTAACTATATATGTGTATTAAATATCTCCAAAAATATCCACAAAATAATCATAATTAAAGATTCACAATTTTAGTTATAAAATTGAACAATTTTTTAACCGTGTTTCTTACTAGTATGCCAGCCTTTTATTTTTCGTTTTCACCTTTTGAATGGATGATTCTGCAACTGAAAAGATGATGTTTCTTTTTAAGCAAAATTTACCAGAAGAAACTATTAATAAAATAAAATAAAAACAAAAACAAGAGGGGTCATAAAGCTAGAACCTTTTGAAGAGAAAAACAGGAAAAAAAAAATCAGAAAAGCGAAATGTCACATCTACCAGCTCATCCAAAGCGTATCATTTAAAAATTATTTTCAGGATCTTTCAAATAAATTTCTTATTTTTGTTTAACATTTTTTATTTTTAGAACCACTCAAAACTTGATGTCACCCTATCCAAAGTATCTTCTATCACCAAATTCTCCCAAATCGAAGACTTTGGAAAATGTTGGATAATCATCATGTTCATTATCATCTGTATGTATGGCTAGTATACTAAATCTATCAGTATCAGTACTAGCATCCATGGCTAACTTATCAGAGGAAATCCGTCTTTCGTTTCTTATTTTTTGAGAATAAACCTCACCTCCTCAGATGGTCTGACCAGCAAGTTCCCTTAGAAGAACCAGGACTCGCAGCATTAACACCATTACTACCAGGATTAGTAGCAGTACTTGGGCTTTCATTATCAACTTTCATTACAATTTTCTCAATACCTTGGTTAGCAGCTCGAATAGATATTTGCTCACAAAATTCATGTTCAACACTACTTCAATTAATATTCTCTCCTGTATTTGCAATTTCACATGTAGGGGAGTGCACTGGAGATAACATAATATTTACTAATTCACGAGTAACCAATGTGCTAGGATCTGCTGCATGGATCTCTTAACGCCGACTATCAGTATTTTCTAGTTTCTTCTCAGCGTCAACCACTTCATTAATGTCGTCAGTTGAAGTGTTAACAATAAGTGTAAATGATGAATTGCTATGTACATTAGTGTAGCCGATAACGACTTCCTTCACAGGTTTTGTGACATATCGCATATTAACTTTTTTCTCGGTTATTGCTCATCATTCTTTCCACTAAGCCGTTTTTCAACAATTTTAATCTTTGCAACTCCGGGACAACGTTTGTATTCACCAAGACCATGCCATTGATTTATAATGGGTGCAAAAGGAAGGAAACTTATTATAAGTGAAGTAAGCGATATTCAACTAGAATTTCATCATACATATCATCAGAAAGATCAATTTCTACAAGAACCCTCACAAAGTGACAATAGGTTTTATCAAAAATGTTATTATCTACCTTTAATGGTGTTCCCACTGCACTTGTGATTAAAATATAATCTTCTTGCATCAATATCTGAAACTTACTCCATATATACTAGTCCATACTTAAGAAGGTGCTTTGCATTGTCTATCGTTGTAGATAGAGCAAACCCGGCTTCAAAGATGGAACCTATTGATCGAGTCTTGGTAACTTTCCCTAAATGAGTTAAACCTAAATTAACAGTGGTCATTCCCTAATGTCGAGATTAACTAGGAGATGCTTTAAGGCCATACCATTACAATGGTAAACCTTTAGGAAGTATCAAATGACATAAAAGATTATTCTTGCATTCCTCAACTCCTTTGAGGTATTCATCTGCTGAAATATTGATGGATATGTGATTACCTTTAATATAAATAGTCGGTAATTGACATATATGAATATCTTAAGATTTGGGACCATTGACTATATCTGCATAAGAGACGGGTTTTACGACAATGTAAGTTGCAGTAGTAACAACATCAGATGATTTAGGTATTGATAAATAAGGATTAAACAACATAGCGTCTCCATGATCAACATATATGAAGAAGAAAAAACATGGAGAAACCCTAGAAAAGTATTTTCTTTCCCATCCTTAAAGTTTTTTCTCTACCGAGTTACTTTACCTCATTAACTAGTTTTAGTTTTTCAAGAAATAAACTAAAAAATGGATGACTTGAATTCAAAGGTAATACGTATCACCTGACCTACACTACTTGTGCTGAGAGTTTCACTATTTCTGAAAAGTTAGTGCGTGAAAGATTCGAAGGCGTCTGACGTCCTTCCAAAAAATTTAAAAAGGAGAAAATAAAAATAAATATTTAACTGAGTGATGTGTACTTAACATACATTATTAAACTTGAAAAGAGTCATAACCTAGTAAAACTCAATCAAACATAGAAACAAGGCGTGTGCGGTAAACTTGTAAATTCAATCTTTTGGCACCCTTCTAATATAACTTTAGCTAGTAATTAGATAGAACAACAAAATTGGGCAAAAGATTCTTACGTGTACTCTTGTGGTTACAACATGGACAGATTAAAACTGTAAGAAGATTGCAAAAGTGCACATGCACATTCTCAGAACTTGATATATTCTTTTTGATTGACTAGAAGATGACGAAGAAGAGGAGTTTTCCGGACGACGTCAATTTGATATGAGAGGTGTTTATACGCTATAATTATATAAGTAACTGGAAAGTCGTACTGGTAATACCTAAAAATGTGTAGGTAAACCTATCTTTTTATATATTTCGTAAACAATTATTTGGTTGAATCTTTTCATATATCATGTTAGGAAACAATGAGTCCATAACCAAAAGACCTTATAAATATATACTTTCTGAAAATGCTGCCACATGGTACATTACATTTTCAGAAAAAACACATAATTGAATTTTGTTGCGAGACATCAGCATTGTAAAAGCGCCCATGTTTTTAGAATTCGATCTACCTTGTTGATTGAATAGACGATGACAAAAAGGAAGTTTGTTGGATGGTATCAATTTGATCGGAATGGTGTGAATACTGCATAAAATTAAGTAACTGAAAAATCCTGTTGGTAAAGCTTAAAAACATGTAGGGAAACCTACCATCTCATATTTTTGGCAGACAACACTTGGTTAAATCTTTTTAATATCATGTTAAGTAACAATGAGTCCATGACGAAAAGGTGTATCCATTTCGTTTTTTTATCGTTATTTCCAGACAATAGTGCCACATGGAAATTTATATCTTCAGAAAACTTAAAATTTGGTTGTTGCACATCAGCGCATAGGTTTTCTCCATTTTTCTTTTGCATGGGAGGAAGAACGTGTTTTGGAGATGATGTTGATAAAACACGTGGACATATACTCTATTACCTGTTTGATCCGTAGCCGTCTAGATTCGTCGATATTTCATTTTTTTAGATTTCAACACACGGCAGATTACAATTGTATATTGTTATCGAGATACATCTTCGATAAGATGAAGACGCGTATCTTCTATATTTTTATTAAATATGTATAATGTAACTTTAGTGAACCCGGTATCACATTTATTAATATATTGACTTGTCAAAATACGAGATATTGACTACTTAACTTTTTTGGATGGAAAGTCTGACCGTGCGGGTATTTTACAAGTAATTAAGGCATTTCGGGGAATTTTTCATTTTTAACTGTCACATACCATAGACCATGGTCGTGAGAAACTGTGTTAACTGTATTTTAATCTTATACTAAAACAATATTGCCACTACAGTTCAGGAATTCATATTGCCAAGTTTCCGACGATTCAAATAAACAAGTGCACTTCGTTAAGAAGAAAAAGTCAAATCGAAAATAAGCTATGAGAATTTGGCGACTACCGAGTCGATTCACTCCGAAAATCGGTTTTGAAAATCTTATGATTCTTTGATTTTATTAAACTCTTTTCTTTGATTATTATGATTATCAAGTTTTCATTTACTAGTATTTGATGGATGGTTGTGGAATCAAACTATGTTAAGTCCTTTAATACCTTATACTCAGTTTTAGATATTTAGACTTTTCAAATTCCAATTATGTTTTTGCTAATGGATTTTTGAATATTGCAGATCTCTGATCAATCATTCTGTGGGAATACCAGTGGTGGAGACAACATGAATATTGCAGTTGGGAAAATAACGATAGTGTGGCCAGCAGTGGTGCTAACCATCTTCGTTGCGATGGTTAGCACCACTGCTGGGGAAAATATAAGATCAGAAATTAATTCCCTTTGGGGAAAATATAATAACAAAGAGATTATAGTCATGGGACATAATCTGATGCTTGTCAGGTTAAATAATGAAGCTAAAAGAGATGAAGTAATAGCTGATGGACCTTGGTTGATTGATGGAGCACTCTTTCATGTCCAAAAATACTATAATCATGTACCACTCAAGGATTATGTATTTGATAAACAAATTTTCATTGTGCACTTCAAATATTTGAAGTTAGAGCATATGAATGTAGATATGATAGATGAAGCCATTGATTTTATGGGAAAGAAGATTTCAACCAAACCGAAAAATTACAGACCTCGTGCAGGTAATATTGTGAAAGCAAGAATAGAAATGGAGTTGCAGAAACCTCTTCATAGAGGAGGATGGTGGAAAATTTTAACTAAAGATGATGCATGGATCATATATCACTGGGAACTCCAGCCCAAGAATGTCTGTCCAAAGTGCTTTGTGATTGATCATATGATGAAACCTGTGAGTTTACTTATCATCTACTATATCTAGACACTCTCTCTGCTGCTGAATATTAAGATTTTCTAAAGAAAAATAGTGAAACTAATAATGAGAAGGAAGAAAGTAGTCTTACCAACTATATGGAAGAAGATTTAGCTGATGAAGAAAACATGGAAGGTTCAAGAAATGTCAAAAGAATGAGAAACTCAACCCTTAATGCTAAACCATCAATGAATCCTCAAAATATTCATATTCAACCTCCTGCAATCACGCAAGGAATTGTAACTACTAATATGGACCATCAACACAACTCAATGATGGAATCGGATGATCCAGCTGCAATGATTTCTGCACCCATGAATGATTGTGTTAGAGACTCCTCTCAAGTATACGCAGAAAACCCTATCTTTTTTTAAATTCTCTAGTTACTTTAACTCCTTTTAGTAAAATTATGAAGATTCTTGCATGGAATGTTCATGGATTAGAAAAAAAGTTTACAAAAGATCAAAAATTTGTCTTAATCAAAAAACAAGATCCTGATTTTCTGTTTTTAACTGAAACAAAAATAGACAAAAACATAATGATTGAATTTGCTAAATCTCTAAATTATTGATAGAGTAGGATTAGCTGGTGGTCTTATACTGATGTGGAAAGATGGAATCCTATGTGAAATACAAGAAGCTTCTAATAACAGTATCCATGTTGTTGCCAACCTTCACCCTGCTAAGTCAGATGTTTTGATTTCCTTCATGTATGGTTCAACTTATACTGATATTAAAAAAAATCAATGGGAATTCATGAATAGAATAAGTGACAATATCATGCAGCCTTGGCTAGTTATAGAGGATATGAATGTACATCTTCACAGGATAGATGTCAGTCCTTCAGTTTCTCAGGATGATAGATTTGTTCAAGATAAAACCAATGAATGTGGCCTCATGGACTTAGGTTATATTGGTAGAGATTTTACTTGGTCTAGTAATAATGTTGGTACTGGCACTAGAAAATCTAGAATTGATATGGCTTTTGGAAATCAACAGTGGTGTAATAAATTTCCTAACGCTAAATTATATCATCTTGTTCAAGCTGGCTCTGACCATTGTCCCATTATGTTGAACACTGAAAAATTTGTGGAGGCCTTTTAAGTTCTTTGTAATGTGGATTAAACATGCTGGTTTTAAAAATCAACTTGAGATTCCTATCCATATCACCAACTACTATCATTAATGATTTGGCTGAGAATTTTACTAGAATCCCAACTGTTGAGGATATTCTCAATGTGGTTAAAGACATGACTTCTTGGAGCTCTTCAGGGCCTGATGACTTTCAAGCTGGCTTTTACAAAGCCAATTGGAGCATTGTTGGAAATAATGTTGTCCAAGTTGTGAAGAATTTCTTTATTACAGAAAACACGCCTAGGGATTTTAATAAAACTTTTCTTTCTTTGATTCCTAAAGTTGATATTGCTAAACACCTTGTTGATTTTGGGCCTATAGGTTTGTGCAATACAATCTATAATATAATATCAAAGATTTTAACAAATAGGATTAAACCTTTTCTCATGAAAATTGTTTCTCCTTATCAGTCAGCTTTTGTTCCTGGGAGAGCTATATAAGACAACATAATTATAGCACATGAGATGATTCATACTATGAAACATAATTAAGGATATAGTGGCACTATGGCCCTGAAATTGGACTTATCCAAGACTTTTTTTCTTTCCAAAAAACCTTAATTGTATTCATTAATAATAACCCGATTTGACATCAGGATCGATTACATAATTCGGTACATGACTGACTCGGTTTGCAACTGGGTTTACAATTTTCAGCAGACTTAGAGGATCAAACATACAACAATCACAAATAGAACGCATAACATAATAGTTGCATACCTTGATTTGATGAAGAGATCTAACCATGCCTTGATGATTCCATAGTTTTAATGGTAATAATAACAGGACAAGTTTAAATGATTTGGTTTGGGTTAAAAGTAGCACACCGAAATCACATAACAACTCTACTATGAGCATAGATGTTAGTATCCATAGATCCAACCATTTCTCAAGTTTTTTTTCAGAAAAAAAGAAGCAAAGGTAGCACAGATAATCAGAATCAATTATCTTGGGTCGGAATCGGTCAGGCTCGGTCTGAATCTTCATCGGAATCGGTGTTCTTTCACTATAGGTTGCTGGTGTCTTTTGAAGTAGTGTTGCTGCTGGAGTCTTTGGAGAAATTCTTATTGCTTGTGTCTTTGGTGAAGCCCTTGTTCCTAATGTTGTAGATATGTTCGCTTTTGTTCCTTCTATCGTCTTGGTTACCTTCATCGATTATGATTACAACGTCGGAAGACGAGAAGCCTATCAGTAAACCTAAGATTGTAACCTTAAAAAGAAAAACAAGTTAATAACTATAAAAGCTTGAAAAGGGAAGAACAAACATCTAAGATTTGAAACAAATCCAAACCGAAAACTAAAAGGAGGAAAAAAAGGTATAAAAAGAGAAAGCTTGGATTGAGAAAGTGATGGAGATGATTTGCTCAGACTAGCTCCATAGGAGCCGATCTGAGCATAGGAAGTTCAGGTGGCTGGTTCTTTCGTTGAGAGGTTTTTAGGTTTTTAGGAGAGAGGTTTTTAGGTTGAGAGATCCTTATGTAGGCCAAGTTGATTTTTGACTAAGTGTTATATGTAAAGTGAATTATCCAAGACTTTTGATAGACTTGAGTGGCCATTTATGTTAGGAATGCTTAAAAAAATAGGTTTCCCTGAGAAATTTTATAAGTACATTGAACAATGTATTTCCACAACAAAAATTTATATTTTGCTCAATGGTTCTCCCACTTATGAGTATAGTCCTACTATAGGGTTAAGACAAGGTGATCCTTTATCCCCTTATCTTTTTATAACTGCAATGGACTATTTATCTAGACTTGTTGTTAATGCTTCTTCTAATCATATCATTGCTGGTGTCAAGGATGCAAAGAATGCACCTACAATCACTCATCTTTTATTTGCAGATGATATTTGAAAATGAGGGGGTCTAACAACCACACCCAACAATTCGTTTGGCAATCTGAGAGGACTTACTCCAATACACTTTCTAGAGAATCAACTAGACAGTCAGACTCAATCTAGAGTATAGTATATCAAAGAGTGTAAATATCTCTAACTCTTAATTCAATCCGCAATCAACAAATAGAAATCTGCGATCCCGATTGAATATAAGAGGAATTACTTGAACGGTACCAAAGACCAATGTTCAAGTGTCAATCAATGTAAATCAACAACCAAAGGTTGGATATTCTAATTGATTGATCTTAACGCACAACCTGTGATATTTCAATTATATAACAAAATATAATGCGGAAAAGAAATAACACAGACACCAGAATTTTGTTAACGAGGAAACCGCAAATGCAGAAAAACCCCGGGACCTAGTCCAAATTGAACACCACACTGTATTAAGCCGCTACATTCACTAGCCTACTACAAATTAATTTCGGACTGGACTGTAGTTGAACCCTAATCAATCTCATACTGATTAAAGGTACAGTTGAGCTCCTTACGTCTCTGATCCCAGCAGGATACTATGCACTTGATTCCCTTAGATGATCTCACCCACAACCAAGAGTTGCTACGACCCAAAGTCGAAGACTTGATAAACAAATCTGTATCACACAGAAAAGTCTATAGGATTGAATAAATCTGTCTCCCACAGAAATACCCAAGAGTTTTTGTTCCGTCTTTTGATAAATCAAGGTGAACAGGAACCAATTGATAAGCCAGACTTATATTCCCGAAGAACAGCCTAGTATTATCAATCACCTCACAATAAACTTAATCGACTAGCGAAATAAGTTATTGTGGAATCACAAACTATGAGACGAAGATGTTTGTGATTACTTTTATCTTGCCTATCGGAGATATAAAATCTCGAGTCAATTATTCCAATTATACTCAACACGATAGAAACAACAAGATCAGATCACGCAACTACAAAGAGAATAGTTGGGTCTGGCTTCACAATCCCAATGAAGTCTTCAAGTCGTTAACCTACAGGGTCTCGAGAAGAAACCTAAGGTTAAAGGAGAATCGACTCTAGTTATGCAACTAGTAACACACATGAGGTGTGGGGATTAGGTTTCCCAGTTGCTAGAGTTCTCCCTTATATAGTTTTCAAATCAGGGTTTGCAATCCAAGTTACCTTGGTAACAAAGCATTCAATAATCACCGTTAGATGAAAAACCTTATTCAACCAAGCTAATATCTTTCAACCGTTAGATCGAACTTAGCTTGTTACACACAAATGAAATGTACCCTCATTTTGGTTTATGTAGCCGTACCTAAACGTGTACACCATGTTGATTCACAATTAGTTAACCGAGGTTAGCCATATGAATACTCTCATATCAACCTTATTCATCTTAACCATAACTATTTCAAATAACTCAAATGAAACTAGTTAATGAGTTGTTCAATTGCTATATTCTCATGAATTATACAAGAACACAATTGAAGCAAAATCGGTTTAATTCACTTGAATCAATCATGAACATTATAGCCACGGTTTGCAAAGATTGCATTCCTTAAGATTTAAATGTTTAAGTTCATGAACAGACCGATTTGATAAAAATAACCAGCTTAAGTATGTGTACGGGTATGCGTACTTAAGCAACATGATTTTGAGTTTGTTAAGTTTCCAAACTCAGCAGAAATTCTCGGTTCGAAAACTTCCGCCAGTATGCGTACGGGTACGCATACTTAAGGTGACTAGTTTAGGAGTTTGTAGTTCCCAAACCCAGCAGATATTTTCGGTTTGAAAACTTCCGCCAGTATGCGTATGGGTACGCATACTTATCTTGTCTCCTTCACCAATTTCGTATACACACATATGCATACACTTGGCTCCCGGTTTATGGATTTATACACTAATGTGCGAACACACTATATATGCTTATACCCAAAGATGGTTACATTATCAACTCTACATTCCAATCATTGAAACATTCTTCTATAATGACAATAGCCGTTTTCACACACTATTAGCATCAAAGCAATTTTCAAGTTATTGGAATGTCAACATGACTTTCGTCACGAGTAAAGATGAACATGGCTAAAGCGAAAGCTTGCCAACACATATTTCGAGAAATATGTAAGCGAGATATACTCAGCTCGAAATCTCAAATGTGTATAGTAGAAAACTATATCGTAAAACGACTTATGTCTCAATTATAGGAGATAGAGTAGAAATAGACTTTCCAAGTGATAGATGAGTTCAAGTCTCCACATATCTTTTGTCGAAGAAGTTCCACAAGCTCCCCTTAGTAGTTCTTCGTCTTCAAATGATAAACGCTGAGAAATCTAAGATCAACTACACTATCTATGTCCTAGTCCGAGACATCTATAAATAGACTAGAAATCAAGACTTATAGTTTTGATCACTAACATTGACAAACATGCTTGAGATAGCAACGCATGCGAGTTCGACCGAGCAATGCTCTAACAATATTCTCATTTTTACTAAAGCTGATAAGCAGAATGTAGCAGGTATCCTTGAAACTCTCAATCATTTTGGTAAGTTTTATGGTCAAATGCTCAATTTCAATAAGTCTAGTGTCTATATCTGTAATAACATTAGTCTTACTGCAAGAATTGACCTTTCTAATGCTTTTGGTATGACTGAAATGAAGGATTCTTACAAATATCTAGGTGTCACTCTGGTGATGGGTAGGGACAAATCAAAAGCTTTTAAACCTATTCTGCAGAGTTTTAATTCTATACTAATTCCTTGGAAAGGAAAAAGTATGAACCAAGATGCTAAATCAACTATGGTTAAGCATGTTCTCAATGCTCTACTTACTCATCAGATAGGAGTCTTTAGGGTTCTTAAGAATATGATAAATCAATTAGACTCCATTCAGAGACAGTTTTGGTAGGAAAAAGGTGGAAGTTCTAAAGGCATATACTTTATAGTGTGGGATAAACTCCAAATTCTTAAAGCTCTAAGTGGTCTAGGTTTTAGAAATCTAGAAAATTTTAACACTGCCCTTCTGTCTAAAGTAGCTTGGAAAGCATGTAATGATGAGAACTCTCTTTGTTATAAGGTTCTTAAAGCTAAGTATTCTAGGAATGATAGTTTTTTCATTTAGATAAGCTTAAAGAGGAATGTTCATGGTTATGGAGAAGCATTTACTCTGGTCAAATACAATGTAATTAGTTAGAAGTG
Source organism: Papaver atlanticum (assembly GCA_023531105.1). NCBI lineage: Eukaryota > Viridiplantae > Streptophyta > Magnoliopsida > Ranunculales > Papaveraceae > Papaver > Papaver atlanticum. The sequence goes on along the minus strand of JAJJMB010009088.1, from coordinate 1,647,135 downwards.
GTACTAAAGTTAATATCTGGCTAGATTATTGGGTTATATGATTGAATAACCCACTTGTTCCTGTTGTATGATCATCTAGCTATGAAAATTATACTCTTATCTGTGATTTGTTCTTAACAGGTACTAGACAATGTAATACTGATATTGTTAGTGCTCTCTTTTCTCATGATTGTGCTAATTTAATTTTGAATATGAGAATACTAACCACAGGTGAGGATTCCATGATCTGGAAGCCAGATAGAAAAGGTAAATTTTCGGTGAAAAGTGCTTATAACACTATATGTACAAGGGAAGTTAACTCCATTATTTCTAATAGTAACATCCCAAGAGATGCTTGGAAAATTTTGTGGAAATTTAAGGTTCCACATAGGGTACAGATCTTTGTTTGGAAATGTATTAAGCAAATAGTTCCAGTAAGAACTAATATTGCTAAATATAAATCTGACATTGAAACTCAGTGTTGTTTTTGTAAGACCAATGAGAAAACCATGAGTCATCTGTTTAATGCAGTTTTATTAGATCCATCTGGTTTGTTATGAACATTAATATTGATGCCATTAAGTATGAGTTTGCTGAATTTGATAACTGGGTTATAAGTTGGTTTCACTCTGCAGATACTAACACACCTGCATTGTGTTTAATTGAGAAAAATTTAATCTGCAGGTTTATGTGTGTGATCTGGCGAATTTGGAAAGAAAGGTGCTCAGTTATATTTCAGATTAAAAAGCCTAATATGCATATTACCTTTGCCAGAATAAATCATTTGCATACCCAGTGTACTGAGCTGACTACTGTTCATAATAGTTCTGTTACCAATACCATGCAGACAAAAATCTGATTACCTCCAGATAAAGAGTTTGTGAAAATTAATATAGATGGCTCTTATATATCTCATACTAAAAAAGGAAGTATAAGACTAATAATACGCAAATTTGCAGGTAACTGCTTAGGAGTGAAAGGAATATGCTTCAATGAGGAGGTGGAAGAAGAATATGGAGCTGAGTATTTTGGATGCAAAGCATTAGAGGTAGTTGTTGACTGGATGAAAGATCTTAGCACAACTAGAGTAATTTTCGAAATGGACTGTGAAGCAGTGGTGAATTCTATAGATGGGGATGATCTACAGGTTCATTGGTACAATCAGAATATTGTTCAAGTTCTTTAAAATAAATTTAATAGTAGTAATTTTCGGTTTTGTGAGTCCGTAAACAGATTAAGTAATAATGCTGCTCATTTTATCTCAAAAAAAAAGTTAGAGAGGAAGCTTTTAATTTTATAGAAGATTTTCCGGATTATATCTCTACTCAAGTAGAGGATGACAATAGTAAGATTTTCAAATTGCCCTGTTTCAGCCATGGATGCAAAGAGATTTGGCAAGTGAACTAGGTGAAGCTTTTAGAGCTTCTATTTATGCATGCATTCCGGAGCTTCCATTTCTTCAGTTTACTCAATGAAAGTATAAAAAAAAATATAAAAAAAAATATAAAAAAATCTCATACTAAAAAAACATTGGCTATGGAATATATATGATGTTATTGATGATGCTGCCATGATGATTAAAAGCTAAAAGAAATTTAGAACCCTTCATTCTCTCCCCCAACAACACACTTCAATAGTTTACACTTTACACAAGAAAGAAGAAAGTAGGAAAAGAGCTCAACCAAACTGAATTAGCAGAAGCTAATTAGTCAAGCATAACCCAATCCATTAATTAAACCAAAATACCAAACACGTCCGACTGAAAATGAAAACACAAAGAAAATTTGGCACTCTCCCCCTCTAGTCCTCTTCTCACCAATAAATCTGAAAGAAAAAGAGATTGATTGACCAAACCCCAAGCTTTTCCCTCTCTAGTGTTTAGCACATCTCTTCCAAGTAAGTTAACAAAAAAAAAAAAAAAAAAAAAAAAAAAAGTCTTATTTCTTGTGTCTTTTCTTACTCCTCTCCTCTCTCTCGTCTACTATAAAACCATCTAACCCTCCCACTTGATTCCTCAGCTTGGCGTTCTCCTTTCTAGAGAACAACAAGCTTCCACTCATCTCCCCTTTGTTTCAGTCTCAATCCAAAAATAAAATCAAAGTAAACATAAAATGGAATCATCCATTTCACAGTCGCCAGCTCTAAAATCTCTAACATCATATCATAAACCCCATTATCATCAAATAATGAAACAAAACGTTGTACAACGATCATCATCTCATAGAACACGTACGAGAACAATTCAATGTATTTACAGATCAGATTCGAGGAACTTCACTGGTGGAATTGGTTTGAACAGGACAGATTGGCAAAGTTCATGTGCAATCTTAGCAAGCAACGTTGTTTCTCAACAACCAGAAACAGAGAACGCTAACAATTCAGAAATCACAGCAGTTAATGGTCATAAAACTTTAGATCTTGCTCCAATTGTTGATCAGAATCTTCCGAAACCTTTATCACTGATTCCAGATCTTTCTCCGGCTCCTATGCATGGAAATCAGCTTCGAGTTGCTTATCAAGGTGTTCCCGGTGCTTATAGTGAAGCTGCAGCCGGTAAAGCTTATCCAAAATGTGAAGCCATTCCTTGTGATCAATTTGAAGTTGCTTTTCAAGCTGTTGAGCTTTGGTTAGCCGACAGAGCTGTATTACCAGTTGAGAACTCACTCGGTGGTAGTATTCATCGAAATTATGATCTTCTCCTTCGTCATCGTCTACATATTGTTGGTGAAGTTCAATTACCTGTTCATCATTGTTTATTAGCCTTACCAGGGGTAAGAAAGGAGTATTTAAACCGAGTTATTAGTCATCCACAAGCTTTATCTCAGTGTGAGTTAACTCTTACTAAACTCGGTCTTAATGTTGCTCGTGAAGCTGTTGATGATACAGCAGGAGCTGCTGAATTCATAGCTTCAAATAATCTTCGCGATACAGCTGCTATAGCCAGTGCGAGGGCTGCTGAGCTATATGGCTTACAGATATTAGCCGATGGGATTCAAGATGATTTAGGAAATGTAACTCGGTTTGTTATGCTAGCTCGTGAACCAATAATACCGAGAACAGATAGACCGTTTAAAACGAGTATTGTATTTGCTCATGATAAAGGGACATCGGTTTTGTTCAAGGTATTATCCGCATTTGCATTTAGAAATATAAGTTTGACTAAGATTGAAAGTAGACCACATAGGAATTGTCCTATTAGGTGTGTTGATGATGCTAATGTGGGCACAGCTAAACATTTTGAGTATATGTTTTATATTGATTTTGAAGCATCAATGGCTGAGCCAAGAGCTCAAAATGCTTTAGCTGAAGTTCAAGAATTTACATCTTTTCTTAGAGTTTTAGGAAGTTATCCTATGGATATGACTCCTTGGAGCCCAAAAAATGGAGATGAATGAAGAACAAAGATGATAAATGAAGAAAAAGAAAAGGGAAGATAATGGGTTTTATTTATTTATTTTGAAATGATTTTTGATTTGTTTTAATTTAATGTCTATTCTAAACCAAGCAAAAGAAAGGAATCGGTATGGATGGACGTAATATGTATACTTTGGTGTGGTGAAACCAAATCATGCTTTTATTCATATTGTTAGGTGTTAAGTGAAAAAATGTGAATATTGTCACAAAGGTATCCCTGTATGTATGCCATTTTTATGGCAGAAATTTGTATCCACAAGAAATGATAGAAAAACAAAGAACTTTCTTTATTTTCCTGTAGTTTTTCATGTTTTTCCACATATTTTTAGTTTTGAAGTTCATGGTTTTCTTGATTTTCACCATAAAATAGATGACTTTCAAAACCAACAGAAACGCTAAATTGATTACAAACAATCACTGGTGTTTGGAAATCGAAAATGCTAAACTGACCGGGGTCACAGAGGAGACTCATTTACCCCATAACCTTTCTGCTAGTTAGTCCACGGGTTGGGGGTCATAGTGCTCATAATTAAAAGTTGACATAATTTCATGTTATTCGGTGAAACATCTAACTTCTCAGTGACGGCATGGAAAGAGGCGTTTATATTGTTTAATAGGCAGTTTTTGGTTGGTCCTTGTCCACGATACTTTCACCTAATAGACTGATGAAACTCAGACTATCTTGTGGGCGTCGTATGTCTCTGTATTCTATACAGCATTATTTGGTCGACCGAAGGGAGTCCTTCTATGTGTTCACTATGGAGGCCAAAAATGCAATTGCACGCAACGTTTTTTTTTATTTTTCATCCCAAAAATTGAACGTTGATTGGTATTTTTTCTATGAAATTGAATCGACAATTCGAGAGTCATCAACCCCGGCTATGGTTAGGCGCAATCGAAACAATTGGAAGTCGAGCCGATTGACGATAATTGCGGCGTGTAAATGGCAAAATAACCGTCACATATACTTTTAATTTTGATCCTGACCGTTGATTACCAGCAAAATTCAGCCACACGATCTGAAGCTGCCGTTGTTATTACAAAATTGTTACTTATAAATGTTACAAAATAAGTATCACATAAATATTACACTTATAAATGTTATTAAAGAACTGTTACAAAAATTGTTGCAAACACTGTTACAAAACTGTCACAAAAACCCATCCCCTTGCAATTCCACCGTTGCACTCCCAAACTTTGGTCGGCCCCCCACCACCGCATTGCGGTAATCTAGTTCTATTGTGTTCGCCAAAAATTCAGATCGAGTCAAGTGACTCTCAAGACTCCATCTATAAACAAGAACAACATTTCGGCACATACGACGTGGGTGTACCGCCTAGTTTTTTATTGTAGGTGCACAATACATAGTTGATTGCTTCAACAAAACTAATGACAAAATTCATAAATTTTAAGCATTCCTAGATTCCTCCTAAGATGATTTTGATACAAATTTGTTAGGTAGGAGAATGATTAAGTAAGAGATACCACTCACGAAAACAATAGATTAAGTAGGAGATGGGCTAAGTCAAAAACGTGTTTTTCCTTGAGGCTATACTTATCTTTGGACCTTTGGTCTTACCAACATTAAGAGAAAAATAGTTTATTAATTATCATTTAACCTAAAAAGGCTGAAGAAGTATGAATGTATGTGGCTGATGCTGATTGAAGTATATGGATTCAAAGACAGTCGGGGGTTGGTGGAGTATGGCGCGTGTGAGTGATAACAACAAAATCTTCAGTGGGCCGTGGAAATGTGGGTAGTTGAATTGTATATCTCACCGTGAAAATTAAAGTAACATCTGTCGATTTATCTGTCACTTCATATATGACGTATGCAACTACGTGGCACACCATTTTGATTCATCTAAAATGCTAAACAAACCGAGAAATAAATCCCGATTTATCTCCCGCGCCCCATAGAATTGTGGGACCAGTCACGTAGAATGTGGGCCTCTGTTAAATTCAGTGGATGGCGGGTCCCACAATTCTGTGAGATGCTGGCGATATATGGGGATTTATCCCTCGGTTTGTATATCATTTCCTGAATTTGGGTGTTGAATCTATTTTAGATGACGTGGTTGTTTTATTAAAACGGACGGTTGTTGTTTATATCCCAATAGAATGGTCTGACCAAGAGAAGAAATAAGCCTCTAATCTAATACGGAAGGTGGAGGAGTTGCAGAAGACTCGTTGTTGCGATAGAGCGAATTATTTACCTTGGGCTGACTACTGGTGGAATGGTAGTACAAGTACTGATGACTTCGTTTTTGATCATTCTTTATGTATTGTTGCGTTCCTCATACTTTGGTTATCTATGGATATATTTGAAGAATCTCCTGGAGGTCAGTTTAAGTCTTCGGTTGTCTCTCTTGCTATTGCACTTGCTGGTGGGAAGATTCTTCCTTTGGTATTTATTTCTGGGTTCTCTTATATGCTCACTTGGGTACTTTCATTCGTGATATGAGAATTTCCAAGGGTCATGCCAAGGTGGAGTCTTTTATCCATGTTATGTTCATGCAAGCTTGGATATGGGAGCATTCTCTTGAATATGCGCCAATGGCTAGGCTTTCTTTGCCAAGTGCAGGAATAAAATATGTTAGAATACTTCGTTGGAGTAGAAAGAAACTCTCTTCTTCCATTACTCTTATCAGCTTATTGGATAATGAAAAGAAAGTGAATTTCAGGCCTTGGGATTTGGAGATTCCACAAGTAACTCCGCCGGAGACTTTTGCTATGGAACCTGGCATAGTGATGCGTTCTGGCCCGAGCAGTAAAGGTAGCATTGCTACAGCTGGTTAAGCCACTTTATCAATAGTTACATCACAGGATATCTTCTTGCTTTTAAATCTGGTTTCACGATTCAGAGTTACAACATCGACAGAACTGCCCGACAAATAGGCTTAGATCAATCTGTTCCCCGTTTTCGTGCAAAGCACCTTCTGTAAACACTTTATTACAGAGTGACGGCGCTCATAACA
>JAJJMB010009088.1:1619162-1640754 GCA_023531105.1 Papaver atlanticum | reverse complement strand
AATTTATGGGATAAAAAACTTACTTTTCTCAAGAATTTTATGTAGAGTAGTCCTTTTGATGTTCGTGGCGTGCCATCTGAGGATGAATTAGCACCTCGGCCAAACTTGAGGATTACTACCGAAGCGAGGTGTGACTCGATCATCAATTTGATGCATGTAACAGTCTCGGGTTATTTTTTGCTTAATGCTATTGTCTTCATAGCAACTAAATATTTTTAACTTATTTCTTGCAGTCATGACGCCTGGAAAAGTCTCTGCCCATCCTTGGTTTTGCGATGATACCAGTCCCCAGTCTGCGTAGAAAGAGACCACGAGTAATTGTGCCTGGAAGTGGAGATTGTCCTCGAAAGAAAGTAAACCTCTTGTATTATTTTTATTCTTCTTTTCTATACGAAGTATATCCATGCTTCGTTATGACATGTACCTTTGCATAGTCTAGGGGACAAAGGTTATTTTACAGCTCTTCGAAGTGACTTGAGTGTTCAACCTTTTAAGTTTGGCGTCCCAGCTATCCTTGGAACCTCAGCACTGAAAACGCAGGGGTATAACCACACGCAATATTTCGTTCGGTAATCTGTATGGACTAAACTCCAATATAATTATGAGAGCACCAATTTAAAAGTGAGACTCAATCAAGAAAGATATCAAAGAGCTTTATCTTTTTTCTCAATTCAATCAGTAAATGAACTAGATAGAAATCCGTGAGACTGATTATTATGAGAATAGCTCGGATGGTACCAAAGACCAATGTCCGAGTGTCAGTCAAGTTCTATCAAACAAACAAGGTCGGATTTATCAACTATGATTGAACCACGCACAACCTGTGATATTTCAACATACATAATGCGGAAAAGAAATAACAAATACACCAGAAATTTTGTTAACGAGGAAACCGTAAATGCAGAAAACCCCCGGAACCTAGTCCAGATTTGAACACCATACTGTATTAAGCCGCTACAGACTCTCTACAAGTTAACTTCGGACCGGAATGTAGTTGAGCCCTAACCAAGTCTCACACCGATTAAGGTACAGTCACATTCTTTACGCCACTTGAATCCCAGTAGGACTCTGCGCACTTGATTCCCTTAGCTGGTCTCACCCACAACTAAGAGTTGTTACGACCCAAAGTCGAAGACTTATAAACAAATCTGTGTTCCACGGATAAGTCTATTCTGGTTGTTGTTTCCATCTTTAGATAAATCAAGGTGAACAGGAAACTCAACAAATAATCCTGTCCTATACTCCCGAAGAGCAGCCTAGAAATATTAGTCACCTCACAATAACCTAACTGATTAACAGAAGAAGTTATTGCGGAATCATGAGAGTCTGAGACGAAGAACTGTTGTGATTACTTTTTATATCTTACCTATCAGAGATAAATCTCGAGTAAATCTTAGGGAAGATAAAACTCAATACGAAAGAAAAAGTAAGATCAGAATACGCAACTACAGAGAAAATAGTTGGATCTAGCTTCACGAATCCCAAATGAAGTCTTCAAGTCGTTAACCAAATAATGGTTTTGGAAAACCCTAGGTTAATGGAAAATCGACTCTAGTTTGCAACTAGGACACACGAGAGTGCCTGGATTAGGTTTCCCAGATACTAGAGTTCTCCCTTATATAGTCTTTCAAATCATGTTTGCTTACAATCAAAACTAAGATAGCTTAGTAACAAAGCAATTGATATTCACCGTTAGATGAACTCCTGATTTAAGATTCAAGCTAAGTATGCTTAGAATCTAAGCAATCAATCTCCACCATTAGATGGTATTATCTTGATACACAATTGAAATATACATATATTTAGATATGGATGAACCGTACCTAAACGTGTATAACAGTTGGCTCAATAACAGTTAACCGAAGTTAGCCATAAGAACACTTATAGTTTAGCCATATTCATCTAACACTTCTAGATCAAATATGATGATGGGATTTTTACAAATCTAGGCCTGTTTTTTTTTATGGTTTACAAAATTAAGCCTCTTTTTTATTTCTTACAAAACTAGGCCTTATTTGACCAAAATTAGTGGACGGAAAGTTAGCACCGTTAAGTGTACCTAAAAAGACTTATTAGTCCTTTGAATCGGTAACTGTAACCCAACAAGACGGGTTGACTCTATACACATCAACACACATTGTATACGTGGCAAACTTTGTACACGTCACTATTTCTTTCACACGGAGAAAACCTTCCCGCATATATACTTCTGCTGAATGGTAGCACCTTGTTGCTGCAATTTATCGGGATGGACACGAAGAGTGGCTTTCCTGTAGGCTTTCTTTATGCCAACCACTGTCCGGACCAAGTATCTGCCAAAAAGAGCAATAAGTAAGCAGAACAAGGATACCGAATCTCTAACCATATCTCCCTTGATCCTCTATGTTGGATTTGGTGATAGCAGTCATAGAGGGGATGTTAAACCACCAGCAGGCTCTTCATTTTGTACTTGGACAGGTGCAAAAGCATGGTTAAGAAGGTGTCAGATTTCTGCAACGCAAGAAATGGAGCCCAACGGAAAGACCCTGAAATGTCTTGAACCTGTGAATGTAATGTCATTAATCTGATTCGTAAAGCAGAAACAAACAAGAATAGAAACAAAATTGGTTGTAATCGGAGGGAACCTTTGTAGTCTTACAAAGGGCTGAACAACCATTTTCTACAGCAACATTTCCTCCTGCCGTGGGTGTAGCCCTCATCTACGGTGACTTCAGACTGCAAACAAAATGTAAAATTAGCCCTTCAGTTTTCATCACAAGAAAATAGGCATGTTAGTAAACTACAAGGCCAATGGATCGCCTTTCGATAATTGGAAACAACAAAAGTTACTTCCAGTTTGGGTAACTAAAAAGCAGTTTAACATAAATCAATTTGGGATTACTTTTTGCAGTATATAACAGAAAATACCACTCTTTTATTCAACTGTAAAGTCAGAATCCATTACCTGATGCAAAAACCATATAACGATTCCTTGTAACTCTACAATGCCATTTTATCAGCCAATCCAGCTGGCATCTTCTGGTGCCTCAACATTCCTCACAATTGCACTCAAAAGTTTGTGCCTGGACTGGACAATATTTGAATAGCATCAGCCAGACTTGAATTCATTACCTAGATCACTGGGTACAAATTGATTAAAAGAGAAACTTAGTTGATTTCAAGTTTCACTCATTAGCTTAAAAAGGTTCTCAAATTGCAAAATAGCCGAGCAGAGTAAGATAACACAACAGGATGTGGATTCTCAATGCAGAACAAAATATGCCAATAACGCCTGACAGGCAAAACTACAAAGTTTGACACTAAAGCGGCTACTCTAACAGGTATTACATTAAAGTAAATTCTTGCCTTTTGTTATCCTACCTGGTAACAACACAACACCAAAAACCCTTGTCACAGGAGGATAATCATCCTCCTCAACCCATCATTTGAATACAGGTCCCAAGCACAAGGAATCACAACTGCAGGATGAGGAATAACACCATATTGAACTATGCATTGACAAAACAAAATGCATTAAAAATGGCAGTATTCAACAACCTTAAATAAGCAAAACCCACTGATCAAAAGCTCTTTAAAACCCAAAAACTGAAATGAAATTTAAGACACATACATTAGTTTATTGAGGCATTTTATCAAATAGCAGTAGAGCAATACTGTTTTCTTTTCTTTTTACAGAAACAATGGAATTATGGAAATCTAAGGAATAAGAATACCATGAAGGGTGAGTAGAAAAGGTCTTCGAGTTAAAATAACAAATTTAAAGATTAATACGAATACTCAAAGTTGTTTAGCAGTAATAGAGTCATGAACTGAAACATCAACTCCATTCCCAGCAAATTGAGGTTCTTCAAATTAACTTAACAGTCGGCCAATAATGGATCTTCACCATTCCCAGCAATATGGATAGCATCAGCATCAATGCAATGGGTATAAGAATTGTAATAATCTCCTCGAAAGTATCGGATCCATAGCAGTGAATCAGTGAGCATGAAAAAAATGAGTAGAAGAGATTTATCATTGATGTTTAGCAAAACAATTGAGAACTTGATGTTTTTAATTTTGGATGGAACCAATATAGAAATTGATGGAATTCCTTGAAGAAAAGTAGAAACTGATGAGAAATTAGAGTGAAGTTGTTCATCAATCAGAAGAATCTGGAAAAAAAGAAGGCCTCCTAAAGTCGGCCGATTAACCTTGATTGCAGACAAACCCCTAACATACCTCTTGATTTCTGATGAAGAAATCCTTGATTTAGAAGAAGCGGAGAGAGTGGAAGAAGAAACAGAATGGAAGAACGAGAAACGATTCTCCCTTCTGCTATCTTGGTTAACCAATCTAAGCATGTACACCGTCGAATTTCACAGAGATCTGAATATATCAGATTATTAAATCTAAATCCGCCACGTGGGTCCACAATTTATTTGGCTTATCCATCGTAGCCGTTCATATTTACCTGACATATGAAGATCTTGGATTTGTGGCGTAGAACCACACACGTGGGGCGATGTATACAGTGCAGGTATTGAAGGGCATAACTGTAATCTTAGCACATCCGCGAGATATCGCCTATGATATGTTGAAGAGATATTGACCAGTCAACGCATTAAATTGACTGATATAACAGATATGGATGGAATCTGTTTAATTGACCTAAATTTGTAAGAAATAAAAAAATAGGTTTAGATTTGAAAACGAGGGTCCAGGACAGACCTATAAATGTATATATTCCTATTATGATCAATCAATCATGATAGATAGTCAAATGAATCTAAATGTGCTTTAAGAGAGTTTTTCAAATGTTCACTATCTCATAGAAATAACCATGAACAATTTGAAACATATTCGGTTTGGTTTGTAGTTGTACAAAGTACAAGAACCAATTCATGAACATAATGCCACGGTTTGCAAAACAAGTTCGCATACCTTATTTCATTAAAGTTCCAGGGACTTTAGTTCGCAAACTGAGTTCACAAACGAACCTGAGTTCATGAGTATGAATTTTCATACTTACCGATTTTAGAACCTGACCACTGTATTTGTAAACTGAGTACGCAAACCACAGTTCCGGACTTATCCTAGTCTAGCCGTTTTTGACAGTTAAACCCGTTTGCAAACACAGTTCGCAAACAAGAGTTCCGGACCTAAACTAGAATTCACAGTTCGCGTACAAGGTACGCATACTATGTTATATCCAGACATTGGTAGTAGTTCTAAAACTCGCATTTAATCATTGAAACATCCTTAGAAGACAACAGTGGTAATCTTACACATACCACTAGCTTCAAGTAGTTTTCAAGTGATTAATCGATCAATACGAAACTTCCCAAGTTAACATCAAATGATTGTCTCACACAAATCATGTAAGATGTACAAGGTGATTTTCACATGATCATCTTGACTTAATATTTAGTTTCCAACAAAAAAAATTATCTACAACTAAACTCGTCAAGTAGATGATGAGCTTTAGCTAAAGCTAAAAGCTTCCAACACGTATTTCGAAAAAATATATAAACGAGAAACTCGGCTCAAAATTTCAAATGTGTATAATGTAAAGTCTATATAGCTATACGACTTAGTCTCTTTAGAAGATAGAATATAATAGACTTCTCAGTGATAGATAAGTTTTAGTCTCCACATACCTTTTGTTGATGAAGTTCCTCCAAGCTCTTCAGTAGATCTTCTTATTCAGTTGGCGAACGCCGTGAAGTCTAATGCTCAACTACACACTTCTATCCTAATCCGAGACATAGCTATAAGTAGACTATAAATCAAGTATATAGTTTTGATCAACTAAACTTGACAAACAAGCTTGAGATAGCAACGCTTGCGAGATTAACCGAGCAGTGCTCTAACAAAATCGCTACAAACACTAGCCTACTATCAAACTTCAGACTGGAATGTAGTTGAGACCGAATCCACCCTCCAAGCAGTTCAGTTATGCCGTGCTCCTTATGTCTCTTGAACCTCGCGAGGATCTACGCACTTGATTCTCTTATCCGACGTCCTTTACATCCTAAGAGTTGTTTCATCCGCAGTGAAGACTTTTTGGGTTTTGAATCCACAAAACACCGGTTTTGATTTCCCTTTTGATGTGAATCAAGGTTTTGGAAATCTTGTGTTTATTTTGAATAATTACATGGTAAAATTAATATCAAAACAAACTTGTAGATTAGAGATTATTATACTCTTCAAAACTGGAAGAGAAACTTAATTATTCTACAATACGTACAACTAGAATAAATCTAAAGATATCTTGTTAAAACTTCTTAAGGAATTTATGAGATACCTTAATTGAAGTTTTCTTTCTACTTCAGAATTCGACTAACTAGTGTCATTATATATTCGTGGACAGAAATCTATCAAACCTAGGGTTTATGATCAACAATTCTTGAATGGCCTTATATCAGAAGAGAAAGACCTTAGAATAGACAAGAATTATTGAATTAACCTAGATTACAAGTTGCGTAACTATCAAAAAGAATATTACCAACTCGTGCTTTGTGATCCCCAAAACAAAGTTTTATTGTCTCACTCTTGTTCACGAAGAACATAAGTAGTGGAAAACAACCTTATGAAGCTTACACCAATTTTCCAAGGGATGAATTGTGTAGCTTACATGAACCCTTTATTTATAGTGAACGGTTGCTTGAAACCTAAGCAAGTTCGTGAGTTATTTCCTTTTTCAAAGACTCTCCTTATTTTGAGTCTTTCCTGAGTTACAACTTTTGCATAAATAATTACTTTAGCATAAATCATATTTTTTGTAAAGTAAATTCTAATTTAACTTAGGAAGGAGTTTAACACATCACACACTTAATATGCAATCAATTGTTATGGAAGAATATCCATCTTGCCTAGATAAGGAAACATTAAAAACTTGACCAAAAAAGGAATCTAGTCATGTTTTCACGCAAGTCTGTGAACCGTTACAAACAGTTCGTGGAGTGTTTCCTACTCACAAACTGCAACAGTTAATAAATGTTTCTTTAATAAATCACTAATAACTTCTTCGTTATAACTCGGAATTGAGTGATTCTTGGCTCGTTGAATTCGTATGCTCATTCACTACAACATGATTGAGGACCTTTCCAGGGACAAAGGCTATTATCACTAAATTAATGGCTCAAATATCACCGAGTCCATACATAAATGCATGTTTACCGTCATAGGAATTGTTCCATAAAGTGATCACTTATTTTGATAGATTAGAAAGGTAGAATTGAGCAAGAGTCCAAATGAAATCAATCACAACATAACTTTGTTGATGAAGTCTTCGTCGATGTCTTCATTTTATCTTCAATCTTTAATCTTCGAGGGTTATTCAGTGACGTATGATACTCAACTACACACTACTAATTCTAGTCCGAGACTTGACTTTAGTAGACCAGAAATCAAGATATAGTTTTGTTCATCTAATATTGACAACAAGCGTGAGATAGAAAAACTTATGGGTTCAACCGAGCAGTGCTCTAACAATATATAAATATGTCAAAACTGACATGGTATGTATACCGAGTTTACATACCCTTGGAGAATTCGTGAACTTTTGCCTTTTTCAAAGATAATGTACATACTGGGTATGCATACCTTAGGCAGTTCTTGAACTTTTGCCTTTATAAATAAAGTCAACAGAATTATGTCATAAATACACTGGGAATACATACCCTTGACAGTTCGCGTACTTTTCCCTTCAAATCTAAAGGCTATAGAACTATGTCTAAAACGACATGGTATATATACTGGTATACGTACCCTAACAAGTTCGTGTACTTTTGTTCTCATATTCAAATTCGAAACATTCCTAATATCCATTGGTATACATACTAGGTATGTATACTCAAATAGTTCGTGTACTATTTAAAACAATTCGTGAACTATTTGCTTGGGTAATTTTCCAAAGTTCAATTTATACAAAAATAGTTCGTGAACAATAAATTTTTATTGACTAAGATTGTCAATGATCTATGAAATTCCATCATTCGAATCGTATTTCGGGAGTTTATACAAAACAAGCTTGAACTCGAAATTTCTTTTTTTCAATATTAAATCAACTAAAATCATACGGCATAGTCTCATAAGATAAAATGATAGATACAATGAGTAAATAGGATAAGTCAGTCTTCACATACCTCTTGTTGATGAAGTTCTTGCAAATGTCTCTGTTTGTTCTTCAGTCTTCAATCTTCAAGGGTGTTCGGTGATATTTGATACTCAACTACCATGCTCTAATCCTAGGCCAAGACTTAAAATTAGTAGGTAAAAATCAAGATATAATTTTTTACATCTATCATTAACAATAAGCTTGAACAATAAAACTTGTGAGCTTGACCGCACAATGCTCTAACAAAAACATATACTCTTTTGTTAAACTAATAGCATAATATACTATTTTATTATATTATATTTTTGTTTTTGTTTTTAGTGGTTAGTTGAAATCCATTTTACTATATTTTATTGTAATTTTTGTTTTTAGTAGTTAAGAAAATCTTACGTCATGCTTTCACCGCGCGGCCATGTCTTCTTTTTTCCCACAGTTCTTCTTTTGTCTGTTTTTAGGTATTTCACATAGTGAATAATTGTATTTTCCTATCTATGTGGGATGGGAAAAAATAAAACTTCACCCATTACTATAGGAACTGCCTGATTGATTTAAATCTAATGCCTGACATGTTTGGTGGCTTAATAAGAATTGTATTTCCCATCACTATAGGAATTTTCCAAACATAATATATTTTGGTGAATACCACTTCCATGTTGCAAACTTTTCGATCATATGGATTATAAATAGTGATTATTCATAGACCGGGTATCAAATCTCCAATGGAATCGTACACTGGTTCCTTCATGGCATTTCTTTGAAGACATCCTCAAAGTAAGTTGGAACTAACTTTTCTCTGTGCAAGGAAGTTTACAAATCATCTCTATGGGCGATATGTTTTACCGGAATATTTGAATTATTTATAAGAATCTAATTAGTTAAACAATTTTGAAAAAAATGAATTATAGAAAACGCTAGACATTGAAGAAAAATTATGATCAGGATCTTCACCCTTAATGCGCGGTGATGTAGTTTTATCAAAAGACATCGAGTTATGGCATTAGATGGGTACATTCTTGTGATGTCAGAAGAACTTTGTGGGAATGGAGAAACAAGAAAAGTAAGAAGAGATTAAAGAGACTATGGGGTTATTTTCCGTTTGCTATATGGTGGAGTTTGTGGAGAGAAAGAAACAATAGATTTTACAACAACATGGCTCGATATGCTAGGCAAATTGTTGTTGATGTAAAATGTTTGTTGTGCAAGTGGACTATAAACACGGATGCATTTTCTGGCTTTAGTCTATCCACTCCTATTTTTAATTGGGATGTTGTGATTTACACATCCATGTAATCTTTTTTTAGTTTTTTTGTCACTGTTTTAGCGACTTAAAACATTTTATAAAATTTTCCCTTTGCCATAAAAAAAAGACATCTCGTTTTTCACCTGAACTTCATATTCATTTATTACATTCCTATTTGGAGACTATTTTTCCTTTGATAAAATGAAAATAGTTTCTAAGTGATCACTAAGATAAGAAATATAAGGACGGGGCTAGGGCAATTTAGCCAAACAAAATAATTGTTTGTCATTCACAAACTTTTTGACCCCATAAGGGACATAAAACTTCTACCTACATATTTTAAACTTAAATCTATTCCACTCAAACCCAAAATCATGTTAGATCTATACATAGACTAGGTATCACCCCGGCGTGACGGCCGGGGCTCAACCTTTTATTATAGGCATCTTCCTCGGTTTGATACAAAGATGGCATATATAGTCAAAGCTTGGCCCCCCTTTATTTTTTACTAAAATATCTCGATAGTGCTTTCAATTTCAAACCAAAATCTCTTCTTAAAGAAAAATAAAAGACTTGAAAAAGAGAATAAGGCCTGCATATAGATGGGCTCAAATATTCATGGCCGTTAACAAAATAGAAAATGTACGTGCAAACTTATTTTTCAGACGTTTGCAGAAGAAAATCACAAAAAGGGACAACCATAATGCATACAAAATTTTGGAGAGCTTCCTTTTCCCCTTGTAGTATGCATTTTTTCTTCTATTTCAGAGCCCGATGTTATTAATGAAGATGCGTTAAATGGCATAACATCTACCAAAAGTTGTATGCACTCAAATCTTGATGTGCTCCCACAGGCTCCCTGAAGATGATGACCAATTTCATATCCACAGCGCACATTGGAAAAGTGTAAATTTTGCCACATACGTTAAAAAATATGATGATTAGTCTCTCTTAGCGATACCACACTAATCAATCGAAAGACGAGTATCTCCAACAAATTAACAATATTCATGATATAACAATATTCATGATATAAAAAAAGTCAGTAAAAGGCAACAGCAAAAACACTATTGTTGGCAGTGAAAATATCATTGTATGATAAGCAAGGTCTAAATTGTGTTATCCAAACTTGTTTAAGATAAATGGGTTTCAAGCTCTACACTTCCTCTTAATTTCAACTCAATTATACTTCTCTTTATTTCAACTCATTTATACTTTAGTTTCGGATTATTGGGCACATCTCAAATTAAATTTACACACCTATATCAGAACAATTTCTCCGAGAGGAAAATAACTTAGTTTAATTCCCTATTAAGTTATTTTCCCTTTCATTGAGAGGAAAATAAGATGTAAACAAAAAACGATCAGGTGATTAGGTTCCGAAGTAGGACTGACAATCTATGAAGATGTACCTACAAAAATTCTTATAGTTTGAAGCTCCCAACACAACTATATCTCTTATCCAATGAGTAACTTTGTTAGAAGAGTTGTATTTCCACTAATCTTCGTTATTTATTGCATTTGAACGCCATCCGTAGACTTCTCTTCCAAGTTCTCAAACCAAAATTCAAATGAATTTACTGTCCAGCATTAACAATATTCTCCACATTTCAATCATTTAGAACTGCAAAACCCAATTCATTAAGTTCAGAACTAAAATCTTATCTCGCAAGTGCATACACAAAAATAGAAATACACAGCAAACATACATGTACTATTCCTAAGCAATAAATTGACAACAAATTAAGATCAAGCAGACCCCTTCTTTTCACAACAAATTATTGTGCAGTATACACTATAGCTTGCAAAGCAACACGTATGGTATCAAACATCCAACAATGAATCGTTGTTGCAGGATGGCCAAAATCAATGGCCTTAATTGACCCATAGACAGACAGCCTTCTTCCTTATAATTAGGGCTGTCAACGACACTCAATGTAACGGATATTGGCTCTGCCGCTGCCGTTGCCATTAAAATTATCGGATATCCGATATCCGTTAAGTTCCGATGGAAATATGAAATTCAATTCCATTACCGTTACGTTAGACTTACCGGATATCGAATATTTTTCCGATACCATCCGGTATGTCACAGAAAAAACACAGAACAGGTTACAAATCTGCCACACAATTACACAAAACAAGTTCTAAATGACTAAATCCAAGAAGACCAGTTCTAAATCCATGCCACAAAAAAAAAACATACAGATGTTCATGTTCTAAATCCATGCCACCAAATTACATGTTCAGATGTTCTAGCAAAATAAAAAACCATGTTCTTGCAAAAGAAAAGACAAAGGAACTCCATCTCCATGTGTTGTAGCAAATGCAAATGCATTCCTCCATCTCCACTGCCAACTGCATCTGCAAATGCATTCCTCCTTAGTCCTGAACTTCTGCATTTTGAAAGGAAAATCAAAAGTGTTAGTTAAGATGGCAATGTCAGTGCAATAAGCCAATAAATATAAAAGCAAATAAAAGATTAAGATGTAAGGAAAGTTACCAGTAATACAACTATCACTGTCACTGAGATTGAGATCTGGCAGCCAATCACCCAAACAAAGCAATGCTTCAACAAGTTCTGGATCTAATGAACTCTTATGAGATGTGAGAACCCTACCACCAACACTAAACATTGATTCTGATGCTACACTTGTCACTGGAATAGCAGATACATCTCTTGCAATCCTTGAGAGAGTTGGGTACTTAGGAGCATGATTCTTCCACTAACTTAAGATATCAAACCTCATTTCTTCACTGGCTGTGCCTTTAGGAAGAACTGGTTCTGCTAAGTATGTCTCTAATTCTGACTTCTCAACCTCAAACACATTGTTTTCCATAATAAAATCATCATAACCAAATTCATATGATGTTGTTGTAGCTGCAGAGATCTCAATTCCAGCTGAATTCATTCCACTATCAAAATAATCTGGAACTGTATTGTGGTTTCATAAGCACAATAAAGAGCATTGAGTGCAAGCTCAATTTTGTTATAGTGACTTTGATAGTTTTGGACACCATATACTCTCTTCATAACAAACTCCACCCATCTAGCCTTATACCTAGGATCTAAAACAACTCCAATGCCCATCAAAGTTTTACTTTCTTTCCTGTAGCTATTAAATTTTGTCCTCATATTCTTGGCCATGTCTCTGATATACTCATGCTCACTTAATTCCCATATCTTAATGCATCTATTAACTTCTTGCACCCCATTATAATACAAATTTGTTGTGGGATACTTAATCCTAGCAAATTTGGTTGAAATCACATCAAATAATTCCAAACATTCACATATATGTACTCCTTGTTGCCACTCCTGAGAAGTTGGTAGTATCTTGAAGTCATTATCCAAATCAGCTAGCCTAACAAAAGCTTGTCTTAAAAAAATTTGCATCTTTAAGCATCTTAAAGGTGGAGTTCCACCTGGTATCTACATCTAAACCAACAGACCTTGAAGCAGGAAGCTTAACTTGAGCAATAACACATTCAAATCTCTCTTTTCTAGTATGACTTGACTTGACATATTTCACACACTCTCTAACTGCATCTATAAATGGAGTAGCTACTCTCATTCCACACCCTACAATCAAGTGAAATACATGATTACTACACCTCATTTGAAACAAATCCCCATTAAAAACTAGACAATCTTTGCTATCAAGCCATGACTTCAGATTTTCCATCATAACATTGTTTGAGCTAGCATTGTCAGCAGCTATAGCAAAAAGCTTACTATCTATGTTCCAATCTAGAGCTACTGATTTCACTACAGATGCTAGAACTTCTCCAGAATGTGGTGATGGCACTAAAGTGTATGCTAGTGTTTTCTTAACCAGTTTCCACTCATCATCTATGTAATGCATTGTCACATAACAATAACCATCTTTTGTATGCTTACATGTCCACATATCTGTTGTTAAACTACATTTAGATGTAATTGTGTCAAATTGTTCTTGTAATTGCAGTTTGAACTCAGTTGTTAGTTTCATGATATCTTCCCTAACTGTATTCCTAGTGTAAAGCTTAGAGACTTAACAAACTCTCTAAAATATGGATGCTCAACTATAGTGATTGGATTGCCATGCTTAGCAATCATCTTGGCAACAAGTATCCTAGTAGCATCAGTATCATACTTCCAATTACCTAATTTAGTTTGTGCATTACCTGTTTTGATTGTAGTAATCTCTCTTTGTCCTTTCTTATTCTCAGGCTTTTCTTTGCAGGTTTTAGCATGGTGATGCAAGCGGCTGGTTGATGTGATTTCAACTTTATTGTAGTAGTGGTAAATAGGATTCGAACTCTCTTGTGAAGATTCGAGTTTTTAAATTTAATAAAAATATACAATAATATTACAAATGGTGCAAGAGGTACTGGAACTAAGGATTCGGCCAATCTTCATAACATAAGTTTCAATTATTTATTCTCAACAATTTTAGCTCAAGAAATATAAACATGGACTCTATTTTTGCCAAGGTAGATTCTCAAAACATTAGATGTAAAAGTTAAGCATGGGACATCAAATCACCTAAGCTAAGCATGACCCATCTAATCAAATGACAACTAATTAAATCAAATCATATTTCAGTTAATATTAGTGCAAAAGTCATAAAAAAGAATAAAATAAATTTACCCATGTATGAAGTTCGGCCTCCTCCGTCGTCCCAGTGTTGGGGTTTAGCTCCTCATATTATAAACACGCTCAAAATTCATCTTTATTAATGCTCAAAAGTGTTTTATAATTGATGAAAAGGAGAAAAAAATGGTGAAAATCGGGTTTTGTAACAATTATATTTGTTACAAAGAAAGATAATTGTAAAGTGTTGTTGTTACTGTAGCATATAAGACTGCCCTCGCACTGTCGCGTCCACTGTAGCAGTTACGACTGTTCTTTGGGGTCTTATGTTCTTCGTGTTCTTCTTCCCTGCACCAGCAGAAAACAGCAGCAGGAAGCTTGTTGTTCGTCTTGATTTCTCACTCCTCAGCCCTCCTAAAGTCCCCAAACTCTCAACACCCCTTCCTTGTACCTGGAGCAATCTATTTATACTCCTAATCCTCCTTTAATCTGGCCATATCTCCCAAATAATCTTTATTTATCAATATTATTCTCCACGGCCAAAATTTCCATTTTTTGATCTTCCACGCGTTCTCAGCTGTCAACCTTCCTTATTTATCTTCTTCACGCATCTCTGTAGTGCAACACACTCGAAACTCATGCATTACATGCCTCAAACTCGTGTCAAATTCACTTGAACCCGTGAAAACTTGTGTCCACTGTTTTGGATTGAAACACGTTATTAAGCCAAATTTGATCGGAAACAACACCCATACCAGCTTTCTATAGTCATATCACGTCTACCCACTAAGTTTCAGGGATTGAATCTCACTAAATCACGTCCAAACATCCGATCGAAATTCTTCCAGTGAAGAGAAACGTTTTCTCGCCAAAATTCATTTTTTGAATTTGAGAAGAAGATGTCCTCCCCCTAATCCTGCACGGGTGTCCCTTTAGCACTTGTCTTATGGGGTGCAAATAGTAATTTTTGGGCGTAGATAGTAATTTTTCCGGGGTTCCTCCGACACATTTTTGGGGTGTTTCCGGTGCATTTCTGGGGTGCCTTTAGTACTCTATCCTGGGGTGTAAAACACCACTTTTCGAGCCAATTTTGCCGCAAGAGCTTATTCCCTAGAAAAGACTTAAAACAACTTTATTAGAAATAAAATGAGTCATAGATAATGTAGTTATGGGTGAAAATGCGTCACACTTACGTGCTTATCACTGGTTCCTTGGTTACTGGGTGCAGGCGTTCTCTTCTTACAATGTTTGCATTCAGCCATAAGATTCCCAACCTCCTTCCCACTTTTCAGTTTCTTCTTTCCAATTGACCTTTCAAAATCAATCCATACATCAGACCTTACTGAACGTAGTTTTTTCTTTTCGTCATCTATAATTGGATCTTCATCTACTTCTATTTCTTCTTCTGCTTCTTCTCTGGGACGAATCGCAGGTGTAACAGCAGCAGGTGTTGAGTGAATTCCTGAACCTTGAACTTGGTTTGATGCAGCAGGTAATTGTGATGCAACTGAAAGTGAGGGATTGCTTGATGAACCAACATGATTGGATGCTCCTCTTTCGGTTTGGGACATGATTAATTTCACGAATCTCAAACTGTTCTGAAAGCCAAAATTTCAGAAACCCGAAATTGAAAATTGAGTTTTTAGGATTGAAACTAAACTCAAAAGAAATAGAAGAAGATAACCCTAGTTTTCTAATCAGTAATCACACAAGATTTGTATAGAAAAGAAGATGATTTTGCACGAATTGAAAGGAAGGAGACGAGGGGTGAGTTTTTCTTCTCTTTTTTTCTCTCTTTTGTGTCGACTGAACAACTGAAGAAGTGATTCTCGAAGTATAGTAACCTAGGTATAGGAATTTACACGTGCTAAACACACGTTATCGGATATCGGAAATAAGGCTAACGGAAATAGCCTCAACCGGTATCGTTACGTTATAATGAAAATATCCGTTATGTTATCGGATATGGATATCCGATTACCGATATGTCGGATGTTAAGCTAACGGATTCCGGATATTCGGATTCGGCTAAAGGATAACGGATATCCATTGACAGCCCTACTTATAATATAGATGTGTAAAATATGCCAACGCAGCACAGTTCATTCCTTGAAGTGACACATGCTTAGGATATTACATGCCATGTTGTGCCAGAGTTTCAGGCAAGTTGTGGTGTGCCATGCTAGAGGGAGTTTTGTGTTGTGCCAGAAAAATAGTTGTCTTGTGTTGTGTTGTGCTAGTACATTTATTTATTGTTTATGTTTCCCACATAAAATATATTTAAATGTTTAAATATTATATGCATTATTATAGAATAAATCAACATAATGAAAATAAAATATCAAAAATTGGTTAAAAAAATATATTAAATTTGATACGTTGTACTGTGATATAATGTTATATGCATGTTATGACGTGTTTTATTTAGTCGTTGTGTTGTGTTATGCCGCGTGCATACCGTGCCGTGTGCTAACGTTGTGCCATTAATCTTGAATAAGAGCAACTCCAATGGGCACATCAAACAGCTTGGTTTGGTGATTATACACCTACAGTAGGACTTGCAAACCATTAAAACGGATGAGCAAACCCTCAAATAAAAGGTTTTGCACATCGCGTCTCATACAGAATCGATCGGCTCAACCTGAGACGGTCTGTGCTTAGTGAGTCGAGAATCGTCTCAAACATAGTCGACCGTCGTTCTACCTTGAGCCGGTCGGTTCATACTGAGCCGACAACGGCTAGTTACATCCAACGGCTATGAATCCTCTTCCTATAAATTGAGTTGATTTCAACTCCAAACTCACACCTTCTCTACCTTCTACACATAGAAAAATCTTATAATTCATCTTCAATCTCTCCTTAAACACTCACAAAAATGTATACTTTCACTTCAGTCAAACCTTAAACACCCACCTTATAATTTCACTGCATTATCTTTAAAACAATTTTTTGTAGAAAATGGCGAGTCAAGCAGATACACAAAATACTGCATCACAAAGAGTTAGCGGTCCAAAGTTCATTTTGGATGAAGATAAAGCTATCTGCAGAGCTTATGTAGCATTTACGCTTGATCCAATCAATGGGGTTCAACAACCACATGCAACGCTTTGGGGAAATATTTTTACACAATTCTGTCAGGAAACCGGGAATCCAAAAAACCGTGATGCGACCTGGTTGTCACATCGTTATGGTGCAATCAGTAAAGATATGAACAGTTGTGAAAAGACGAGGGTACCCAAATACACCACAATCTTTAAATTATCCACCTATAAGTCCTCTTACCGAAAGTGATTGTCTATGGACAAAGTCGAGGCAATACGACAAATCGGAATTCACACTTTGTGTGATTGTCTATGGATATGAGATCGAGACAATACAACAATCAAAGTGTGATTACTTGATAATAGGTTCGGACTTAACCAAACTCTATAGGATCACTATCAAGTAAATCGGAGTTAACGTTTGTTTAATTTACTTTAAATTATAATAACAACAATTATAATTGCGGAAAGGAAAAGTAAATGACGCAGCAAGATTTTGTTCACGAGAAAACCGCAAATGTAGAAAAACCCAGGGACCTAGTCCAGAATTGAATACTCTCAAAATTAAGCCGCTATACAAAATCTAAATCAACTTCGTATAGTTGAGATCAAGCAACTAACCCTAGTTGACTTAGTTTCTTCAGTATTCCTGCGCTTCCGACATTCGATAAGTGCACGCACTGGAAAAATTCCTTTGGATCGTATTCCAAACAATGAAGGAACAACAAATCTGGTAACAACTCTATTGATTCTTTCCAGATAAAGATATCTCAAGTCATATGCAAAGGCTCTTCCATTTAAACTAATAAACTCCTTTGCCTGGTTAGATCAATCCAATCTCATAACCTAAGTAATAAGATTCAGATTTGTAACAATCAAAATAGATCTAAAGAGAACTAATCAATCGAATAAACCCGATTCTAGTTGGATCCCATCCAATCAAGGTTTGTGCTACACAAAGATATGAGAAACCAATAAGAAATCTTCTTCGTCTTCAAATCTTCTTTAATCTTCAATTAAACCTGCACAGCACCACTTGAACCTCTTGTGATCAATCACGCACAGAACGGAGTCTGTTAACAATGGATTATCACAAGATGTCTTTAGATCTACAAACAGTTCTAAAGATCCCGTCGATACTTCGATCTAGTTTGAGTGAATCTTATATCAGAAGAGAAGATTCTCAAGAATAAACAAACTAGGTGCAATCAAAGTTCAACAACCGTTAGTCAATCAAATCAATCGAAAACTAATAAACTGCAATTATCTAGTTTCCCACCAAAAGTACTCGTAGAGCTTCTTGATCCCACAAAGTCTTTAAACGAGCGGTCGTAAGAGATTTCGCCTAATTAGGGTACTTTCCTCTCCGATTAGACTGCTCCACCAGAAACAACAAAAAGATGAAGTTTGCCTGGCTCTTAGGATAGTTTCCTAGAAATGCAAACTTAGGTATTTATAGACCAAGGATGTTTGGACACCAAGGAATTTCCAAAACCCAAAGTATTTTCAAGATATGCAATAAATGCGCAATTGGTTTTCATAATTCCTAGAAATTCTTTGACCAATATTTTCCGAAATCTCCCAATAGAAAATCTCCAATTAGTAAATGCACGTTACTAATTTTTATTCTCTAAAGATATGCATTTAATTGCTGGTAATTAAAGCATATAAAACTAACAACCTTAATTAAAAGATTCTTAATTTATTTCGGACCGGGATTTCCTTGAGTAATTAAGTAATATCTTTGAACAATAAAATATAAGAGTTATTGTTCGTGTTCAAAGTATATGGACATCTTTTCTTTGTAAATCCTCTTTCATATTTACAATCTTAGAATCGATTATACCACACTTCCAAACAAGTTTAGAATTGGTCCATCTGTATTCCAAGATGACTATGTGATTGATAAAATATCAAATCACTTTCATGGGTTCAATCGGTTCTACCAATCACTAGGATCGGTTATACCTTAATATGGAACACTTGTGATCGGTCACACAAGTTACTAGGACCTGTTACATCAGTTACCAGGATCGGTTACGTCAATTACCAGGACCGGTTACCATATACTCATGGTATTGCTTGTGATCGGTCACACCAGTCACTAGGATCGGTTATACCAATTACTAGGACCGGTTACACCAATTACAAGGATCGATTACACAACTCTTTTGTGATCGGTCACACCAATTACTAGGATCGGTCACACCAATTACAAAAATCGATCATACCATCTCAGGTGATTACTTAGGATCGGTTACACCAATTAAACAAAACTAATCATACCAAATCATAAGTCATGCATTGTTATTAGTTATACTAAGATACATAAAAAGTTATGAGCGGTTCTACCAACTCACACATATTGGTAATCCAATATGTGTAATGAATAACAATACCAATAAGCCTAGCGATTTCCATTTCGATTCATAAAACAAGTTCATGAATGTACTTCCTTTAAACAAATGTAAAAAATTGTTTCCTAGGATGAAATCTTCACCTTTACCCATACACATAATGACAATAGCATTCATACGATTATGCTGATGTCATATCTATGAAGTTCAAAAGATAAGCGTTATACTTCGTAGTCTAATTCCTTAATATTATGATCATATGATCATGTCTCACTACTAGAGTAAAGTATTCATTCACAGCTTCGCAATTATGTTTTCAATATAACACGATTTGAAAGATACGTTAGGAATGAAACAGTTCAATTCAATATTACTAACCTCAAGAGGAAGGATGATGTCGTCGTTGTAGCTCGTTACTTCTTCACGTTCTTCAGGTCTTCGAGTAATACCTGTATGTATCATATTCCTAGACTTTCTAGTCTAACCTATACGAAGTTGTCTCTAGTATATAATCAAGCGACTCTTAGATGAGTTTTGATTAACTAAATATGACAACCAAACTTGACATACCAACGCTTGGTGGGTTTAACCGAGCTATGCTCTAACAAGTTGTGTTGCTTTGATGATGCAGATGAAACGAAAAAGGGGAAGTGGTGATACTGATGTCGATCTGGTAAGTTGCATTAACATATTATTTAATTGATTTACAAATCCTTTATCAATTTGATGCAAAATGCTAATTTATAGATTTTTCAAACTGCGGCAACGAAAAACAAGAAAGGAATGGAAAAAAATCAGAACTTCTAGATTTAAGCACGAATCATGCTTCCACATCATCAGATACAACCCTGATTTGTTAGATGGATATGCTGTGCCAAACGAATCCCCTTACGAGACCGGTGGATCCCAACATGGTAGTCAATCCCAACATGGTATAGTCAATCCCAGCATGGTGGATCCCAACATGGTTCTCCAAGTTCTCCTTATCCTTCACCAGAAACATGACGGACCAGAGAATTTTTGCTTCCAGCGGGTCGGGTTACGACCCGCTTGGAAAGCTCCGACTTTCTAATACACAACTCAAGTAAAAATAAATTGTTCATTCATAATCCTGCACACAGTAGAAATATCATTAGTCTTAAGGACAAAATTCTATGAGCATATGTCCCATACCATAATACTCATAAAATTCGACAAGGGTTCCAATTTCTAAAAATAAGAGACGTCCGATTGCCGAAAATAAGAGTTGGCCAGTTGCCAAAAATAACAGACGGACGATTGAAAAAAAATATCAGATGGCCAATTGCCAAATATCACAGACGGCCAGTTGCCAAAAATAAGAGACGGCCAATTGCCGAAAATAAGAATCGGCCAGTTGCCAATACAAACAATTTTTATGGCCAATTGCCAATGTCAAGGTAGTTCTGGAAGGTAGTTCTGGTTACCAGCCACCATCGGCCAGTTGCCAATGGTATATACTTGCAAAGATGCAATCATCTCTGAATAGATGGTATAAACTGCCATGTACCGACCAAACTATTTCAGATGAAATGAACAAACTCGCATAGTTGTGCTGAACCGCATAGCGGCTGCCTACGTATCCTCTCCATTGCTCGAAGGGATCAAGCACGACCGTAGTTCGTCAATTGTTATAGATAGTATGAATTGCCTACAACAGCAACAACTATATCTAGCTTATGACATTTTCAAAGGAATCAAAATTACAAAGATGCCCCTGTCCAGTAGATTGCTAAACACCACTGATATGTCAGAAAATTAGAACATTCTCAAGATATTCATCAGAACAACTAACAAATAATTCTAAAATATTAAAAAAGTCTGAATATAGGGTTATGAAGCGAAAATCCTAAAGAATGAATCATACAGATCCGAATTCCATATGCGGATTGTATAAAATAAATAAGAACTAAATACAATTGTATTTAAGATTTCAGGTAGACCAATAACTAAATTAATTATTTAGCTAAGATTTATTTACACTCAGAACGTACTAGAGATTTTCTAAGTTCACAATCTAAATCCATACAGAATTTATGGCACTTAATTTACCTTAAGGCTTTAATCCATGACATCTAAAATAATTAGAGATGCATACACAACGAACAAGAGAAGTAAGATTTTTAACTTAAACTAAACAACACGTTAAAAAGTAAAATATACATTTTCAGTCCATAAGCCTTACCCCGCTATCTAAAATGAGTTCAATCAACAAGCACTTAGCGTCTCCAAGCTAGTCTCACTGCAGATTTTGTAACA
>JAJJMB010009088.1:1592168-1619152 GCA_023531105.1 Papaver atlanticum | reverse complement strand
TAATAGAATCTGCAGATTTTAGCTAAGACTCTAAAACATTGTCAGCCTTACTGTGGTCTCATTCATTAGTTTCACTAACCAGCTTGTAAACTGCACAGAAACATAACTAAGTGAATTTTCAAGCAACTCAAGTATAGTGTTGGTAAGCACAATAAGATTTGGGATTATATAAAATAAAGTGCTTTCGTCCTACAATGGAAACAAAATGACATTATTTCGAATGGTAATTCATTTTATACTAAGAGACATTTGGACTATGCACATAAATGAAATCACTTTTGGCCACTTCGAAGAATTCGATCATAATACGAGAATTTGGACTTAACAAAATTTCCAACTAGAGAACTAAGGCACCGTAGGTGAACAACAGAATTTAGACATTTCATCTCCAACAAATAATAAGCACTACGGATACGGAGATATCGAGATCAGCGTTGATACACACGTAGAAGATACAAAACTAGGATATCTAGCCATTCATAAGATCACCAACATAAGTGATACATAATCTAAAAGTGGTAGTGTACCATAAAAGTGAGCATGAGATAAATGGTGGTATCATTTAGTGGAGATGGAGCAGTCGTAACAAACACCACAGTAAAAGCAATTAATATTATAGGGGTGAATCTTGGTGGGTCTTCATTGCCATCATTTACATAAGGCTTTGTCCAATAATCAAGAAATGGAAAAATGACAATTATTCATGAGATTCGGATGAGAGTTAAGCAATACATGGTACTATGTATTGCAAAGACCTAATACACACCCATAAACAAGGGTCACTCATCCTACTAATTTTTATGGATCAGTCGAGTAGTTTAGGTCTCATCGCCCTTAGAATTCCATTTTACATCAAATGACATCACATAAAACAAACTACAAAAGTCTCAACCCAATCCTATGACCATTTAGTGAGATAATGACGTATGGGCGGGGTTGTAAGGGATTTCCGTTTTTACACAAACAGTCCCAATTCATTCATGTTTTTCAGCAGCTAACGTTACCCGATCGTCCTGAAATTTTGACAGTGGCCTGATGACTTGTCTTACTATAAAATATTCAAAAATAACAGTATTCTAACGGTCGGATCTTAAGATATGTGTAGAATTCTAAACGTATTTTGGGTTTAAATGACTTACTGCTACACCTTTAAGTCTGTACATCTATCTAGTAAAGATGACGATGTCGATCAGTACCAGCACCATAAACAACCTATTGGTTCACTACTTAAATCATTTCCTCATTATCAAGACTAAGTAGTAACATATATATCCAACTATTCAAGTACGTCCGTAACCTAAACAGGATAAGGTGTATACTTGAACAAACTTTACTAATCGAGATAACAAGAACAAACAAACATGAACATAAGAGTTTTACTTCAACAAAATGGATAATAGCAATATGATGCTATAACCAAAGTTGCTTAAACAGAGAGCTTGTCAAATAATTGATTGGCATAACAAGAAATATGTTGAAACAATTAAATGTAAAAAGATGAAACTCCACATTGACAGTATGTTCTAGAACAACATTGATAGTAATGATAAAAGGGTATATTTTTCTTACCTTTGTAAGTGAATATGTAGACAGTTCCATGTTGTTTATAAGAACCTCCCTCTTCTCCCTACTTTCCGGCATTTTTATAAACACTTGATGTTCAGAATCGAGGTAGTCTAGATATGGGTATCCACTTGTTGTATTGAACTCCTCCTATATTTCTTTACCTGCAATTTCAAATTTAACAACAACCCAAATCTCTTGATCTTTCATAAACTCTGATTACTACTCAAAATCAATAATGCTTTTACGATACGAAAATATCACCAAATTATGATCCATATCCAAATAAAACTCTTCTAAATTCCCATTAGCCAATTAGTCTCCTTCCTTACACACTTTATCTATTTACTACTGAGATTTGATTTCATTCCCTTAAATATTATATCACATCAAAATAAAAAACAAAGCAAGTGGACATAATGCACAAATATATGAAATCTTAGTAATCAGGTGAAACAAGAGATACCAAGAATTTCTATCACTTGTCTTTCCCCCGGTTTATAAATTCAGTTTAATATTTCGTCTCCCTTCCCTGTTAAATTTTTCAACAACAATGGAGGTGAAAAACCAGAAGTTTATATCAACCCAACAATTATAAACACCCACCAAGCCGAAGACACGCGTTTGCTTGCATGGCTTCCATTTTTGGGAACCTTACACTTGGATAGAAGTTGCCAATTCTTACCAAACCAAAGTTACTATGGTTAAGGAGTTCACCAATGTTGAAGGCACCTAGATTCTAGATTTAAGCAGTCAACAATTCACAAAGGCACCGTTCATTGTGTTTTTCAACACTTCAAATAAAAGAAAATAAAAAAATTTATTTATTTATTTTCTAACCAAATGGGTTCAGTTGAACCCGAGAACATTAGGCTAACAGGTTTAGTTAAACCCTAGCCAAAGTCCAGTCTCTCACAAGAAAAAAAAACTCACACCCTCACCTCAACACTGGTGCATCAGTACATGGAAATTCTAATTTGAGTGTTAATGGAACGGCTAATGTATAGGATGGATTCGGTGTGAAAAAAGCCAAAAAGCTCAGAAATGAAGCTCAAGATGCTACACAATCATCAAATTCAGGTTCATCAGAGCTGAACCTTCAAGGTTATTTTGTAAAACAAGAAAAAAAATGATATTGATAAACTAGTCATGCGTAATAAAATGGCTTCAGAAATGAAGAAAGGTCGTAAGGCAGTTGAAAAGAATAATTTTAATGCACACATGCGAGGAATTATGGGAATGGACACTTCTAAGATGAATCGTACACAACCTCGTCTCTGTAAAGATGAATTTGATGCACTTCAAGCACAGTAGGCTAAGCAACGGCCACCAGTAACTGACGGGTCTTATTCCTCAGAAGAAGACAACCATGAGGAGGATATCGATAATGCCATAACATTGGTTTAATTTTTAAAATTCATGACTGTTTAAGTTGTTCTATGTAATCCTTTTAGTTTTAGTTTCAATTTAATCCTAATTTGCAACTTAAATTATAAGAGTACACAAATCAAACTACCGAAATCAAAGTACACAAATCAAATAACACTAAATCCTATGAGGGTTTCTTCTTCTAAAATCATCCCACAAGTGAGCAGTGAGATCCTCCTTTAGTCTTAAATGTAAACCTCTATTTTGAATTATCTCTTCCACCATCCTGTAATCTCAGGGCCACCCCATGTGGGTTGGACTTGTTTTCTCAAATCTTTATCTGGATAATGAACCCATGTTTTATCCCGTCGAGTTTCCTCTATTACCATATTGTGCAAAATGATGCAAGTGAGCATAATCCTGTTCATTTCTATTGGTTTATACGAACGATATGGTCCACAAATTTTATGGAACTTTCTCTTCAAAATTCCAAATGCTTGTTCCACATCCTTCCTACACGCCATCTGTTTTTTGTTAAACAACCGTTTAGCATGGACATATTCCTCATTTGTAGGTATCTCATCGTAAGCTTGAACCAAAGTTGACCACTGCGGATAAATTCCGTCTGCCAGAAAATACCTCATGTTATAGTGATTGACGTTGATGGTGAAATTGGCAGCTGGAGCGTTTCCATACTTCAAGTCTTCGAACAACGGTGATTTGTGTAAGATATTGATGTCGTTATTGCAACCCAGAAGTCCAAAAAAAGTATGCCATATCCATCAATCATAAGAAGCTGTCGCTTCCAAAACCATAGTTGGTTTTGTGTAGTGGCCCTTATATTGACCTTGCCAAGCATACAGACATCCATGCCACACCCAATGCATGCAATAAAGGTTACCTAAATTCCAGGAAAGCCTCTGACCCGATTCTCATCTAGTAGGTGATTGACACCATCTTGCGTGGGATACCGTAAAAAACGTGGACCAAAATGGTTGACTACAGTTTCACAAAACATTTTGAGATTATCATATGCAGTTGTTTTGGCCATTCGAACGTACTCATCACAAGCATCCGCGGGAAGACCATAACCAAGAATCCTAAGAGCTGTGGTGACCTTTTGTTTATGACTATGCCCTCGTATATTTCGTGCATCAAATTGATAGTTAAATTTAGGGTTTACCCGACAAAGCTCTCCAATAACCCGCCTGACCAAGTGATGTGGCATTCGGTAGCGACGTTGAAAATCCTCATCAGAGTAAACAGTTCTATTAATAAAATAATCATGTACCATTTGTTGGTGACCTTCCTCTCGAAATCTCCATGTATATCTTCTCCTCAATACAGCTCCTGGTTCTGGATCTCGTGGAACTTGCCCGGTGTATAATTGTAGCATTGCGTTAGTTTTGGATCTCTCATCGTCTGAATCTGCATCCATTTGATCCAGCTGTTGCATAAATGCTTCTTGTTGACAGAAAAATGAATGAAATTAATGAAAACAAGAGAGATATAAAAAATTGGAAGATATTTTTGTACAACAGACAATGAAATGTATTCGAGTGTATTTATCATTGGTGGATTGAGTGTGTTTATATAAGTGTAGAACTAAACATAGCCGTTGGGGCGTACTAAACATAACCGTTGTTGATCCATACAAGATCGGTCGGTTCATACTTGAGACGAGCCTCGGCCCAGGTTGAGCCGACCGGCCTAATATGGTACGCTTTGCTTATTCTGACTCGATAAACAATTTTCCCACTGCACAAAACTCAATTTGCCCATCCACCTGGCACCACAAACAAGCTTATTTGCATAGTCCCATTGGACTTGCTCTAACAGACCATACTAAGCTAACACCATGTGATGAGTCTTATTGGAATGTTTGTGCTGAATTTTAGCGTAGAGTGTTTTGGTGTAAACAAACATAACAGGACAGAACGAAGAGCAGGCAAAGAACTTGTTTTGTTGTGACCACCACATAACATGACAGAACGAAACAAACAATTCTGGGAGGTTTGACAATTTTCAAAATGTGATGCAGACCCTAAAGAAGAAAAGAATATTGACTTGACTATGAGTGTTCTTGACTTAATAATCCACTATCCTAAGCAGTGATAACCAACAGATATGCTCTCTCCTTTACTAATCCGAGAGAGTGAGAGAGCGGTTGCCAGTAGTGGAGAAGAGGACATACAGCCTTTTAAAGATTCCCATATTGCATTGAAGTTAGTAAGAGATTCCCTCAAGACTAGACTATTTGTGGATAGACATCACACGACACCAGCCCTTTTTCTCTCTCAAAGCAAACCACAAACATAAAAGGAAAAACATATCGAGGTGGAAAGATCATCAAAGAACATGTTCTTCTGTGTATCCACTCACTTAGTATTAACATCCAACCGCTTTGAGTGTGCTCGCTCTTGGATCCAGGGGCAACAGTTATCCATTTCATCAGTGTTTCATACTAGCTTTTAACTAAGGTTTACGTACTTTATGCTTAGATTCCGCAAGAGCATAAAATGATAAACATAAAAGTGGTACTATTTGTTTCATAATAAAGTTGGTGTGGAAACATCTGATTTGTTTAATGAGATATTATATCATCTGCAAACAAGATTTGTCACAAATTAGCAGACATATTTGCTTTCTGCTCTAATTCTCATTTATCAAGACAAAGACAATGTTAGTGGGGTTTAAAAGAATATTTCAAACTGGATCAACATTAACGACATCCTCAGCTAATTACAAAACATAGCAGCTAGCTAAAGGTACTCCTCAAGCAACGTGTGTCATTCAAGCTTCCAAAAGTGAAGCATAATCAGTTCCTCTGGACCTTGAACGGCCGGTATAGTACTGGATTAATATCTCAGATATGCTTTTTCACTAATTTAGAATTCAGAACATGAATGGACCGGTATAGTACTGGATTAATATCTCAGATATGCTTTTTTACTAATTTAGAATTCAGAACATGAATGGACGTACATGTATATTAGCTGGTAACCGAAAGGGAAAAAGTAGTTTTGTTTTGGTTTTTGTTGTTTGAGCATGTGAATATGCAGGATAGTGAAGGTAAAAGTAGAACATAATGCAATGATTTAACAGCTGTTATTAGAGCAGTATTTACTAACAAGCACTGCAACTTCATAGTTGACTACTGCAAAGTTTTCTTGCGATTTGGAGAGGAGGCCAGTGGATGATCAGATCTTTCTTTATTCCATGTTTGACATTTGTCTTCAACTTTTGAACTACTTTCTCTTTCTGGACCACCACAAATGAGTGATCGCATGAGGTAGTAGTACTTGTGTTAACTACCCCGGGCCATATTTGTAGTTTGAGGACAGGCATCACCATGTGATTTGCAAGTGAAATGATATCTATATATATGCCTCCACCTGCATGTATTTGTATAACACTCACCTGTCCTCTCACTGCAAATCGTCTCTCTCTCCATCTCTCTCAATAAACTAGCGGAAGTACAGAACCCAGCCATGAAGTCTCTTATGGTTATTTCGTCTGTACTATTCTTTTCTCTCTTCATCACATTCAACGCAACAACAGCATTCCGTCCTCTAAAATCTGCAGTAGACGAGAATTTAACTACTAATGGGTTATCTCATCAAAATGCTCCCATGCCGGAGGTGTTGGCAAAGGATTCGATGAATGTAAGACGATCATGAGCCTTTTTTTGTTTGTTTGCCTAACTAACGTTTTTCTTCTCTTCAATTCCTAGTATTGATTATCTTCTGTATTTTTTTGATACAGTTGATGGGAGCAGAGGAAGACGAAGAAGAGTGTGGGAATGGAGATGAAGAGTGTTTAAAAAGGAGAATGATTGCAGAGGCTCACTTGGACTACATTTACACACAAAGGCATCATAAACCTTAAAAAGGAGTAGTAATTAGTTTAACTATCATCAAATTATTAACTCAAGAAATTCATTTAACACATGGGTCTAGAGTACATGAATGATTGTCTGTGACTGTTCTTCATTTATAAATAATCTCCAACTTTGAGGGATCTAATAGCATAGCTAGAGTGTGTTGTGTGAAAGGTATGAGTGATGTGTATGTGCCAATAGCACGTGAGAATTGTACAAGAGAAGAAAACATATATATTCTCATCTCTGTCCTGTATACATTCTTTTTTTTTTCGACTCTACCAAAAATCCAATACATCACTAAGAGAGTAATGGTATTGGTGAAAACAAAATACAAATACAAAGACTCTACCAAAAATTACATAGACTTAATGAAAAACAGCCTCCCAATTATGAAGAACCATGTCCAAGGTGATTCCTTCAAAGATTTGAGTACCCACACACCAATTATAAATCAAAATTTTGATACCATCTTTCAAGTTACTTGTTGAGTTATATGTGCCATTAAAAGCTCTTGAGTTTCTTTCAAGCCAAACAGTCCACCAAATTGCAAATGGGATTATGTCCCAAATTTTAGTTTTCAAACTTAAATTCTTCCCTTTTTTTCTTCTCCATTCCCATAATGTATCCCTCACACTGCCTTGAAACACCCATTGAAGATTATAGACACTTAAGAAGTAAAACCAAATTTCTCTAGTTGTATCACAATGCAAAAACAAATGTTGGTTTGATTAATCACTTTTCTTGCATAACAGACAGCCATTCACATTATATGTATTCCTCAGTGAATCCATTGTTGGTGCAACATTATAGCAGAGAGACCAAACAAAGAAAATCACCTTCTGTGGTATTTTTGGATTCCACACACTTTTGTAGAGGAAAACTAGCAACCCATCATCCTCCAATGACTTATAACACTCTGCCACTGAGAAAGTTTTTGTACCATTCTTCCATAATCTGTGATCCTGACCTTCACCAATCTGCTCTTTAGATTAGCTCGTAATAAATTTACATAATTCTCTCTCTCCTCTCTCTCACTCCTTCTTCTCCAACAAAACCATCAAAAACAACCCTTCTCTGCTCAGATCTAGTCCATTTTTGGACTAGATCTTAGCAGATTTCTTCATTATTCCTTGCTTTCTAGGTTAGTTAGTAGACTAGTTTAGTTTTTATTATATTTTCTACTTATCTACACCGTTTTGGTGGTTTTATCTACTCTTTTGAGGTTTATCTTCGCTTTAATGGCGATTCTTGGTTATTGAGTTGGGTTATAAGATCAATAGTGATACTCTCCAACGACGAAATCTCCATCTTTGTTGTCTCCGGCGAACTCTTCATCGGAATCTTCATCATCAACTTATCCGGCGACGAAATCTTCATCGGTCGTCTTTTTGACGACGGAAGTTTCATCACTAGTTACAAGAGATTTGAGCAAATCACTCCTACTTTGGGAGCATTTCTTTCTAAAGAAGAAAAACAAACTAAATGGTTGGAATTTAATTCCGAGAAAAACCATCCTTCTTCCGATTTAATCGGATCTTATTCATACTTGTATTTGTCTTACTCCGGTAATCCTTCTCTTTCTCTTGTCGGATTTCTCGGTATTGTACTCTTACGGTATGTTCTTGTTACTTTTATTTTCTTATTTTCGATCTTAAACTCATTGTAACCTTGAAATCCCTTAAATGAAAAGG
Organism: Papaver atlanticum; assembly: GCA_023531105.1. Classification (NCBI taxonomy): domain Eukaryota; kingdom Viridiplantae; phylum Streptophyta; class Magnoliopsida; order Ranunculales; family Papaveraceae; genus Papaver; species Papaver atlanticum. The sequence goes on along the minus strand of JAJJMB010009088.1, from coordinate 1,610,647 downwards.
TTCCTTGTTTATCAAAAAAAAAAAAAAAAAAAAAAAAAAAAAAAAAAAAAATCCTGACCTTCACCTCTATTAAAAGTAGCCAACAAATTCAAGAGATGAGCTATGTCTTCTATCTCAGCTTCCCTTAAATTTCTGCAAAAACCAAAATTCCAACTGTTCCCAGCATTCACATCTAACACCTCCTGAACAGTAGCATCTTGCAGTCTACTTAAATTGTATAAATTTGGGAACCTTGCTTGTATAGACTGCTCAGTCAGCCAAACATCCTTCCAAAAAAAGAGAACTCTATCACCACTGTTTACATGTAAAGTTGTATTTTGCTCCACATGATTCCTACTCTTCAGAATGCCAGCCCACAAACTTTTCCCCACTGACTTGTTTGTAGTATTTGGGAGAAAAGATTTCTCATTACCACCAAATTTCAGCCTCACAATTTTTCTCCATAAAGCTTTTTCTTCATTTTCATACTTCCATATCCATTTGGCATTTAAAGACCTATTCATTAGCCTTAACTTCTTAATCCCAGTTCCACCACCTTCCTTTGGTAAATTTATCTTTTTCCAGCCTACCCAACCTTTTTTAGGTTTGTTATTCACAGAACCCCAAAGAAACTGTCTCGTAATCTTCTCAATTTGCTTCTCAACAGAAACTGGAAGTTGAAAAAGAGATAAGTAATAAACTGGTAAACTGGATAGCACATTTTGAATCTACACGAGTCTACCTCCTTTTGAAAGATACTTCCTTTGCCACATACTTAACTTCTTTTGAAAATTTTGCAGAATTACATCCCATACACCTACTGCCTTAGATTTGCTGCCCAGTGGAATTCCTAAATATTTCATAGGAAAAGCAGTAATTTGACAACCAAAAATAATTGCAGCTTCCACTGAATTCACAGCATTACCAACTGGCACAAGTGCACTTTTTTGAAAGTTCACTTTTAGACCAGAAACCAGTTCAAATCCCAATAAAATGTTTTTAAGATTGTTTACCTGTTCACAATTGTCATCAAGGAAGACAATTAAATCATCTGCAAACTGGAGATGATTGATCTCAAAAGCTTCAGAAGAAGGCTTGAAACCAGAAATTAGACTCAAAGATGCAGCTCTCTTTATCATAACAGATAACACCTCCACAACAAGAATGAATAAGAAAAGAGACATTGGATCACCTTGCTTTAGTCCCTTTGTACTTCTGAACATACTTGAAGCAGTGCCATTTATAGCCATTGAAAACCTTGTATTGGAAAGACACCATCTTATCCAATTCCTCCAGACATTACCAAAGCCAAACCTTGACATTGTATAATCAAGACACCCCCAATTAACATTATCAAATGCTTTTTGTAAGTCTACTTTTACTATCAAACCAGGATTGCCTTCTCTTTCTCTAGAATCAATTAGCTCAGATGCAATAAGAATGCCATCACTTATCTGTCTAGAATCAACAAAAGCACCCTGGAACTCAGAAATAATTGAAGGAAGTACTTGTTTTAATCTATCTGCTAGAAGCTTAGAAATTATCTTGTAGATCCCACCTATAAGACTGATTGATCTAAAAGAATGCATAGAAGAAGCTCCACCACACTTAGGAATTAAGATTATATTTGTGCAGTTTAATCTCCAATCAACATAGCCAGTGTGCTCAAATTCTTTCACCACTGCCATGAGCTCTACTTTGATAATATCCCAAACTGCCTTGAAGAATTCCATAGTGTACCCATCTGGCCCTGTATACATTCTATCTTCTTTTAATCAATCTTTGATTCAAATCGTCTGTAAACTGTAGACATTCAATATTAAATGTTAGCATGAGACCTGAATGTTTCTCAGGGGTATCGGTCCATATCTTCCGTTGTTCTTCGTATCTGATTCATCTTCAAATTGAGTCCGGTTTTCTTTGAAGTATAGATTTGTTCCTGGAATTGGTGAGGAGTTGGATTTGATCCTGATGCTTTTACTGCAACGTCTTCAAACATGATTAAGCATGTATTTGATCCTGCTAGTACAAGATCTCAAGGAATAAGATTTCCACTCTAGGAAATGACTGTGACCATTTCATGGAAAAAACGCAACCACTTTAAACATATATATATATATATATATATATCGATAGAAGAAAATATCACAAATAGATGTATATTTCCCCCGAAGAACATTGCCCTGTCCTTACTAATGATGTACAAGGTTGGAATTTTGTTAATTTTGTTAAAGTCTGCGTGTATCCAACTCAATTTTGTTAATTTTGTTAAAGTCTGCGTGTATCCAACTCAAAACCAATTGAACATTGCTAATTTTGTTAAAGTCTGCGGGTACACTTCGGCCAGTAACTCAGCCTACACCCGGCGTACAGCAGGTCTAGGTCTGGGGCTTTACTCTGATACCATGTTAAAATCTGCAGGCATCCAACTCAAAACCAATGGGCAATGAGTGGAGCGGTCCTTCCATATTATATTTAAGTTAATTATGCGGAATCTACCGATGTGGGACCATTGTCCTTTCACAAATTTCAACTTCTATGGAGTTAAAAAGCCAAGCACTATGGTAACCTATTTCGCTTAGCTATAGCTCAAGTATAGTGAAATATGACTACTATGTTCCTTTTTAAGCTAAGCGACGGATCACGGAAACTGAGTTTCTGCGCAGAATGTTACTTTACAGAAACTCAGTTTCCGTCACTATTTGGACAGAAATTAAGTTTCCATCTCATTAGGCTAAGCAATGCCCTCTCCCATAGTGAGGTGCAATGTCTCTCACCTTTTGCCTGGCTATATTTAAGCTATAGCCCAGCGAAATGCCAAAACCATAGTGCTTGACCTAGAATTACTTTATCTCATAAGTAACCCTATGTTGGCTGATTCCAGTGATGACTTTCTCGGATGGAGTATTGGTAACTCCTCCTCAGTCTCTTCTTATGTACTGACAGGATCGAAGACCCATTGTTTACATAAGTTCTTGCGCTTGTCAGTTTTGAACACTATAGGCCGACTCTCTCTTTTACTCCGTAAAATGCTTCATCTCCCATATCTCAAAACCAACATTAGATACACTACAAAGCAAACAAAGGCAACCTCTAAACAATTGAACAAATTTATAAATCGAAATCATCCGAATGTTCAGGTTGTGGTATTTCTTTGAACACCCCCATCTTCCATACCCGTAGAAATTCATAACTCGTGGTTGAGACTTGTTACTTGAACCCGAAATTGCTAACCAATGGAAAGCTCCATTGAGAAACACCCCAGGCTCTCCTCTCAAAGTTTTACAATGAATGTAAGGATCATATGTCCATGCATCTGAAACATAAGTATATATCTCCATTTGAGAAACATCCATTATTTGGTCGACAGTAAATTGACAAAACTTGTAATCACAAGTTTTGGAATGAACCAAAAATATTTGGTCAGAAATTTACTCTGCAGTACATGGATTCCCAAATGTATGACCAGCATGGTTTGCACAAACCAAACCGTTACAACTACCCACAATTTGAATACCTCCAGCTCCACAGAGCTTATTGAATTGGTGCACAATTTTTACAGCATCCTCACTAGATAACCATGATTTTGACTCTACGTTGTATTTGTAGTCATAAGGTACTAGTAGTCTAACATTTTCATGTATAATATCTTAATTAAATTTCGTATTAAGAAAATTAAGATCAAGTAACTTACATCATGACTTGTATACTCACCTGAATCTTACGATAGAAACTAGCGGTAGGCGTATCAGAATTTCAATGATTAGATCTTTTGTAAGGTAGATCAGCTTTCCCCGACTCCTCGTTTCCATCCTAAATGGCAAACAAGAAGTTCAGTTTTAGGAATTAGTTTACGTGTGTGTATGTGTGCGTGTACAAGGAGGGTTTGGGCCTGCGTACATAAACAAAAAGTAGTTCCAAATAAATCAAGGACCTCTATAAAGATCTCCTGACCAGCTTTCAGTTTCCCATTTAATGCAATTTTAATAGAATTTCCTACTCCCATATGAAACTTGTAACCAGTCCTATTACAGACTGATAGGAAAATTAAGATAAATAACAGTAATGCACAGCATTGTTACTAGCAAGCAAATTCAGAAATCAGTTGTGTTGTCTTACCAAGAGTCATTGTCCAAGAAAATGGATGCATGCGAAGTCATGACTGCACCCAAATTCCAGATCCTGACTCAAGTCTCATACCGCAGAACACCTGCAAAATTCAGTACTTCAAATTCTACGTTATTGAGTTGATCCAGCAATTATATAGTATGTGAAAGACCATCAGTTGAACAGAAGAAGGAAGAGAAAAATAAATAAAAATAAATAAACAGAATATCTGCCGAATTTCTGTGTTAGATTATCTGGATTAATTGTGCAAATCCTAATTAAACAAGTGCATGAGTTCAAGAAGAATGAGCAAAAGAAAATTATAAAGCGTTTATTTTAGTCAATCATTCAAACGTCAGGAAACCTTCAACCAGGAAAATAAATATGAACCATACTATACTATCCTAAATGGCATCAAGAGCAATAGCAAAAATACTACTATTATATTCTAGTTGTCTGGACTGCTTTCAGTGCCATTGAAAGACAGTTCATCACCGGCCCACATATTACTTCCTGAACCTCCAGCAGCTTCCAATTCCTGGTCCCACAGATTCGAAAATTCACCTATGACTTGAAGATCTTGAGGATCAAAGTTGGCAAGATCACCCCATATATCACTGGTATAAGTAGGCAAACCAAAACTGATTTCGGATCCCTTGCTCCAGATGTCCTCCTCTTTAATGATGCTTTCAACTCCTGGCGACATAAAGTCAGGAAATGTCTTCTCCTTCGCCAAATCCTCCGCAAAGGAGACAAAAGGTTCCCCAACAACTTCAGGTTGACCGTTTAATACTTCTTTGCCTCCCTGACATCCCAGAGATCCTACATCCAATACCTCCATTCTCATCTGACCTGAAGCACCCACAAGTTCTTGCACTAATTCATTTGAGGCAACGTTCCAAACCTGAACTTGCTTATGAGTTGCACCAAGCTCTAGTTTCCCCACCATATCGTCTAAGAAATTGTCAGTTAGATGCTTATCTGTGACAGGTTCTTCTATATCTGAAAGTGCTGAAGAAGCAACATGGCACAATTTTGCGTCATAGTTCACGATCTTCCCTTCTACAGATGAAGCTAGTTTACAGCCATCAGCTGACTGTTGCTTGATGAATTTTCTTTTCATCCTTGGAGAAGTAATCTCTCTCTGCTTCTTCATTAGCTGAAGACGGGACAAGAATACAGGGTTCTGTAGAACTTTCGCCAAGAACGAAAGCATCTGCTTCTGTCTCTGTTCTGCCACTGTCATCCGCTGTTTCATTACCTCTACCTGTTCAGCTCTCCCTCGATGCTCTCGGTGCAGGTTTGAGAGCTCCTGCATCAAGAAATTCCTGTCATTTCTCAGCTGCTGTACCTCACCATCCAATCTGGATATCCCTGTTTCACCAGTAAACTGTGAGAATCCCCCAATTTGCTGTCCCTGGAGCGACTTGCGCCTGTGGATGTTTTTCAACAAGTGCCTTCTCCCACGTAAAAAATCTTCATTTGCAAATTCCCAGCGATCAGTTTCAACTTTGCGAAAACCCTGAGCACAGTAACCAACAGAGACTCTAGAATCAATGGGTCTCATCTAGAGAAACATAATACACAAAAACAATAATAGGTTTATATGTTAAGAACATCTGATACGAGATATGTCGCGTCCCTCGGATCATGCACACGAACAAGATCTAATTACCCTACAAAGCCAATCTGTAAGCAACTAAGCGACCATTAAACAAAACAACAATATGAGATTACAGGGAGAAATGAAAATGGAATTAAACACGGAATGAGGATTAATATATCTTAAGATACACATTTACTACCTGTGAGACTCCCACCGCCTGCTTCAGTGATAGGAGAAAGATAATGTTTTCAAGTGGCAAGTCATACAGAAACATTCCAAGGAAAGGAAAGAATCTCAGGTGTATATAAGATAAAAAAAGAGTGACCCTTCTATGACTATTTCCGTAATCTATGCCGTGGAGTTGCATCAACATATACACAAACTTGAGATACCAACAACAAACATCAGAAAATACAAAACTAATTACAACTTTCTTGACCGCATTAGAACTAAAACAACACAAGAAACATAAATTTCATGAACCAAACAAAACATAGTAACAATCCTTGTCCAGCCAAAAGAAGTGAATACTGTCTTCAAAGGTTTCCAGACCATAATTCTTATACTAACAATCAAAATCTAATGGAAATAATCAATCAAAAAATGTCCGAAAGTCCAATTAAACATGTACACGCATTGACAAATCTGAGTTGTTTCCCAATTTTAATAATAAGGCTTACACTATATCACGATTCCAAATTGTACCAGTAATCTACATCGATTCTTGACAAAAATAGGTTACAAAGCGATCAATGAAACGAAATTAGGAAAAAACTACACAAAATTACAAAGAAACTACACAAATTTACAAGAACAAAAAATTAAGGGGGGGAATTACAAACAGAGTACAGCAGCCGTTAGAGGCTGCTTTCCTACGATACCCACATAAGTATTTAGCTGCCGAACAAAACTGGAGAAATTGTTGTGCTTAAAGTTCCGCGGAAGTACAACTTTGGAAAATTCCATCGGGTCCAAAACCACGAAACTCTGACCATTCAATCCCCAAGAAATCACCTTATCCAAGGACGGATCATCAACTAAATCATATGTTTTCGAGAGAAATGGAGGAACAGGATTACCTTGTAAACATTCTAAAGGTTGAGGTATTGAACCCACTCTTGTATTTTCCCCCTTAATCTTCAAATTACTCTCAGAAAATTTCTCTCTATTAGAATTTTCTTCTAAAGAAAATCCTTTTATAGCAGTAAGTGGTTCAACCATCAGTGGAGTTGAAGAAGATGAAGAAGAAGAATCGGTAAAACCAGAACACTCTCCATGAGTACTTCCTTTTTGTCCTAGAAACATCGGAGGCGGAGATGAGAATGTTCCGAATTCAGAAGTTGGAGATTTATTCATTTTGATCTAAGTAGGGAGAGAGTGAGGATAGTATTTCATTTGTAAGAACACGAGATATTTTCTGGGATTGAAGAAGGGTTTATATGGGTTTCGGGTACTTGCCGCCTTTACAGTGGAGAGTTTTAGATATTTTTGTTCTTTTCGGGTGGAAACCTGTAAGAAAGTCGGTTGGATTTGATCTGTCACAACACCGACTTACTGTAGCTTTACACGGAGTACACTGTTCACTTACTTGGCTCTAACGTAATTTGACAAACACCTGAGGGACCTGAAAGTATATACCTTTTCGTGTGACAAGGCTCAGCCAATTGTACGTCGCCAAGTATAAAATGTTACAGACGTTTGTCATTGTGTGTTATGTAGGTCGCCAAGTATGTGATGTGACTAAATTTGTACGCTTTCTTTGAAACCTGAGTGTACATTCCTACCTTTCGAATTCTCCAAAATTTTGATAGGTGGTCCTTGCTTTCCTAATTCTTTTACATTTTTTCTGAAAAAACTTTAGAACAACATAAAAATAAACCCCAACTAGTGTTTATGTGTGTCTTCAATTGAATTACTACGACACCAATTACCCAGGACCACTTTAACCATCTCAATCCTTTTTACAAGCCAGACATAGTCTTTCTTGCCGAGACAAAAGCTCCGTTGTCTCGAATGGAAACATTTTTAAAAAAATCCCAATTTGCTAACTGGTTTATTGTTCCGTCGGTGGGAATTGCAAAAGGGTTAGCGATTGCGTGGCTCAACAACATAGAAATGAATCTTCTATCTTCAAACCTCAATGTGTGCCACTTGAAAACAAAAATCGGACTAGTAGAGGTGCTAATCACTTGTGTTTATGGTGCAGTGGAGTCGGAAGCTAAATTTGAACAATGGTCGTATATTGCTAACATTGCACAACAGGTCAACAAACCTTGGCTCCTAATAGGAGATCTAAATGTGATCCTAGACCCAGATGAGAAACAAGGTGGAAATAAAGCTAGCTCAAGCAGCAAATCTTTCATAGTCCAAACAATTGACTCTTTGGGACTTCAAGATGCGGGTTATGAAGGAGCACCATTCACATGGTCCAATAATAGAGAGGGTGATGCCAACATATGTGAAAGAATATACAGAGCTTTGACATCATTTCAATGGTCACAGAAATTCTCCGACACAAAGGTGAGTCATCTTCCTAGAGTTGGTTCAGATCATACACCTCTCCTTTTTGATTCAAATCCGGAAAAACAAAAAATACAAAAATCATTTAGAGGCATTAGAACCTGGCTTTCTCATCCAACACTAGCATCAATGGTTGCCAACTCTTGGAATTTCCACTCCAACATTACACAGGGCACAAACATCTATTCGAAGCTTCAACTATTATTCTCGGATTTATCTCAATAGAACTCAGATGTGTTTGGAAACATTCATAAAAATATAAAATCCTTGAATAATAGGATTGAAAGCCTACATAGAGCTGGAAAATATTCTGAAAATTTAGAGAAAATAAGAAATCTCCAAGCTGAGCTAGGAAAATGGTACAAAATAAAAAATGATTACTATCATCAAATATCAAGAGATGATTTTTTTAAAGAATTCGACCAGAACGCGGAGTATTTCCATGCTACAGCTACCAATAGGAAAAGAATCAATGCTATAAACTCTCTTAGAGAACCATCGGGCCTGTGGATTTCAGATAGAGACCAAATCAATACCCTCTTGATCAATCACTTCACTCAAATAGGCTCCTCACATAATAACAACTTGGTAGAAGATTTATCAAGCTTTATTGAACCTTGCGTTTCTGAAGAGGAAAATTCTTCCCTAATAATTATCCCATCAAAAGAAGAAATTTGGAAGAAATTTCCAACATGAACCAGTGGGGAGCGCCAGGTCCAGATGGGTTTCAACCAGGCTTCTTCAAAGCTAATTGGGATATAATGGGTCCGGATATAATTCAGGCAGTTCAAGAATTTTTTAAAACCGAAAACCTAAATCCGGAATTGAACTATTCCTTCGTAACTCTGATACCTAAAATATCCACCCCACAAACCCCATCAGATTTCAGACCCATCATCCTGAGTAATACAATATACAAGATCATATTTAAGATTCTAGCAAACAGGCTAAAGCCAATCCCAAACAAGATAATTTCCCCCAAATCAATCTTCCTTTCTGCTAGGGAGACAAATTACGGACAACATTATCATCGCTCACGAGCTTATTCATTCAATGAAAAACGCAAAAGCCACAAAAGGTTATTTCGCCTTAAAGTTAGATCTCTCTAAAGCTTTCGACAGAGTGGAGTGAAACTTCATCAAATCGGCTTTATCAGCACTAGGTTTTGGTGACACGTGGGTAAAGCTAATAATGCAGTGCATTTCAACCACCTCATTTTCTATCCTCCTAAATGGTTCCCCGGGTCCGAAATTTACCACTTCCAGAGGTCTAAGACAGGGTGACCAACTTTCACCATACTTATTTTTAATTTGCATGGAGATTCTTTCTAGACTCCTAGAAAAAGCAGTTTCTGAAAAGAAAATTTCGTGCCTTAAAATAAATAAAGATGCCCCGAACATCTCTCATCTAATCTTCGCAGATGACTGCTATTTATTCACTAAAGCTAATCTAGGTGAGGCAAAAAAAATATTAGACATCTTATCAAGATTTGGGGAGATTACGGGACATATGGTCAACCTACAGAAATACGGTATCTACTTCAGTCCTAGAATTCATCCGAAACATGGGAAAATCATTGCGAGAATTCTAAAAGTTCCTTTAATGACAAAAAATGATAGACATCTGGGAACTCCTCTCTTCTTCGATAAAAATAGAAAAGAAATTTTTGAACCTTTGTTACAAAAATACTATACCACTCTTCAAGGCTGGAAATCTAAATTGCTCTCTCAAGCTGGCAGAACAGTTCTAATAAAATCCATTCTTCAAGGTTATCCAACTTACCAAATGCAAGTGCTAGCTCTTCCTAAAGAAATGCTAGATCAGATTGACAAAATCCAAAGAGATTTCTGGTGGGAAAAAGACAAGCCCAAAAGCAAAGGAGGATATATTAGGGCTTGGGCCAGCATCTGCAAGCCTATATCCCAAGGAGGTCTTGGAATCAAGAATCTGTACCAGTTTAACATAGCTCTCCTTACTAAACTAGCTAGCCGTCTCATCTCAGAGCAAGATCAACTTTGGGCTCAACTTCTCAAAGCAAAATATTTCCCAAACTCTCATCCTATGGAATTCTCTAGATCTTCCAAATTATCTTGGATTTGGACTAGTATAAAAAAAAAGGTTTGGATCTCATTAAAGGCAATTTTATCTGGCAAGTGAAAAATGGAGCTTCCACAAAAATTTGGGAAGACAAATGGGTTCCTAGCACATATATTATTCAGAAGCCCATTAATATTCAAAAGCCGGTTCCACAGAGGGTAAATGAGTTGATCACTCCCGAGGATTCGTGGGATCAAGAAAAACTTGATACTTATTTTGATCCAGAAATAAAAGGGAAAATCCTAGCTATTACTCCAAATAGACAAGAAAAAGACAAAGTCAGATGGCAACATCATCCTTCAGGAACCTTTTCGGCAAAAAATGTTTATAACTTTCTCATAAACCAAGATCAAGAGATTAATTCATTAACCTCCTTTCCCTGGCAAAAAATATGGAAAATACAAGTAATCCCAAGAATAAAATTATTCTTCTGGAAATTAGCTCAAAAAGCTCTTCCAACTAACTCAAAACTCGGGGCGCATAATTCAGACATAAACACAGAGTGTCCAATGTGTAATTCCCAAGAGAAAGAATCAGAACAACATCTTTTTCGCGCTTGCCCCTTTGCAAGAGCAATTTGGTTTGGTCTTTCTCTAGAAGCGATGAACGCTAGAATTACTTCGGATTCCATAGAAAATTGGATAAAAGTGTGGATCACGGACCAAGATTTCACTCAACTATCGGATAAAATAGCTACTATATCCTGGTTCATTTGGAAGCACAGATGTTCGGTAGTTTTTGAGAAAATAGACCCGAACCCGATTCACCTTATGGAGCAAATCAAAAAAAATCTAAACCAGAATACTCAGGCAAGGATCCAAAACTTAATGAAGATTGAAAAAACAAATAACCCCAAAGAAAAATGGTTTGACCTATCTGCGGATTGGATAATATTTATTGATGTGGCTTTCAAAAAAGAGGATTCGACCATGGGATATGTTTTTTTACTTTATTCCGTGGACAGCGAAACATTTATGTATATTGAAGCTGGTTCGGAGTGGGCCTCCTTATCCTTTAATGAAGAATCAAAAGCTTTACTAAAGGCATTATCATGGTTAAGTAAAAATATATTATCCACTATCTCGATAGTAACGGACTGCAAAACTTTGGCAGAGACGATCAACAAGTCTTGCAAAGATTCTCCTTGGAGTGCGGATAACACCATACAAGAAGTGAACTCAATACTGAAGAAACTTCCGTAAGCACAGGTAAAGTATATAAATAGGAAATATAACTCTGCGGCGGACCACATAGCAAAAGAAACTCGAATGAAAAGACGAGGGTACCCAAATATACCTCAATCTAAATCTTTTCCACCTATAAGTCCTTTCTCCGAAAGTGATTGTCTATGGACTGAGTCGAGACAATATAACTAATCGGTTCACACTTCGTGTGATCGTCTATGGATACGAGATCGAGACAATACGACAACAAGATAACTTGCATGATTGACTATGGATACAAGATCGAGACAATACAACAACGAAGTATGTTTACTTGATAAAATAGGTTCGGACTTAACCAAACACAATAGGATTGCTATCAAGTAAATAGGAATTAACATTTGCATATTTTACTTCTAATTATAATAAAACAATTATAATTGCGGAAATAGAAAAGTAAAAGACACAACAAGATTTTGTTAACGAGGAAACCGAAAATGCAGAAAAACCCCAGGACCTTGTCCAGAATTAAATACTCTCAGAATTAAGCCGCTATACAAAATCTAAACCAACTTCTTATAGTTGAGACCAAGCAACTAAACCTATAGTTCACTTAGTTCCCTCTATATCCCTGCGCCTCCAACTTGTAATAAGTCACGCACTTGGAACAATTCCTTTGGTTCGTATTCCAAACAGTAAAGGAACAACAAATCTGTTCGGTAACAACTCTTTTCAAACAACGTGATATGAGTTTGACAAAAGGCTCTTCCGTTTATCCCAATAAACTCCTTTGTCGGGTTCTTAGACCTGTCTCTCAACAACTATCAAAGTAATTATCTAGACTTATGCAATCAATACTCTTAATCATAAAGAATTGTATTGATGCCGATCTACTCAACTAATCAATCAAGGTTATCACAAAGATAAACCGATTATAGTTGGATCCCCAGCCGATTAAGTTTTGTGCACACCAAAGATTATGAACTCAAATAAGAAATCTTTTCTGTCTTCAAATCTTCTTAGATCTTCAATAAACACCTGCACACAAACAACTTGAATCTCTTGTGATCAATCACACACAGAACGGAGTCTGTTAACAATGGATTATCACAAGACGTCTTGAGATCTACAAACAGTCTAAAGATCCCCGTCGATACTTCAATCTAGTTTGAGTGAATCTTATATCAGAAGAGAAGATTCTCAAGCATAAACAAACTAGGTGCAATCAAAGTTCAACAACCGTTAGTCAATCAAATCAATCGAAAACTAATAATAAACCGCAATTATATAGTTTCCCATAAAAGGTACTCGTAGAGCTTCCCAATCCCAGAGAAGTCTTTAAAATGAGCGGTCGTAAGAGATTTCGCCTAATTAAGGTACTTTCCTCTCCGAATAGACGGCTCCACCAGTAACAACACAACTAGGTAGTTTTGCTGGCTCTGAGGATTAGTTTTCTTGAAATGCAAACTTCAATATTTATAGACCAAAGAAGTTTGGACACCAAGGAATTTCCAAAACCGAATATTCTCAAAGATATGCAATAAACGCCAAATCGGTTTTCATAATTCCTGGAAATGCTCTGTCCAAATATTGACCGAAATCTCAGTACAAAATCTCCAATTAGTAAATGCACATTACTAATTTTTATTTTCTAAAGATATGCATTTAATTGCTGGAAATTAAAAGCATATAAAACTAAAATCCTTAATTAAAAGATTCTCAATTTATTTCGATCCGGGATTATCCTTTAGCTATTAAGGAATATCTTTGAATAATAAAAGGTAAGAGTTACTGCACATATTCAAAGTATGTCGACATCTTTACTTTGTAAATCCTTTTTCATATTTACAATCTTGGAACCGATTTGCCACACTTCCAAACAAGTTTAGAATTGGTTCATCTGACTTCCAAGAACTATGTGATTGATTATCCTATCAAATCACCAATCATGGGTTTCACGGTTCTACCAAAACAAGTTTTGGTTCTACCTCCATGTGGGTACTAATATTAGTCACGCTAGTTACCAAAAGTTGGTTGACTAGGTACTAGGATCGGTTACCACATATTTATGGTATCTAACTTGTATTCGGTTGCACAAGTCATAGGATCGGTTCCCCAATTACTAAACACTTGTTGCACCTCTTACAAGGATTGATTCCCTCTTGTGATCGGTTGCACCTCTTACTAGGATCGGTTCCCCAAATCTAGAGTTGGTCATACTAATTACAATAAATCGATCATACCATCTCAGGTGATCACTTAAGATCGGTTTCACTAATAAAAGTCATACCAATACAAAAGTTAGGCATTGTGAATAGTTTTACCAAGACACATAAACAAGTTATGAGCGGTTATACTAAACACACATATTGGTAATCCAAAGATTTGCAATGAATAACAATACCAATAAGCCTAGCGATTTCCCCTTCGATTCACAAAACAAGTTTATGAATGTACTTCCTTTAAACGAATGTAAAACATTGTTTCCTAGGATGAAATCTTCACCCATACTCATACATAATCACAATAGTATTCATACGATTATGTCGATGTCTTATATACGAAGTTCAAAAGATAGACGTTATACTTCGTATTGTAATTCCTTAATACTATGTCTAACTAGAGTATAATCATTCACAGCTTCGCAGTTATGTTTTCAATATGCACGACTTGAAAGATATGTTAGGAATGAAACAGTTCAAGTCAAATATTACTAACCTCAAGTGGAAGAATGATGTCGTCGTTGTTGTTCTTTACTTCTTCACATTCTTCAAGTTTTCACGTAATACTTGTAAGTCTCATATCCTAGTAACTTTCTAGCTAACCTATACGAAGTTAACTCTAGTAAATAATCAAGCGACTCTTTAAATGAGTTTTTATTCACAAAAATATTACAACCAAACTTGACATACCAACGCTTGGTGGGTTCAACCGAGCTATGCTCTAACAAGCTCCCCCTTTGTCAATTTTAGTGACAAAACTCTTACATCATATGGATAAACAAATTATAAGAATTCATTACACATACGCTTGATTCCAAGTTTCCACAGCACAATAACCTGTATACATTCAATCCATAAATGCCGCTGTTGACATTATAATAACAAAGCTAATACTCCCCCTAAAGGTAAGATATGTAGATTTTCAATCCGCACGTCTTTGTTATTTCCTCTTGTAGTCCATATAACTACAAATCATCATATGATATGTTACTCCCCCTTAGTCTATGCTTTACTCTTTCGTTAGATATAACGTTTAAGCACCATTGTCCTTTCCTTAGTGATACCAAATAACTTTTTTACTCCATATATTTCTCCCCCTTTTTGTCACAAAATGACAAAGGTATGAGCAAATAAAAGACAAAGCAAAAGGATCTTACAAATCATAAAAGACTTGCAAAACCTATAAGAGTTAAGCACGAGGGTTCCACATACCATTTTAGACAACCAATATCAAAACCGAAACTACAAAGTAACTTTGTTTTGATATGTTACCAAGGAAACAATTGCCCAAAGCAATTTTCCCTAATAGTTTAGCAAATCAAAAAATGACTAAGTTCCTTAGTTCTTTTGCTAAACCGATTGTACAAATACAATCGCTTGTTCGATAAGACCAAAATAAAGATCAGGATTAACTCTATTTTTCTCATCAGGTTCTAATTATTCAAATAATAACTTAGACCTTTAACTTTTAAACAAGACAAGTACTAGGTTAGTTAACTAGCATTTCTTGTTAAGGCATTCGATTAGACTTGAATAACCGAAACCTCCACTTTGATAAGTCTAACTAAGATCAGAATTAACTTAGTTTCTCTTATCCGGAATCGAATTGGACTAAACAATTGATCCCGAAAACCCTTTTGTTAAGCCATAAACAATTCATACAAACCAAATAAATCAACTTGCATAATTATTTACCTCAACCGGAAGTGATTGAAACAAACATAGACATTATAGTACCACAATTGCACCGTAATTTCGCAAGCCTAAACAATTGATACCAAACCATAAAGCAAGATAATAATAGTTTTTGTTAACCGGAAACAATTGAATCACACACACATCCATACACAAATAATGGAATAAACATCAATTGTACCGAAATTTTGTTAAGCAAAAGCAATAAATATATGCAATAATATAAGGCTTTTCTTAAACAGGAAAACGATTAACTAACAAATTTGTTACCTCAAATTACGCATCCTCTTCTCCCCTTAAGATATATCATTAAGCGCAAGTTCACATAGAACTCTCCCACGTTGTGTTGTCATCCTCTTGCAAGACAAAAGAACAACAACAAGGACCAACCTTTACTAGAGAAAGGTTGAAAACCGGTTTTAACTTATGCAATGCAAAAGTTGAAACCCCGAAACACATATGCTTTTATGTTAAACCAAACGATTCAACATATTGTGACTTTTTCACATATTGTTTCAATCAGAACCCCTCATGATCCTTTGATAAAGCCTACCAACATGGGCAAGAACTTAATCCTGCTAAACCAAAAAGTCACCCAAACCATAAGGGTTCACACCATATGAGATCGAATATTAAGGTCATGAAAACCGAAATCAAACATCCCATAACATACATAGCAATAATATAAAGCATTCAAGCACAGGCTATGTAATCGAAAACTATCACAAGAAAATTTATAAAACAATAATTTTATTCATAAATAAGATAGTTTTATTCATAATAGACCCTATACAATTATTGAAAAAAATCAAAAATTGATGTCTATTTTTCATTATAATCTCAATTCTCGTGAAGATTGCTTTAAAAAACTGGATTCAAATTCTTCTGAGCATTTCCTTTCCCAGTAGACAATTTGTTCATCTCAAGCAGTTGAGAATGAAGATCAGCAAGTACTTCTTTTGAATCCTTTATCATCAGCTCACGATGCCTAATGCAACTTCTAACAATAAGAATCTGTATTCTTAGATAATCTTGAGGATTATCATGCTGAGATACATCATGAGTTTCAGTCAGAACAGATGCACAGAGTGCTAAATCATCAAAACATGATCCTTCTTTTGCCAAATTTTCCATTGTCACAATATAGCCTTCTTTCGGACAAGAACAAAATATATATATACAATGGAAGAAAATCAAGGGATAATTTGGTTTATGGAAACCGAATATATTTTTCCCAAAAGTAAAATATATCGGTTAAGATTATTTTTACTTAAGGAACAATGCGTCATCCTGCCCAGATTTATGCTTCTTCACAATCATAATTTTGGGCAACAAGTGAGGATGCATTATTCAACACAATCAATGTGTGTTGAGATGAGAATTATTCTCACCATAGGTAACAAAGACATCCTTAGAATGACTTATAAACACAATAGAATGTGTTTCCTTATGTTCTTTCTTCCTCTTGTAATTGCAAGAGTTTGCAATTTCTTTTTTAGATCTAATAAATTTACCAGCCTTCAAAAACTTTATCCCATTGCGAAGAGTCTTGATAAATTTATTTTCATGGAAGATTGCAGTGTGGTTATTTCCTCCACATGAAGAACTTAGTATATTATCAGAACAACTAGTTTCTGACCCTTTTGGTTTTTCAACTAATTTTTCTTGCTCAGACTTCACTATTCGGGTTTTATCTGACAGGAAATTCAAAAGGTTTTCAAGATCTAGGCTTAACCTTTTATTTTCCTTAATTCCCGGCTCAAGTTTTTCTAAACAGTTCTCTAGGAGTTGATTAGACTCATAGGTTTCATTACTGTTAGAGTTGGGAAGAAGTGCATTACAGTTAGATATTCCTTCATAGGGTTCTTCCTCCGGAATATCATCAAGAGTAGAGACATAAGCCTTGTTGCACTTCTGAGCTCTTCTGCTGGAACAATGTTTAGCCATATGTACGAATCTACGGCACTTGAAATATTGAATTTCTTCACTATCCTATTTATGACAAAAAGATAATGTATTAGGAACATATTTATCATTAGATAAGATGTCCTTAATTCGTTGCGCTAGAAGCATAATTGTTGAGTCAAGCTCCTTTTTAACAAGTACCTTGTCTTCTTGACAACGTTTCTCAGTTTGATTCTTCAGCAGAATTTCTCTATCAAAGATCTTTAACTTTCCTACAAGAGAGCTTCGAGAAAGTATAGAAAGATCATTTGCTTCTATTATGGCATGTTTCTTAGACTCGTATCTGGATGGTAACGATCTGAGAATTTTGCATACTATTTCCTTTTCAGGTATAGCCTTTCCAAGTAAGAAAGAAGCATTGACAATCTCATAAAGTTTAGAGTTAAACTCCTCAAAGGTATCGTTATCATCCATTTTAAGATATTCCCATTCAGAAGAAAGGGACAGAAGACGTGCTTCTTTCTCGGAATCATTTCCTTCAAATACAGTCTCAAGAGTATCCCATGCCTCCTTAGAAGTTTCACATGACAGAATATGATGAAGGAGATCATCACTTACTACGTGTATGATGGCATTAAGGCCATTAGAGTTCTGTTGTGCAAGAGCTCTTTCTTCATAACTGTAAAATGTTAAGCGTTTAAACTCTGCTTCTGGATATTCTACTCTTGGTCTTTGATATCCGTCTTCGATCAATAGCCAAGTATTAAAATCTCGGGATTGAAGAAAGGTTCTCATAGAATCTTTCCAAAGTGGATAATTTATCCCATTAAATCTTGGTGGTACGTTAATTGAATCATTCATAAGATTCATTTTCTTATAGGTTGGATCGCACCAAACACAGATTGTTAGATCTTTTCGTGTTTGCCTGCTCTGATACCAATTGAAAAGACGAGGGTAACAAAATATACCTCAATCTAAAAAAAATCCACCTATAAGTCCTTTCTCCGAAAGTGATTGTCTATGGACTTGTTGATGGTGGTTTTTAGTTCAAGGGTAAAATCGTAAAACCCTGTATTTAATACACTGCCATCCTGCAAAGGAACAAAAGCCATCTAAAAGTGATGAGTGCATAAACCTCTTCGCTCACAGATGTATTGAGCAATTCAATATATTTGTATATATATA
>JAJJMB010009088.1:1547576-1592158 GCA_023531105.1 Papaver atlanticum | reverse complement strand
GCAATTCAATATATTTGTATATATATATATATATATATATATATATATATATATAAATAATTCACTCAGAATGGTGCATATAGCAACAATCCAAAATATTCTATGAATTTTATTTTCCACCAGCATTATTCACTAATGCATTTCCCGCCTAGTATTTTCCTATGCTATGTTCCCCAGCTGAACTCTCAATATTGGCATGACATGACGATTAATGTTCACTCGCAGCAGAGTAGCACGAATCTCCCGAAGTGTCAAAATTGAGATCTGCATGAAAACACTCACACAGGCTGCATCACTCTCTAATAAAGAGATTTTCGTGTCAACGCGTTTTTAATTAAAAGTTAGCACGATCGACGCGCTTAAATTCCTTAAGGAAAACCTAGACTGTCCATGACAGTCTTAAGGAGCAATCACGGCCACACGATTTGGCAAGACAATTCAACAAGCTTAGCCTCTTCCCAGCGGAACAAAGCAACCTCCATAATGTCCACCGGTGGGCCCACTAGCATCCCTGCCGATCGTAATCCCTCTAATTCACCCGCAACACCCCTGATCGTTAGTGAGAACCAGGATGATCGCGCTGTTGAAAGAAAGCTCAAACGAGCTAAGACAGACCATAACGGTCTCAAATTCATCACATCTGCCCAACTTAGCTAGCCTAGTTGGACGGTCTAGATCTTTATTCGAATGATCAAAGAGGTGCTGGCGTGTTCACCGGCGACCCAGCTCTATCCCTGGTCGATCGACCTGCCCACGGCAAGCCAAGAGTACATCAAACCGTTTGCTCAAACTAGGGTGAATGCGTTGTTTCGGAAACCCTAAAGCTGCGTTGCGGCAGCGCGCTACTGTCGCAAATCGATCACAACCATCCATCTTCGCCAGCCAATTTGAATGTCTTAGATCAAATTTTAGGCGGCCCAATAGATTTAAGCATGCTCACCGGTAGCTCGCCTTGGCGTCTGGCCAATCGGCCCGCTCAAACTAGCGCCCAGTGCTTTTAATCGATTAGCCAAAATAGGGTTGGCCACACGGCTTCTAAACCCTAATTTGAATCAACTGCAGTAAGCAATTTCCCCAAATCATCTCGTCCATCCAACTTCGCTAGCCTAATCGGATGGTCTAGATTTATTTTAAGGAGACCGATAGGGTGATGCCGCAATCACCGGCCATCCCACTTTCACAGGGAACGATCGGCCAAGTCATGGCTCGTTCATAGGGTTCCCAAACGATCACTCAAAAGTGTCCATTCGCGCTACTTGTATGATTCAACAGCAGTCATTAACTGCTGCAAATCGTCTCAGTCACTTAACTTGGCTAGCCGATTTAAGCGGTCCAGATCTAACCTGGATCGACCAATAAGATTTTAGAATGGCTACCAGTCGCCACTCTCCTATAAGGCCTGACCGACCACCACCTGGGATGCATGCGTTGCTCCAACCTACTCCCTGAAAGAGGGCGATCACGCTCCTTTTAAGACACTAAACTCCGCGACTAACTTAGACGAGCTCGGAAACAATGAAGCTTCATGAACATCGATTATTTTCAGCTGCTTGTTTAAAAGCGATGATTTATATACATCGATTATAAACGATGTTTTATAAATATTGATTCAACAAATAATTTTGTTATTTGACCTAAAAGCACTATGTGCTCCTTTTAGCGACAAGTCTCACGACTTGACCCATTTACTCGAGACATCAAACATGTCACAAACTGGGGGATGCTCACTGGGGTATTGGTCTGGCGGTTTATAGTGTGCGGCGTGCAATGCGTATATTACGAGAAAGTGTCAGGAAAGGATGCACGGTTAACAACAATGAGAGTAGTGGGTGAAAGGGTGACTAGTCTTCCCTCATAATGGAAACGTGATGATCACCACCTTTTGCACAACCCCACTTCTTCACTACCTAAATGCCACCACTTCCTACGAGATCAGGGTGCGTTCGAACATAACTTGTATAAATAGGATTTCAACCTATTTCAACACAACACAAGTGTTATCAACACAAGTAGCCAGAAACCATATTCTGATACAAGTCATAAAACAGCCACACCTTCATAATTCAACATTATGATCTTAAACACCTTCTTCGCTTCCCTCCCTAAGATCAACCCTTGTCCTTCACTTTGTGACCGAATTGAATCTGGAACGTCCATTTCTTGGATTAGGCAAGAGTCTTACAGATTGATCTCTCGAATATAAAAGTACTCCTATGTAGTACATTTGTTTAGGATTTGGATTCGTTTCTCATCCACACACCCAAATTTACCAAAAACTAGCAGAATCAGTTTTTACCCAAAAACAGGACTGAGTCGAGACAATATAACTAATCGGTTCACACTTCGTGTGATCGTCTATGGATACGAGATCGAGACAATACAACAACAAGATAACTTGCGTGATTGACTATGGATACAAGATCGAGACAATACAACAACGAAGTATGTTTACTTGATAAAATAGGTTCGGACTTAACCAAACACAATAGGATTGCTATCAAGTAAATAGGAATTAACGTTTGTGTATTTTACTTCTAATTATAATTTCGGAAATAGAAAAGTAAAAGACACAACAAGATTTTGTTAACGAGGAAACCGTAAATGCAGAAAAACCCCGGGACCTTGTCCAGAATTGAATACTCTCAGAATTAAACCGTTATACAAAATCTAAACCAACTTCGTATAGTTGAGACCAAGCAACTAAACCTATAGTTCACCGAGTTCCCTCAGTATCCCTGCGCCTCCAACTTTTAATAAGTCACGCACTTGGAACAATTCCTTTGGTTCGTATTCCAAACAGTAAAGGAACAACAAATCTGTTCGGTAACAACTCTTTTCAAACAACATGATATGAGTTTGACAAAAGGCTCTTCCGTTTATAACAATACACTCCTTTGTCGGGTTCTTAGATCTGTCTCTCAACAACTATCAAAGTAATTGTCTAGACTTATGCAATCAATACTCATAATCACAAAGAATTGTATTGATGCCAATCTACTCAACTAATCAATCAAGGTTGTCACAAAGATAAACCGATTATAGTTGGATCCCCAGCCGATCAAGTTTTGTGCACACCAAAGATTATGAACTCAAATAAGAAATCTTTTTTGTCTTCAAATCTTCTTAGATCTTCAATAAACACCTGCACACAAACAACTTGAATCTCTTATGATCAATCACACACAGAACGGAGTCTGTTAACAATGGATTATCAACAGACTTTTTTAGATCTACAAACAGTCTAAAGATCCCTGTTGATACTTCGATCTAGTTTGAGTGAATCTTATATCAAAAGAGAAGATTCTCTAGCATAAACAAACCAGGTGCAATCAAAGTTCAACAACCGTTAGTCGATCAAATCAATCGAAAACTAATAATAAACCGCAATTATCTAGTTTCCCACCAACGGTACTCGTAGAGCTTCCACATCCCAAAGAAGTATTTAAAACGAGCGGTCGTAAGAGATTTCTCCTAATTAGAGTACTTTCCTCTCCGAATAGACCGCTCCACCAGTAACAACACAACTAGGTAGTTTTGCTGTCTCTGAGGATTAGTTTGCTTGAAATGCAAACTTCAATATTTATAGACAAAGGAAGTTTTGACACCAAGGAATTTCTAAAACCGAATATTCTCAAAGATATGCAATAAACGCCAAATCAGTTTTCATAATTCCTGTAAATGCTCTGTCCAAATATTGACCGAAATCTCAGTACAAAATCTCCAATTAGTAAATGCACATTACTAATTTTTATTTTCTAAAGATATGCATTTAATTGCTGGAAATTAAAAGCATATAAAACTAAAAACCTTAATTAAAAGATTCTCAATTTATTTCGATTCGGGATTCTCCTTTAGCTATTAAAAAATATCTTTGAACAATAAAAGGTATGAGTTACTGCACATGTTCAAAGTACGTCGACGTCTTTACTTTGTAAATCCATTTTCATATTTACAATCTTAGAACCAATTTGCCACACTTCCAAACAAGTTTAAAATTAGTCATCTGACTTCCAAGAACTATATGATTGATTATCCTATCAAATCACCAATCACGGGTTTCACGGTTCTACCAAAAAAAGTTTCGGTTCTACCTCCATGTGGGTACTAAGATTAGTCACGCTAGTTACCAAAAGTTGGTTGACTAGGTACTAGGATCGGTTACCACATATTTATGGTATCTAACTTGTATTCGGTTGCACAAGTCATAGGATCGGTTCCCCAATTACTAAAAACTTGTTGCACCTCTTACAAGGATTGATTCCCTCTTGTGATCGGTTGCACCTCTTACTAGGATCGGTTCCCCAAGTCTAGAGTTGGTCATACCAATTACAATAAATCGATCATACCATCTCAGGTGATTACTTAAGATCGGTTTCACTAATAAAAGTCATACCAATACAAAAGTCAGGCATTGTGAATAGTTTTACCAAGATACATAAACAAGTTATGAGCGGTTATACTAAACACACATATTGGTAATCCAAAGATTTGCAATGAATAACAATACCAATAAGCCTAGCGATTTCCCTTTCGATTCACATATTGGTAATACGAATGTAAAACATTGTTTCCTAGGAAGAAATCTTCATCCATACCCATACATAATCACAATAGTATTCATACGATTATGTCGATGTCTTATATACGAAGTTCAAAAGATAGACGTTATACTTCGTATTGTAATTCCTTAATACTATATCTAACTAGAGTATAATCATTCACAACTTCGCAGTTATGTTTTCAATATGCACGACTTGAAAGATACGTTAGGAATGAAACAGTTCAAGTCAGATATTACTAACCTCAAATGGAAGGATGATGTCGTCGTTGTAGTTTTTTACTTCTTCATATTCTTCAAGTCTTCACGTAATACTTGTAAGTCTCATATCCTAGTAACTTTCTAGCTAACCTATACGAAGTTGACTCTAGTAAATAATCAAGCGACTCTTTAAATGAGTTTTGATTCACTAAAATATGACAACCAAACTTGACATACTAACGGTTGGTGGGTTCAACCGAGCTATGCTCTAACATCGAGTAAAGCATCTTCGGCACAAGTTCTCTCACATTCAGCACAGGGTTTTAAAATCTAGTGTAATTTCCAATGTTTTTGATAAAAATTAGATTTTAAACATGTTGTACTATATTTCTTGATTAATATTATTCTTGTTTACATCAAAAAAAAAGAATTACTACGACACCGGTTATCATTTAAATTGGAAATTTGTGTGGGTTGGGTGTCATTTCCCGCTTCAATACGGGGGAACTCAAACTCAAGCATGCCATTTCAATATGGGATGATTTTAAAAGAAAGCTATTATTGGGGCGTCACATTCCAATAGAGGGGCTTCACTTGGATTCCTAGAGACTAAAAAGTCGGCTATGGGGTGTCTTTGATGTTATAGTAAATGTCTAAATTACCCTCCATCTAAATCTAAAATTAAAACCAAAACCTAATTTTAATTCAAAAATCCGCTCTTCTTCTTCTAAACTTCCCCTCCTTCATCGACCATAAATCTCTCTCTCTCTTTTCGTCTTCAATTAATTGGCGATTCGAAAAACTCATAATCGTCGATTGAAATCTATATTAACGATGCAGAAGAAGCAAATTGATAGAAGTGATGGTAATCAACAAACCAATTAATTAAGTTTGAAATGGTTAGATTGATTGAAATCATTAGAAAAAACTTAGGTTTGGGGAAACCAGTTACGGTTAGGTATTCGTAATTTCTTAACCGTAAACATGTTCTCTGAAACTGTTACGGTTAGGGAACAAAAAAACTACTAACCGTAAATTTTAAAAAAAAATTATATGTATTTGTTACGGTTAGGTTTGTTACTTTGGATTTGGCTGATACCAAAGTTAACCTAAATTTTCCAGGCATTCTACGGTGAGGTTTGGTTAAGATCTACAATTAGTATCAGGAAGATTTATTCAAATCTTATGTAAGTTATCCCTCCGTTTGATTAGGATATACCATGGCAAACCTAAAACACATCATCCCACTAGTTCGCATTTAATCTCTTCTTATCACTTTAATGGCAGTTGTGTCCAAACGAATAAATAAGGTCAATGTTTATATTCAAACATTACGAGATCCATTATACATACGGCCAAATCACTAATCAACTCAGTAAGAAAATGCAAATCTTATTTTCTGTTCAAATCTTATAGAAATATAAATGTATCAATTTTCTGTTCAAATTTTATATAAGGTAAGAGAGAAGAAGAATGTGTTGGGCGTATCAGTTACAGTTAGGAGTTTTATATTCCTAGCCGTAGATAGCAAGGGAATATGTCTACGGCTGGAGATTTGGTTCTTGTCCTAGACGTAATACAAGATTATTTTTTTAGTCGATCACTAATTAATCTAAAATATCAGCAATTTAATCTAAAAACAAATTATATAATCTAGTTAAATTATTAACATTAATTAAACCGAACCTAATTAAATAATTAACACTAATTAACCGAGGGCTGTTTAGCCATTATAAAATTATTTTAGATAAGGGGTTTCTGAAATTACTTATGGGTGACCAGTATTTATCCTATTAGATGACACCCCTCTATTGGAATGTGACGTCCCAATAATAGCTTTCTTTTAAAAGCATAATCATGACACACGCTTTTATTTAAATTGAAAATATGTGTGGGTGGGGATATGACATCCCGATCTCTTCCTCCTCTCGTCTCCAATAAACCGTAGACGATTCCTCTTCTCGTCTTAGAATGAAACTGACAGAGGTTTCATTTCTCTAAAATTTCCCTTATTTTCTCTTTTCCCCTCCATTGATATTAACCAATTATGTAAGTGGTGGATCTACAGACACAAAGAGAAAGAGAATGGACGGCACAAAAAATATAACCATTTTTTATTTTATTTTATGTTGCTATGTCCAATAGTTTATCAAAGAAAAAAAAAAAATGTAATTACAAGAATTACAAAGGAGGCTAAAAGGCCCCCACCCCCATAAACTAAAAGGGTAAAAGAAATATAAAAGAAATAACATCAGAAGAAGCCCCAAGAAAACTCCTAATTCTAAACTAAATAAAAAGCACCTGTTAAAAGACAAGAAAAAGCAGAAGCTATCTACGTCTATTTCCAACTCCTCTTAGTCTTCCTCTTTGATTACTAATTTTATTTGGTTTACTCTTGGAAAAAATTGTATGCATAATATCCAAATCCTCATAACTATCATAAGATTCTTCTTCTTCATCTTCATCAGAAGCATAATTACCAGGAACAAGCTTTACTGGAGGTTGAGTTTGACTTTCAATAGACTGAGTAGGCCTAGGTGACCTACTCATTTGATCTTTGAGGCCCAAACTGTTAATATACGTAAAAGCATCCAAAATATTCCCCTCCAAATCAGTCTTGCCATCCAACATTGCTTTCACAAGGAGAGCAACATCCCGACAAAGAATATAACTACCTATAAGGTACATTGGCATGATTTAGAGAAATTTGAGAAGCAACAGATCTACAGTGGGCTCATTTAGAATTGCTAGATCCCACCACTTTCGTACAATATTATTCAACGAATTAAACAAAATTGCAACAATAGTTTACATTATCAATAACTAATTTGTAACTCTTGCAGTACCCTTAACATCGTCTGCATTTTTGTTGAATAATAACAATCGAACAAAACTCAATATCCCCTTTAAAGATGTTGTCAATGTGAGTATCAATAAGGTGTCTATGGTGAAACTTTACCCTTGGTGAATCTTAAATATAACTGAATTTGGGAGGTCAAGGACAATGGTTTATTATTACATAGCCCTGGTCGCTATACATCCGTAGCTCTTCCTCTAAACGGATAATCAGTAACTCATGGTTTCACTACATGAACGTAAAATCCACATAGCTCACACTAGCTCTAAATAACATATATTTTAAAATAAAAGGTAGAATAAAAGCCATTTTTTTCATATTAACGAGTATTGAGTTAGACTAATACGTTCAGTTTAACAATGTTTTGATAATAAGAAAATATTCGAAAGATAATACTCAAAATAAACAATGACAACCTTATTGACAAAAGGGGAAAAAAAGAAAGAAAAAAAAACCACAATAAGGAAGAGATCTTACTTCTTCCCGATTATTGCATCAGAAAATTGAGAAAAACCCACAACTGACTCACTTACTTATTCTGCAACCTGAAAGGAGGAAAATCAACACAAGGTCATAGCCTTGGATCGCAAGTTCACTCTTAAACCATCAACTTTACCATTTTGTAAAAGAGCGTCAAAAAGTATCAATCCAAGATATTCATCTTTAACTATGTCAAGGAATGCCACGAGACTATACAAGAATGATACAACACCTCATAAAATTACTGCTTACCTTCGGTCACTAATACTCCAGAAACACGCACAAATACATAACCATAAGCATTCACATTTATTTATCACAGGCGCTCACAAGCATGATAGCTATTGTGGCCCTATTCACTGACAATCACAAGCATAATAGCTATTGCGACTCTGTCCTCATAGCATATGTAAATGACGTGAAGTAAGACTCAAGGTAAGATGTCGAAGACCTGAACAATATGTCTAAATATCAAGCTACATGATGCCAAACACAATAGAGACACGAAGATAGACTCGGAAGACCTGAGTCCAGATGCGAAGCTAAGAAGAAATTCGATGATGTCAGCTGAGTGGGTACCTAGAAAGATGGATGTTTATAACGAAGAGATGTCTCAGGTCCAAACATGTGCAATGCGAGAAAACGATAACAGGTCCCACCATCATGTGCTTAGTCATTTTACATGTAATCTTCATGTTCATACAATGTATAAATAACCAGAAATGCTAAGAATGTAGACAGAATCATTTCATTAATAGAAATCAGACTTCAAATACTTATATCTCCTCTCTGATTAGCTTCTAACCGCCCTACTATAGAACCGTCTTAAAACATAATCAGAAATCCTAACCAAACATCACCGAAACTGATCCAGAGATCGTAAATTAGAGAGATTAATAACGATTGAGTTCTCAAATCAAGGACTACGATCATCTATTTATGAAGATATGCTTCTTGGTAGAGTTGATGCATCTTCAGCGTAGACATATAATATCAGTTGTAT
This sequence comes from Papaver atlanticum, assembly GCA_023531105.1. Lineage (NCBI taxonomy): Eukaryota > Viridiplantae > Streptophyta > Magnoliopsida > Ranunculales > Papaveraceae > Papaver > Papaver atlanticum. The sequence continues at coordinate 1,583,059 of JAJJMB010009088.1, read as the reverse complement.
AATCATTCAATTTAGCTATACAAGCTGCAATATATAATCATTCAAACTGATTATAACCAAAGATGCAACCATATACCGAGAGAAATTCAAGAAATAGATCATGCAAATAGAATTTGTTGTCCCTATCAAGATCATGGCTTATACTAGTAGAAATGTGATAAAAAAAATTACCATGCATTTACAACTATATTAGGTACATTGCATAAAAATTTGAAATAAAAGTGACAGTTAGATCTCAAGTTATGACAGAATACATTTGCACAGTTTAGACTGAAATCATACATTCGCATCCGAAGAACATTGCCTAGTTGGGGTACTTCCCAAGCTCCAATTGCTCTGAAATTTTATAGTAATATAATATAGGGATGTCAATTGGTACCCATTACCCGAAGCCGGACCCGGTAGATTCGAGTCCGGTTCCGGTCCTAAATTGGACCCATTAAAAACTTAAGACAAAACGGGTAATACCCCTCGGGTACCTGCGCGTATTGGGTATCCGGTTATTTGTTCTTTTATTAGTTATTTTATCAAAATTGTAAGTGTTTTTTTTTTTTGCTAGTTTTGGCTTTGATTTTTTTTTTTTTCATATTTCATTTCTTTCTTACATTTAATCTATATTTATTACATTAGCAAAGAAATAATAATTGATTATTTTTTTTAATGATTTAGATTCAAGCCAAAAAAAAGAAGAAAGATATTAAGTTTTTAGGTTTTTAGATTATTTTTTTTAGTTTTCTCAATTTCGGGTATCCATAGCTGACGGGTACTCGGGATTTTTAACGGGTTCAGTTCTAGGTCTACAAATTTAGGAACCTGACCCGACTTCTATAAGTAGGGTCTGGTTCCGGGTCCATTGGTACCCGGGAGGATCAGAGCACATTGACATCCCTAGTATAATCATATAAATGGGTTTCTCCTGTACAAAACTCATTCAATTCCATATAACTTAACTTCTAAACTACAGATATCAAACCATTTCAGTTTTTACTAAAATTATGTAACTAGGGTTTTCATAACGCCGCAGTTTCAGGTACTTTTCTGCATAAAATTTTGGTCGAATATTTATTAACTTGTTATGAATAACATATCCAAAAGTCCCTACTATCTGACTGTTCAAATTAAATTTATGATGTAAACAATACTTGGAATTCAGATGTCAGAAAAATCAAGCCCGAATCTAAAGTTAGGATTTAAATTGAACTAGGTTCTCTTGTGACTATAAAATTGAAACTCAATCCTTAACAATAAGAATTGATAGAGCAAGAACTAACATACCTTTGGCTTGAGCTACAACGCCTAGAATCTCCTCTCGTAGATGCTTCCCTAGACTTCACTTTTCGCGACTACATAATTTTCTTCTTCTTTTTTAAAACGTGTTGAACTAGTTTTTATTTAATGTAACTACACAACTTAACTTAGTTTATTTATCCACTCAGTGACCTAAATATGTATAAACTGAACTATGTTTTAAGGGATACCCATCAGCAAACAATAATACAATATAAAGATCTTTAAAGGGAACCCTAACAACTAATAGTTTTAGAAACTGGGGTGTTATAGATATACACAACAAAACGTTCAAGGCACACTTCCTCGAGATCCTAAAGTTATTCTAACTCAGGTGTGACACCAACTGTAACTAATTTCACATAACCCTGGACGATGATTACGTAAAAATATGTCATTAAATTCATATAACAATTTCCACATAGCAGTCGTAAGTAGAAGGGAAATGATAATAATTTATTATAGAATTTTATAGGATTGCATTGCTAAAGCAATGTTCTTGAGGAAATATATAATATACACATAATAAATGTCAACCAATATATAAAAAAATGAATAACTACCCAGGTGTAATTAACCTCAGTGCCTCACAATTATATAGCGAAGAAAATAAACGGATGGAGAAAGTGTGTCCACCCTCAATTAGATACCAAATATCCACCTGAAATTGGAATCACTCGAGTCCTTCGCGGCCCCTAATAACGCATGGAAATATAATCAATAGGAGTTCAACTCTAAACAAGTTCACTAAGTCTCCGGGCCACGAAAAACCCAAGATTCAAACCAAGCAATTTAAAATTTATTGACAACAAAATATAACAACAGAAATTTAACAAGACAAGTACTAAAATAACACCTAATTTTTTAGCGACCGCATTAGAATTTACATGGGTGAAATGTCAACCAAATGCATTTTAATATGCATAGACTCTCTACTACTGATGTAATACAACCAATCTCATACTATCACATACATCATTATCAAAAAGGACAAACCCAAAGCTACTTGTTTTCGGCATCATAACCTTGAAATGATGTAATCGAACAAACCTCGTACATCATACCACTTACACATTGAATCTACTACTCATTTTGGGATAAACCACTTGGAAATTTAATGACATAACAGAAAGATTCTATACATAATTTTTAGATTTAGAATATGGGAACTAAACCCCGATCTATTTATTTCGAGCACTCACGTAAAACATTAGGCCATATGATTAAGCCTTACCAAAAAAAACAACAACAACTGATATTGAGTTATCCAGCCATACATTATGTACTTTTAAAGACCATCGTCATTAATTCACAATCTACACACTCGACTGCCATTCAAGTAGACCAACAAGGTCACACCAAGGTTAACTGCCTTAGAGAGATCGGCTATTAGATTTAAATGAATGTATAACTTGTAAATCTACAATATATATAATATCAACTAATCTTCCCAAAAAACTTGAGTGACATTAAAAATGATAGAATATAGTAAAACTCATTAAGGAATCGAACATGCTAGATGTCACATTCCCATTTAACCGCTTAAAATTTTCATGGGACATGACCGGCAATACTCTGTGGTTCAGTGAATCAACTTCACCCACAAGTACTCATCCTTGTATACTTGCATCAAAGTATGCATCTGCCTTCACTCTTAAGGCTTTATGCAACGAAAGTCTCATCTTCTTTCTCTCTAACTCTTCATGCTCCCATAAGCATAGGAGGTTTGCCATGCATCAATTCCAATTAACAATCTCACACAAATCAACAACATAAGAACACAAAGATATATTGCAACAAACCAATTTTATTGCACTAAAGGGAGATTACAAAACTTGGCCATCACATAGACCAAAACAGGACATCACCCTCTTGGTGATGCCTTATTCTCTCAAAACATGAGACTAACTCTATAAACTCTCTCCTACTGATTTCTAATGCCTCTTGCAATATTTATATAGTAGTTATATATCCAATAACCATGCACAACACTTGCACACGCATGGAATAACCAAGTGTCCCATAGGTAGTTTCCCTAACCGCCACTTTTCTTTTTGGTAGTTAGGTTTTGCCAAATTGGTTATAAAGCCACTTTATAACCGTCTCTAACTTTCTCACTTGCTATGGCATGCGTGTGATGCACACACACACTCGAAACTGACAGCTTGAACTCAAATCCGACAATCATTGCGCTGCACTAAACTTGGCCTGTGCCAATATTCGGCAATGGTTGCGCTTTACTCAACTTGCACTTATGCCAAGTATCCGGCAATGGTTAGGCTACAATCATCCCAATCATGTACTTTGCTTATTTGGATGCCAAGTCTTGCTTAGTTTAACTTCATACTTCATATGCATCACTTGCATTCTTTTTGCCGAGCAATAATCATCAATGGTGCATTTGGCAACGCCACTGTTGCATATGCATTGGCCAAGCCTTGGCTAATGATTGGGCCAATGCCAAAGTCATCCCATGACTTGCATTGCATCCCTAATTCCTTCCTTGAGCTAGGCTAATTCTGAATCAAGGATATGCAACACTATCGTATAGCATTGCATGTGCTAAGTATCCTTTTTTGTCTCGGCCATGTTGGCGCTACATCGTCGGACCATGCATCTTCATTGGCCAGGCCACTGACTTCAGTTTTGCGCAATCTTTGCGCTTCACTGTTGGGAACGCTAATACTAGACTACTATGTATTTAAACTTATATGAGCCAAATAAGACGACGCGTAAATAGTTTGAATAATATGTAAGAGTCCAACTTAATAAACCTTGGCATATTATCAAGCAACATTCACAAAACTCAAAGTTCTAAACCTTTAAACATATAAGTTAACTTTAGCGCTAACTTATATGTTAGGTGATCAAAACTATATCTTGATTTCTAGTCTACTAAGTCAATTTTCGGATAGGTTAGAATTGTAGTTGAGTATCAGAGATCACCCTTGAAGACTGAAGATCGATGAAGTTTAGAGAACTTCTGTGTAGCGCCCCCAAAGCTAGCAGCTGACTAATCCAAGAGATTAACGAATAAAGAGGCACTAAGGATCTAAAACATTTACTTATACATTCAATTAAGAAATCTACTACAAAACTTAACCCAAAACTAACCCCTCTCTAAAATATATATCCAAGAACTCCTCTCAAATGATACATATGCAATAGTCATTTGGTTTACAAATAGAATATACAACATAATAAACATAGCCGAAGTTAACCAACTAACGAACTCAACCTTTAAAGCTTTCGCTGTGCAACTCTGATCTGTCTCTGAAACTGAAAGTGGGAATGAATGAGCACATCATCCCTAAAAAGGGGTGCCCAGTAGAAATAACATTTAACTTTCAAGTAACCATGCACAAGATTTGGAAAACAATACATGTTTTCCCAAACATTAAAAAGTGACCAAGTCACTAAAATAAACAAACATGTATATGAACAAACTCCTTCTTCAAACAATTTATAATATGGTTGTAAATTACGAACTCGCAAATTCACACCTAATAGCTATGGATGTCGACAATTCCGAACTCACAAACTGACGACCAATATAAACACAAAAGCTCGAAAGTAAGTAGGTATAAATGCGAAGGAGCGTATCTTATATACCACAGGTGGAAATTCTTATTTCCCATAACAATTCATAATGACATTCGAAACATTACAAGTCCTTTCCAAATCATGGAAAGATTAAAAGAATCAACAGAATTATCAATAATACAAACTAAACAATGCATGGAATGCACGAACAGACAATGCATGAGTTTGTTAAACATAAACTTTTGTAAAAGCAACAACAATGGTTTCAAAAGAGTTAAATGTAAATTCCCACCTCTTTTGATGATAAGCCACGCCTACCTCGAGATCCACGATCCACTGGTTCATCCTTTGAATCGATCGTTGTTAATATAGACTAACTGTTAATCACACAAGAACTCTAAGAATCTAGCCAAAATGGCTCATATAAGAATCATATAGTTCTATCTAATGGTTCTAAGCCCATTTATGACTTTACACCTCTTCATTCTCTATCTTTAGCATAGCTAAGGTTTACTAATTGAATTAGATTGGTTTTATAATCCATTAGCTAGGTCTCATGAATATCTACAACTTTGTAGAATAAGTCAAAGGCTAATTCGGACCACAAAGGTCAAATTCATCAATTATAGGAAAACTAGTCCTAAGCCCAAGTGCACTAAACATGCCCAATAAACTAAGGTCCATTCCATCTGAGTCAACTAACGGTCGCTAACGGTCAAACTGACAGTCACAGGTCAACTAACAGTCGACGTTAGTCAAAGGAGTCAAAGTCTGGTCAACAGTCAAGGTCAGGTCAAGTCAATTGTCTAACTCGGTCAACTGAGTCTACTCGGGTCAAAACAGAGAATCCAGAGAGTCACAACGATTCGACTCAGTCAGACTAACTGAGTCAGCTAAACAATTTAGTCAGACCTCTTATTGGGATGACTAACAGGCATACTTCTATTTCTGACAAACTTCAACTCTAATCTTATATTCTCAATTTCTTGTTTAACAATTCAACTTCAATTCAAATACAAAACCATAATGAATTTCATTTACAAACAACAACTTTGATTACCTGCAATATGAAGTTCCAATCTTTTCACAACCAACACTATCTATAACTATATAATCAACCATCTAACTTCTCTTCATTCAGTTTCACTATATTCTAATACAAACCTCTGTAACCAAACCCATATCAACTCTCACAGCATCAACACATTCTCATGCCAAAACATCCATCTCAAGCCTTTTCCCTGCATCTTACAGCACCACCAAATTGAGCTCTATCATCCAACAATGACAAATCTCCTTCACAATTACATATCTCTATCTCAATCTAATTCAACCACAACAACTCAGTTCATCTTCTTATCTACACCTCATATGCCAACTACTATTGCAGCTCAGCACAACCAGTTCATGAATCTTCCACCATTTACACCACCAACAATAGCTAACCGTTCTCTAGAGATTCATCATTAACACAATAATCAATCCCTCACTCAAATACTTCTCTCACATAACACCTCAACCCAATAACACTTAACACTACCATTTCAAATTCATCAACTCATATTCAAATCCAGCTCTACAGGTTCAATTCCAATAATTCAAAACAACAACAACTATTTGTTAGAACACTGCTCGGTCGAACTAGCATGCATTGCTATCTCAAGCATGTTTGTCAATGTTAGTGATCAAAACTATAAGTCTTGATTTCTAGCCTATTTATAGATGTCTCGAACTAGGACATAGATTATGTAGTTGAGCTTTAGACTTCACGGCGTTCATCATTTGAAGACGAAGAACTACTAAGAGGAGCTTGTGGAACTTCATCAACAAAAGGTATGTAGAGACTAAAACTCTCTATCACTTGGAAAGTCTATTTCTACTCTATCTCCTATATTGAGACATAAGTCGTATTACGATATAGTTTTATATTATACACATTTGAGATTTCGAGATGAGTTTATCTCGCTTACATATTTCTCGAAATATGTGTTGGAAAGCTTTCGCTTCGACCAAGTTCATCTTATATTCTTGACGAATGTCATAATATGACCATGTGAAAATTGCCGAGTAACATCTTACATGGTTTGTGTGATACAATCATTTGGTGTAGACTTGGAATATTTCGTTATGATTATTTCAATATCTTGAAAATTTCTTTGATGCTAATAGTGAGTGAAAACGGCTATTGTCATCCTCTAAGAAAGTTTCAATGATTGAAATAAAGAGTTTTGAATCAAGTAACCATGTTTGGATATAAACATAGTGTGTTCTCACATTTGTGTGTAAGTCCAAAACTGGGAACCTGAAGTATGCGTACCCGCACGCATACTGGCGGTTGTTAGATGTCTGGGAAAGTATGCGTACCCGTACGCATACTGGCGGAAGTCTCACGTCCGTGAATTTCTACTGGAGTTTGGAAGTGTGAATTGGTATGCGCACCCGTACGCGTACTGGCATAACCAAACTCGGTCCGGCTACTTAAGTATGCGTACCCGTTTGCATACTTGAGTTGGTTACTTTCTAAAATCGGTTGTACATGAACTTAAACATTTATAAAATAAGGAATGCAATCTTTGCAAACCGTGGCTATAATGTTCATGAATTGATTAGAGTGAATCAAACCGATTTTGCTTCAATTGTGTTCTTGTATACTTCTATGAGAATATAGCAATTGAACGGCTCTTTAACTAGTTTCATTTGAGTCATTTGAACTAGTTATGGTTAAGATGAATAAGGTTAATATGAGAGTAATTATATGGATAACTTCAGTTAACTATTGTTGAGCCAACATGGTGTACAAGTTTGGGTACGGTTACATAAACCTAAATGAGGGTACATTTCATTTGTATGTAACAAGCTAAGTTCGATATAACGGTTGAAAGATATTAACTTGGTTGAATCAGGTTTTTCATCTAACAGTGAATATTGAATGCTTTGTTACCAAGGTAACGTGGATTGTATACCCTGATTTGAAAACTATATAAAGGAGAACTCTAGCAACTGGGAAACCTAATCCCCACACCTCCTGTGTGTTACTAGTTGCATCAACTAGAGTCGATTATCCTTTAACCTTAGGTTTCTATCGAGACCCTGTAGGTTAACGACTTCAAATACTTCATTCGGATCGTGAAGCCAGACCCAACTATTTTCTTTGTAGTTGCGTGTTCTGATCTTGCTCGATTTTGTCGTTTGAGTACTATCTTCTCTAAGATTTTCTCGAGATTTAATCTCCGATAGGCAAGATAAAAAGTAATCACAAACACCTTCGTCTCATCGTTTGTGATTCCACGATATCTAGTTTCGCCATCATACGATTTAGATTATTGTGAGGTGATTGATAATATTAGGCTATTCTTCGGGAATATAAGTCCGGGTTATCAATTGGTTCCTGTTCACCTTGATTTATCAAAAGATGGAACAAAAACTCTTGGGTATTTCTGTGGGAAACAGATTTATTCATTCTATAGACTTTTCTGTGTGAGACAGATTGTTTATCAAGTCTTCGACTTTGGGTCGTAGCAACTCTTAGTTGTGGGTGAGATCAGCTAAGGGAATCAAGTGCGTAGTATCCTGCTGGTATCAGAGACGTAAGGAACGCAACTATACCTTGAATCAGTGTGAGATTGATTAGGGTTCAACTACAGTCCAGTCCGAAGTTCATTGGTAGTAGGCTAGTGTTTGTAGCGGCTTAATACAGTGTGGTGTTCAAACTGGACTAGGTCCCAAGGTTTTTATGCATTTGCGATTTCCTCGTTAACAAAATTATGGTTTCTGTATTATTTCTTTTCTGCATTATATTTTGTTATATAATTGAAATATCACAGGTTGTGTGTTAGGATCAATCAATTAGATAATCCGACCTTTGGTTATTGATTTAAATTGATTGACACTTGAACATTGGTCTTTGGTACCGTTCAAGTTGTTTCACATAATAATCAGGCTCGCATATTTCTATCTGTTTGATTTGCTGATTACATTGTGAAACAGAGATATAAACTCTTGTATATACTTTTCTCTAGATTGAGTCTGACTGTCTTGTTGATTCTCTAGAAAGTATATTGGAGTAAGTTCTCTCAGATTTCCAAACAAATTGTTGGGTGTCGTTGTTGTACCCCACGCATTTTAGATTGGTATCATAGCAGGCAAACATGTTTAAGACCTCATAAGTCTGTGTTTGTAGCGATCTGACTCTATGGACAGTAGTGCTATCTCAATAAACGCACAACCAGATCCAGGGATTTCAGAATTCTCTTCCATGACTGATTTAATAAAATCTATAGATGAAATTCTATCTAAACCTCCACCAGTTTTAAAATCCCTTGAAGTGTTTTCAGGGCTTGAAAAGAAGCTTGAGAGCTTATCTCTTGATGTTGAGTTATACCTCCAAAAAGAGCAAGAATCTCTTGATAAGCTAAACCAAGTTATTATGAATAATATTCATGTTGAGGTTGATCTTGATTTACTAATTAGTAAGAGCAATGTTCCTCCTCTGGGTAATCCATTTGGTTGTGACAAACTAAACGAATTACAAGAGGATTTTAAATCTCAATCCTCATACTGCATCATCTCAAAGCATGATTCATCTCTTTGGTCAATTCCTGATACACCCAGTCAAGATAATAGTATTGTCTTCTTTTATGAAAGAGTTAGGACGTCTCTTTTTATCAAAAGAGTTTCCCTACGCAGTACTAAACATTATCTGCAGACACTGTTTTTATTAAGTTTTAAAATGAGACATCAGGGACTCAAATTTTTGGGTATTTCTCTAAAGTCTTTTGTAAAACTTGTAAAAACAGATTCTTGGATGTTTCTCAACTTTGTTGAATGCAAAAGTAGTTGGAAAGAAACTCTTTCTTGGTGCCATGGTGAGCAAGACATTGTTCACCTCAATATAACTTGTTTGTGTTGAAAATGCATCCTCACCAAGAATTGCCATGTTGTGTATGCATTGAGGGAAGAACAAGAATCGGGGCACACATATTATGTTGGGTATGATTTTAAATGTTTGGTAACGTTGTAGAATTCGATCGGATTCTTCTAAAAAGGTATATCTCTAAACTTGAGCGAGTTTTATGATGATATATGTACCTTGCGTATCGTTCATGTCTACCTAACTTGATTTGTGTTTAAGGTTCTTAAATGTTCCGGTTTGAAAATAGTTGTTCGGGATGTTTTGGCCTTTATGGTACACTTCAGGTATGCATACCAGTTTGCATACCAGTTTACAAATGAATTTTTGTAATAAAATCTAGGGAAATTTGTTTGCATACCAGTTTGCATATTGAAAATCCGTTTGCATACCCGTATGCATACTTTCCTGTAGACGTCGATATTCGGTAAACTTGTTTTGGCCGTAACTTCTTCGTACGAACTAGGAATGATCTCATTCTTTTTGAATTATATTCAAAATGGAGATGAGAATTCTTGAATTTGGATGAGTTAAGATTGGTCTTTGTCCCATATCTTGTTTTTGAGTGTTTTGCTCCGTTTCGTTGCACTTGTTCCACTTCTCATGGACTTGGGCACTTGGATTCTTGGACTACTACTCTTCTAAGCTCATTTGTAGCTTTTACAAGAATGTTGTTGGTGAATCACAAAGAAGGAAGTTCAAGAATGGGCAGTAGTACGCATTCCTATGGGATTCTTGAATGTTCACAATCATCTCTTGTGAACTATGGTGCATGATCATTAATGACTTTGTATGTTCTTCTTTGTTAAGAAAATATTTTTATATGCCTTTGGTAGCTATTCTTTGTGTAAATCCGTGCGAAAAAGATTGATTCTACCTTCTAAGGACAAATCATCTTGTATGTGCATTACGAGTTTGTCCTGTTGTCTAGGAAACTTCTTATGAGAATTTATTCTTGTATTTTAAGAAGGATAACTAGGGTTTGGAATAGCCATTATTGTGAGTACACATAGTTATTTCCAACGTTTTCATCTTGCAATGTTTTTAGATTTATTTGTTTAAATTCTGAAGTTTATTTGGAAGATGATTTTTGCAGTATTAATCTTTATGGTATTATATATTGCAAATTGTTATGGGATATGTTGTTTACGTCCGTGAACCTGTGACTATTCCATACTTGTTCAAAAGTTATCTCTATTATATATCAGTACGAAAGTATTGATTAAAGATAGAATGAACTTTTGACAAACAAAAGTTAAGCCTTTTTATGTCATTATGCAAATATTGATGGAAGAAAGGATGCACTTTTGTTTACAAGGATTAAGTCTATTATATGTCATTGTGCAAATAGTGATGAAAAATAGAATGAATCCTTGTTTATTCCGCTGTATTGGTATCTCTGATCCACATTTTTGTGCATATACTGTGTTGCTCCGTAAGTTCTCTTATGTTGAGTATGGCCAATTGAATCGATCATTTTTGTGGCTAATTTGATTGTGATTTTTGGATACAAATTCATGTTCTCATGTGATTTGATTATGTCCAAAGAAATCCTTCTTTTCTTGTAAAAGCAAGGTCGCCTTTGTTGTTCTTTCGGGAATGACATTTTATGGGGAAGAGTTCTTTTTGAACTTGTGCTTTATTGCCAAATCTTTGTGGGGAGTGCGGCTGTGGAATATTATAGGGGTTATCTTGTATCTTTATAAACTCCTTGATGAATGCATTTATCTTCGGCTGTATGATTGCATCTAAATAAGTTGGTATGTTATTCTCTTTTGGTCATGAAGTATCTCTATGAAAATTTCATGAGGATCCCACTAGTTTTCGTACCTTTGCCAATTTATATTGACAAAAAGGGAGAGAATTAATGTGTAGTTTCATACTACAAATACATATGGTTTACAGATCATTATGTAAGGGGGAGTGGTTTTCATGTCGAGATGAAGTATTGACTAAGGGGGAGTGATACATATCACCATAGTATTGTTGTCAAAGTTGTGATACAATTGAACTTTGATGCTATGTAATAATACTATGACACTGTATAACAATGATTGAGAGCACTTGTTTTCTCATTGTTATCGCTACGGATCTTCAACAACTATGATGCTGAGTTGAACACGTTGAGAATCATGGAGTACTTGGAAGTGACAAAGATTTTGAGTCGTGTTGAAGATGCCAAGGAGATCAAGCATTTGGATGAGAAGCTACAAAGTTTTATTTATTTTGTAATCCATATGTATTGATAGTTTTGTCACTAAAATTGACAAAGTGGGAGATTGTTAGAGCACTGCTCGGTCGAACTCGCATGCGTTGTTATCTCAAGCATGTTTGTCAATGTTAGTGATCAAAACTATAAGTCTTGATATCTAGCCTATTTATAGATGTCTCGGACTAGGACATAGATTGTGTAGTTGAGCTTTAGACTTCACGACGTTCATTATTTGAAGACGAAGAACTACTAAGGGGAGCTTGTGGAACATCATCAACAAAAGGTATGTGGAGACTGAAACTCATCTATCACTTGGAAAGTCTATTTCTACTCTATCTCCTATATTGAGACATAAGTCGTATTACGATATAGTTTTTGATTATACACATTTGAGATTTCGAGCTGAGTTTATCTCGCTTACATATTTCTCGAAATATGTGTTGGAAAGATTTCGCTTCGACCAAGTTCATCTTATATCATGTGAAAATTGCCGAGTAACATCTTACATGGTTTGTGTGATACAATTATTTGGTGTAGACTTGGAATGTTTCGTTATGATTATTTCAATATCTTGAAAATTGCTTTGATGCTAATAGTGAGTGAAAACGGCTATTGTCATCCTCTAAGAAAGTTTCAATGATTGAAATAAAGAGTTTAGAATCAAGTAACCATGTTTGGATATAAACATAGTGTGTTCTCACATTTGTGTGTAAGTCCAAAACTGGGAACCTGAAGTATGCGTACTCGTGCGCGTACTGGCGGTTGTTGGATGTCTGGGCAAGTATGCGTACCCGTACGCATACTGGCGGAGGTCTCACGTCCGTGAATTTCTGCTGGAGTTTGGAAGTGTGAATTGGTATGCGCACCCGTACGCGTACTGGCGTAACCAAACTAGGTCCGGCTACTTAAGTATGCGTACCCGTTTGCATACTTGAGTTGATTACTTTCTAAAATCGGTTGTACATGAACTAAAACATTTATAAAATAAGGAATGCAATCTTTGCAAACCGTGGCTATAATGTTCATTAATTGATTCACTCGAATCAAACCGATTTTGCTTCAATTGTGTTCTTGTATACTTCTATGAGAATATAGCAATTGAACGGCTCTTTAACTAGTTTCATTTGAGTCATTTGAACTAGTTATGGTTAAGATGAATAAGGTTGATATGAGAGTAATCATATGGCTAACTTCGGTTAACTATTGTTGAGCCAACATGGTGTACACGTTTTGGTACGTTTACATAAACCTAAATGAGGGTAAATTTCATTTGTGTGTAACAAGCTAAGTTCGATCTAACGGTTGAAAGATATTAGCTTTGTTGAATCAGGTTTTTCATCTAACGGTGAATATTGAATGCTTTGTTACCAAGGTAACTTGGATTGCAAACCCTGATTTGAAAACTATATAAAGGAGAACTCTAGAACCTGGGAAACCTAATCCCCACACCTCCTGTGTGTTACTAGTTGCATCAACTAGAGTCGATTATCCTTTAACCTTAGGTTTCTATCGAGACCCTGTAGGTTAACGACTTCAAAGACTTCATTCGGATCGTGAAGCCAGGCCCAACTATTTTCTTTGTAGTTGCGTGTTCTGATCTTGCCCGATTCTATCGTTTGAGTACTATCTTCTCTAATATTTTCTCGAGATTTAATCTCCGAAAGGAAAGATAAAAAGTAATCACAAACACCTTCGTCTCATCGTTTGTGATTCCACAATATCTAGTTTCGCCATCATACGATTTAGATTATTGTGAGGTGATTGATAATACTAGGATGTTCTTCGAGAATATAAGTCCGGGTTATCAATTGGTTCCTGTTCACCTTGATTTATCAAAAGACGGAACAAAAACCCTTGGGTATTTCTGTGGGAGACAGATTTATTCATTTTATATACTTTTCTTTGTGAGACAGATTTGTTTATCAAGTCTTCGACTTTGGGTCGTAGCAACTCTTAGTTGTGGGTGAGATCAGCTAAGGGAATCAAGTGCGTAGTATCCTGCTGGGATCAGAGACGTAAGGAACGCAACTGTACCTTGAATCAGTGTGAGATTGATTAGGGTTCAACTACAGTCCAGTCTGAAGTTCATTGGTAGTAGGCTAGTGTCTGTAGCGGCTTAATACAATTTGGTATTCAATCTGGACTAGGTCCCGGGGGTTTTCTGCATTTGCGGTTTCCTCGTTAACAATACTTCTGGTGTCTGTGTTATTTCTTTTCCACATTATATTTTGTTATATAATTGAAATATCACAGGTTGTGCGTTAGGATCAATCAATTAGATAATCCGACCTTTGGTTATTGATTTAAATTGATTGACACTTGAACATTGGTCTTTGGTACCGTTCAAGTTGTTTCACATAATAATCAGGCTCGTAGATTTCTATCTGTTTGATTTGCTGATTACATTGTGAAACAGAGATATAAACTCTTGTATATACTTTTCTCTTGATTGAGTCTGACTTTCTAGTTGATTCTTTAGAAAGTACATTGGAGTAAGTCCTCTCAGATTGCCAAATGAATTGTTGGGTGTGGTTGTTGTACCCCCGTATTTTCACTATTGACATCTTCTTTAGATTCACATCACACAAAACTATGGCTACAGCTCAATTACATACCCACCATATCCGTTCTAAAATCTTACTTCATAACTTACTAAGATTGCAGAGAAGAACAATTACCTCAATATAACTTCATTTAAGCAGCACATCGACTTTGTTGAGCAAAACCCCTCAAAACCACTATCAATTCAAAACTATCACCAATCAATTCATCTTCTACATCTGTGATTTATCAACTCTTATACACCCTCTTCTTAACCTCAACACAAACTCAGTAACTTCCTCAGCTTTTACTTTCTCGCCACCAATTTATTCTCTTCATCTGTAACTCAACCAATCAACCCTAAAACCCATATCTGATAAGAACCCTAATTCTTCCATCATATCTCTTATTTCATGTCAGACCCTTTGATAATCATTCACCTGCTACTCTAATTCCATCTTCTAACACTTCTCTCGAATCTCTTCCAAACCCTAATTTCATCATAGACTCACAAAACATCCTCAGAACCTTGATTCTTCAATTAAAACTCAAAATCATTTACTAATTAATCTTCTCCACTATCAATAAAGAAAACCCATTAGTTTGATACAACCAATACTCAACAATCTTCATCACTATCCTCAGCTCAGAAACCCTAGTTCTAATTCATTTCCTCCTTCGAGTCTGAATCAACAACAGACACCATCACTACCAACTACTGCATAATCTTCCCCACCTTCTGCCGATCACAGAACTTCCACTCGATTTCTCTCAAACTCACAGAGAAGAAGAACAGAAGAAGAAAGTGTTAGAGCACTGCTCGGTCGAACTCGCAAGCGTTGCTATCTCAAGCTTGTTTGTCAAGTTTAGTTGCCAAAACTATAAGTCTTGATTTCTAGTCTACTTATAGCTAAGTCTCGGACTAGGATAGAAAGTGTAGTTGAGCTCTTGACTCCACGGCGTTCATCGTACAAAGACGAAGAACTACTCAAGGAACTGGTGTAACTTCATCGACAAAAAGGTATGTGGAGACTTGAACTTATCTATCACTCAAAAGTCTATCTACTATATCTCCTATCTTGAGACAAAATTCGTATTGTTATATAGACTTCGATCATACACATTTGCTATTTCGAGCCGAGTTTATCTCGTTTATCTTTTTCTCGAAATATGTGTTGGTAAACTTTCGCTTTGGCCAAGTTCATCTTTACTCATGACGAAAGTCATGTTATTGTTTCAATCTCTTGAAAATCGCTTTGATGAAAAATAGTGTGTGAATAACCGTTATATATAACATCCTCTAAGACTGTTTCAATGATTCAAATGAGAGTTTAGAATATATATAACCTTGAATGGATATATACATTGTATATGAACTCATACTTGTGTAAGTCCAAAATCCTTGAACCAAATTATGCATACTTTGCTGTTTAGGATAACCGGAGCTAAGTACGCATACCTATACGTGTACTGTCGGAAGTTCACATCCCGTAAATTTCTGCTGGAGTTTGTGAACTGAAAACAAGCTCAGTCCGGGTACTTAAGTATGCGTACCCGTATGCGTACTTAAGTGGGTTATTTTCTAAAAACGGTTTATTCGTGAACTAAGACATTTATAAATTAAGGAATGCATATTTGCAAACCGTGGCTATAATGTTCATGAATCGATCCGAGTGAATGCAATTGAACAACGCTCTAACTAGTTCATTTGAGTTACTTGAACTAGTTATGGTGAAGATGAATAAGGTTGATATGAAAGTGCTCATATGGCTAACCATTGGTTAACTACTGTTGAACCAACTAGGTGTACACGTTTAGGTACGGTTACCCAAACCTAAATGAACGTGCATTTCATTTGTGTATGGTAAACTAAGTTCGGCCTAACGGTAGAAAGATATTAGCTTGAATCTAATCAGGTTTTCATCTAACGGTGAATATTGAATGCTTTGTTACCAAGGTAACTTAGATTGCAAACCCTGATCTGGAGACTATATAATGGAGAACTCTAGCAACTGGGAAACCTAATCCCCACACCTCTTGTGTGATACTAGTTGTATAAGCTAGAGTCGATTCTCCTTTAACTTTAGGTTTCTATCGAGACCCTGTAGGTTAACGACTTGAAGACTTCATTGGGATTGTGAACCAGACCCAACTATTTTCTCTGTAGTTGCGTGATCTGATCTTGCTGTTTACCTTGATTTATCAAAAGACGGAACAAAACTCGTAGGTATTTCTGTGGGAGACATATTTATCTATTCCTATAGACTTTTTTGTGTGATACAAATTTATTTATTAAAGTCTTCGACTTTTGGCCGTAGCAACTCTTAGTTGTGGGTGAGATCAGCTAAGGGAATCAAGTGCGTAGTATCCTGCTAGGATCAGAGACGTAAGGAGCGCAACTGTACCTTGGATCAATGTGAGATTGATTGGGGTTCAACTACAGTCCAGACCGAAGTTAGTTTGTAGTAGGCTAGTGTCTGTAGCGGCTTAATACAGTGTGTGTTCAATCTTGACTAGGTCCTGGGGTTTTTCTGCATTTGCGGTTTCCTCGTTAACAAAACTTCTGGTGTCTGTGTTATTTCTTTTCCGCATTATATTTTGTTACATAATTGAAATATCACAGGTTGTGCGTTGTATCGAGCAATTAGTAAATCCAACCTTTGGTTATTGATTGAAATTTATTGATCCTTGAACATTGGTCTTTGGTACCGTTCAAGTTATTTCTCTTGTATTCAATCAGGCTCACAGATTTTTATTTGTTTGAGTGAGGATTGAATCAACAAATTGAGATATAACTCTTGGATATACTTTTCATTAAGATTGAGTCCGACTGTCTAGTTGATTCTCTTAAAAGTATATTGGAGTTAGTCCATACAGATTGCTAAGCGAAATATTAGGTGAGGTTGTTAGACCCCCACTTTTTTAATTGGTATCAGAGCTGGCAAACACGTTTAAGACCTCATAAGTCTGTGTTTGTAGCGATCTGACTCTATGGACGGCAGTAATATCTCTGATAAATGCGTCACCGGAAACAAAAGTTATGTTTCAACAATGTCTATGAAAGAGAAAGATTTGTCAATCTCAAATATAGACGAACTTAGTGTTCTAGCAAAACAGACTGACACTGACATGTGTTATTCCGATTACCCTTCAAGAGAGTCTATCTCCGACGAATAGGAAGCAGCTGAAGAGAGTAAATTGATTCTAAATCTTGTTAGAATCTAAGCTGATAGATTTAATCGTTTGAAAAAAAATGTCAATGTTCTTCTTGGTATAGTAAGAGACTGTAACTCTAAAGAATAAGCTCCTTGCAAAAAAAAAGCTGAAGTTCAGTCCTCACGTATCTTACTTGAGGAAAGCCTAAAAAAAGATGCTTTGGAAATCGAACATCGCTTGAGTAAACTCTCGATTCAAGGATGTTCCAAAAAGTCTATTATACCATCTACTTCTATCACAACTGAAAGAGTTCCAGTTCCATAAGTAAAACCGGAATCCCTTCCTATTGGAAAAGATGTGCCTATAGCCTTCTCTAATTAAGGATGTTCCACATCACATGGAAGGAAGAAATCTCCAAACAATGATGTTAAATATTTACTATCTAATCACCCTCGTGATCAGAAAGTATGTCTCTTTTGTGACTCAAAAGGGCCTGTTAAGCAAAAGAGAAACTCTATGTTGAATAACAATTCCTTTGTTCGACTTCAATACACCTTAGACCTAATCCTCAAAGGTGTAACTGACATTCGTATGTCTAAACCAATTGGTTTCAGTACTCACCCTGTGTATTCTATCAGGAAAGTCAGTTCGATGAGTTCCTCAAATGTTCAGAAGCTTAACAGACGACTCAACAAAAATCGTCTAAGAAAATATCAGAAGTCTTTATCTGATGAAAAGGGAGATAATGTTACTTTTGGTGTGAACAGAATGTCAAGAGAAGGGAGCAAAAATGATGATATGAGAAATAACCTAAAAGTGATTATTGAAGGTTATAAAGAAATCGTCAACAGGCTGTCAACTGCCTCTAGTCAAAATTCTTCTGGTAAGAACTCAAACTATGTCTCATACTTTGATGACAGTAAGTTTTATGATAATTTCTCACATCAAAAGAGATTCTTTCCTAGATTTGAAAGGAAAAAGAGACTCAACCATGAACTTCGTTCATTTAATGAGCTTAGAGCTCATTCTTGTGCTAATTAATCACAAGGGTTGAGAACTTACTCATAAAAATCCTGTTGAGTAAGTTGTATTAATAATCAGGTATACTTTTGTCAAAATTGCCTTCTGTTTAGTTGAGCTATTTTCTTATCGTTTATAGTTAAACTATTGTCTGTAGACAACTTTGCATAAGTTTTAGCTTTGTCTGAAAATGTTCTTCGTTGTGTTTTTCTCTTTGGCTTAAAGAATATTTTTTTTTGTTGAAACTAAGTTGCTTGCTACTCTTGTGCTCTAAATTGTTTCTCTATGAAAATATGGAATTTATTGAGCCAAAAGTATGTGAAAATATTCACGTAGCAAAAATTCTGTCGTAATGTAGATGTACGACCTTTTGTGTGTGGTTTTGTTTCTTGGGTCAAGTTGTATTCGTACGAGTACCCGTGTTACTGTCACGAATCAATTTTAGAAACCCTAAAAGTTACCTTCCCCAAGAAACCATTTAAATAACAAACCCCTTGTGTCACGTACGTATACTCTGGGTTGTTTTGTGGTATGTCAAGAATGTCTTCTTCTAGCTCTAGCAGTTTCGTAAGAGGTTTTCTTGATAAAGGTATTGGTTTCGAGTCCAAGGGAAGGAAGAAAAGAACCCTAGTACAAGATGATCATCCTACTACCTCATGTTACTATGCCTATACTCATCAGGATGTTGAGAATGAGGATATGGTTTCTGCTGAAGTGATTCATGATTTTCTTAAATATTTTGAGGAAGCAAAACTGCAGCTCATTGATACTTTGAAGAGTCTTGATGTGTTAAGAACTGAGTTGAAAAAGGTTACTTCTGACCTTGGTCTCATAAAGACACATGTTAAAGATCTTCTCAATGAGGATATTTTCTCTGAAGAAGAAGTAGATGCTGTCAATCACAAGCTCAAAGACCTCAAGGATCGTGAGGATTCTGAAAAAGCATTTTGATGTCAAGTTCGTGTTCGGTTTTGTTGGTTTAGGAGTCTTTCTTTTTAGCTTGTTGATTTCTTATTTTTGTCTAGGAAATTTCTTATGAGAATTTATTCTTGTGTTTTTAATAAGGATAACTAGGGTTTGGAATAGCCGTTTTTGTGATTACTCATAGCTATGTCCAACGATTTTCATCTTGCAATATTTTTAGATTTATTTATTTAAATTCTAAAGTTGATTTGGAAGATGATTTTGCAGTATTAATCTTTATGATTTTATATATTGCAATTTGTTATGGGATATGTGTATTTGCGTCCGTGAACTGTGATTGTCCCATACGTGGTCAAAAGTTAAGTCCTTCATATGTCGATATGCAAGTATTGATAAAAGATTGAATGAACTTTTGACAAACAAAAGATAAGCCTATTATGTCATTATGCAAATATTGATGGAAGATAGGATGAGCTTTTGTATACAAAGATTAAGTCTATTATATGTCATTGTGCAAATGGTGATAAAGAATAGAATGAATCTTTGTTTATTCAGCAGTATTGATCTTCCCTGATTCATATTTTTATGTATATACTATGCGGCTCCTTAAGTTCTCTTATGTGAGCATTTCTGATTAAATTAGTCATGGGTTTTCTTGTGGTTAATTTAATTGAGTTTTTTTGATACAAATTCATATTATTATGTAATTTGATTATGTCCAAAGAAATCCTTCTTTTCTTGTGAAAGTAAGGTCGCTCTTGTTGTTCTTTCGGGAATGACATTTTATGGGGGAGAGTTCTTAATTGAACTTGTGCTTAAATTTCAAATCTTTGTGGGGAGTGCGTCTGTGGAATATTATAGGGGTTATCTTGTATCTTTATAAACTCCTTGATGAATGCATTTAGTTTCGACTATATGATTGCATCTAAAAAGTTGGTATGTACTTTCTTTTGGTCATGAAATGTCCCTATGGAAATTTCATTAGAATCTCACTAGTTTTCGTACCTTTGCCAATTTTATTGACAAAAAGGGGGAGAACTAATGTGTAGTTCACACTACAAATACATATGGTTTTCGGATCATAATGTAAGGGGGAGTGGTTTCCATGTGAGATGGAGTATTGACTAAGGGGGAGTGATACATATCACCATAGTATTGTTGTCGAAGTTGTGATACAATTGAACTTTGATGTTGTGTAATAATACTATGACACTGTGTAACAATGATTAAGAGCTATTGTTTTCTCATTGTTATGGCTACGGATCTTCAACAATGGTGATGCTTATTTGAATATCTTTGGAATCATTTGAGTACTTGGAAGTGACGAAGATTTCGAGTAATGTTGAAGAACCAAGGAGATCATGCATGTGGATGAGAAGCTGCAAAGTTTATTTATTTTGTATTCCATATGTATTGATAGTTTTGTCACTAAAATTGACAAAGGGGGAGATTGTTAGAGCACTGCTCAATCGAACTCGCAAGCGTTGTTATCTCAAGCTTGTTTGTCAAGTTTAGTTGCCAAAACTATAAGTCTTGATTTCTAGTCTACTTATAGCTAAGTCTCGGACTAGGATAGAAAGTGTAGTTGAGCTCTAGATTCCACGGTTTTCATAATACAAAGACGAGGAACTACTCAAGGAACTGGTGGAACTTCATCGACAAAAAGGTATGTGGAGACTTGAACTTATCTATCACTCAAAAGTCTATCTACTCTATCTCCTATCTTGAGACAAAAGTCGTATTGCTATATAGACTTCGATCATACACATTTGCTATTTCGAGCCGAGTTTATCTCGTTTATCTTTTTCTCGAAATATGTGTTGGTAAGCTTTCGCTTTGGCCAAGTTCATCTTTAATCGTGACGAAAGTCATGTTATTGTTTCAATCTCTTGAAAATCGCTTTGATGAAAAATAGTGTGTGAATAACCGCTATATATAACATCCTCTAAGAATGTTTCAATGATTGAAATGAGAGTTTAGAATATATAAACTTGAATGGATCTAAACATTGTATGTGAACTCATACTTGTGTAAGTCCAAAATCCTTGAACCAAATTATGCGTACTTTGCTGTTTAGGATAACCGGAGCTAAGTCCGCGTACCTGTACGCGTACTGTCGAAAGTTCACATCCCGTAAATTTCTGCTGGAGTTTGTGAACTGAAAACTAGCTCAGTCCGGGTACTTAAGTATGCGTACCCGTATGCGTACTTAAGTGGGTTATTTTCTAAAAACGGTTTATTCGTGAACTAAGACATTTATAAATTAAGGAATGCATATTTGCAAACCGTGGCTATAATGTTCATGAATCGATTCGAGTGAATCAAAATCGTTTTTGCTTCGATTGTGTCTTGTATACTTCTATGAGATCTAAGCAATTGAACAACTCTCTAACTAGTTCATTTGAGTCACTTGAACTAGTTACGGTGAAGATGAATAAGGTTGATATGAAAGTGCTCATATGGCTAACCATTGGTTAACTACTGTTGAACCAACTAGGTGTACACGTTTAGGTACGGTTACCCAAACCTAAATGAACGTGCATTTCATTTGTGTATGACAAGCTAAGTTCGATCTAACGGTTGAAAGATATTAGCTTGGATCTAATCAGGTTTTCATCTAACGGTGAATATTGAATGCTTTGTTACCAAGGTAACTTAGATTGCAAACCCTGATTTGGAGACTATATAAAGGAGAACTCTAGCAACTGGGAAACCTAATCCCCACACCTCCTGTGTGATACTAGTTGTATAAGCTAGAGTCGATTCTCCTTTAACCTTAGGTTTCTATCGTGACCCTGTAGGTTAACGACTTGAAGACTTCATTGGGATTGTGAACCAGACCCAACTATTTTCTCTGTAGTTGCGTGATCTGATCTTGCTGTTTCTATCGTATTTGAGTACAATCGTAAGATTGGCTTGAGATTAATTTCTGATAAGAGCCTAAAATACATCATTTGAATATCAATTTCCTATATTTTTCTTAGTTATTTCTCTTGTATTAGTGGGTATTATGCTTTGTTTCCATTTTGTAGGTACTTTGGAGTCATGTGATATAAAAGAAGGCAAATATGCGCTTAATACATTATTTTGCAACCTTGGAATTGACGGACTCGAATCGTGTAAAGAGACAACACTCTAATGTGTCAAAGAGAGAATTACTGAAGCACCAACCTTTTACTGCTTGGAGTAGTCACTAAACCTACAGCTGGGGAAATACAAGAGCACTCGCGTCTCAGATCAGGGCCACCTCTTTCAGCATATAAACCTAAAACTAGGTCGCTCAGTTCTTTTCACAAACTGCAGCAACCAAGCCAATTCACAGCCCTCCAACCTGAGTTCGTAGCTGCTGCACCTAGTCCACCACATGTTGGCCATGAGCCATGAGTCCGTGGGTATCTTCAATTGACTAGTATATGATTTTGAAACAGAGAAGTAGTGGTTCGAGTTGTGGTGTTGCCAGAGTCTTGGCCGAGAGAAAACAAGGTGCGGAACCTTCTTACTGCCGTCGGTGATGAACTGAGAGGAGCAATTAGAGTCTGGGAAGAATCAGGAGAAGTGGGTTCGTCTTAGAGTTCAACCTGGAAGCAAGATGAAGCGAGATTGTATGAGTTCTGAAGCCAAGAAAATCCAGGGAAGAAGAAACAAGTTGCTGCCATTGGTTTTATGAATGTATGGTGGATGATTCAGAACGGATATTGAGTTATTAGATGATTAGGATGAATGGGTTTAGCTGAATTCGAACTCTTAATCGAAAATTCAGTTGAAGAAAGATCAAGAGTTGGTGTTGTACAGGTTCATTCCGTGAAATCAGTTGGACTGAGATAGGTTCCCGTAACTGAAGCTGTTTAATTATGAATGATATAGATAAATGTTAGGAGCAATTGTTATAGGGAAGGAGATATGGAATGAGTTTATAAATCAAGAGCCAGTGTATCTCCTCCTTACAATTTCAAGGCACACAACCTGCTCGAGCAAATGACTGAACTACTTCTGCCTTAATTTTGCAGCTGCTAGCCATGGGGCTTATGGGTCTGTACCAATGATTCAGATGGGTTTTCGAATACGATAAAAACACAGAGCCTGCAGTTCAGTTAGCGAAGTTTCAGGACAGAGTTTTACGCCTGAAAGTCAATGGGAAAGTGAGTTTACTGTCGTAGTTCGAGTCATGGGTTTTCTGGCTTTGTTCCAAGGTTCAGAACATGGATTACGAAGTTAAGAACTTGGGTCATGAGCTGAGCAGATACGGGTCTATTCTTTGCCGAGAATATAGCCAAGTGTGCAAGCTTTTGCCGTCAGTTTGTGTGATGGATGGTCGAGATACGGAAGTCTGTAGAGTTTGTGCTAGATTAGGAAAGTGGGTGTTTACCAATTCGATATTCCAGGGAATTGAGGCTATAAAAAGGAAGCCACAGCATCAACAGAAAAGGATCTCATACCCCTTCAACTGCCGCAACCCTAGGTTTTCAGCGAGCAAAGCTCACTGAACAGCTACCAAGATCTCCATTCCATCACCATCTGCATCTCCATCTCCATCTACATCAAGCATACCACCACCAGCATCATCTCTTGCATCACTGCATATATTACCTGCACACATCCATCTCCAATCCATCTACAGAACCTCTACCTCCTGCATCCACCTTTACCACCAGTCCCTGTCTACCTGCACCTTCCATTCAGACCACCACTCGATCCTGCAGAGAGCTATAACACCTTCGCAGTCACCAACAACAGCAGCACCAGTTCTCAGGCCCTCACTACTGCAGCAGTTCAGTCACCATTCCATCCACCAACAGCAGCCAGCACTCGCACCTGCAGTACATACAACACCACTTCCATCTGTTTGCGCTGCAACAATATCACTCCACCAGTCCACCTGCTACTTGCTTGGGTTTGCTTAATTGGTTTTAAATTTGTGTTGCGTTGTTTACCATGAACTCCAGTAGCTAATTTGCATTGATTAGGGATATTTCAAAACTATGTGATATGGGTTTTTAATCAATTTTCGAGTTAATCTTTCCTCTCAATATCGTTTTATTGCTTGTCTTTTACCGCGTTTATGACCATAAATTGTTTGCGAGTTGTTTTAGTGGCCAATTAGATAACTTGTTTGCAATGCTAATGCTAGATTTTAGAACCGTAATCCGTAATTGTTATGGTAATATAATCACAAGTAGCAAAACATCAACATTGCAATGGGATGTTGTGGATTTTGATGTGTATTTGACAACCCTAAGTTAACATGTCGAACTTACGAGCATGTGGTTAGGATCAATTCGACTAATAGAACATACCGGTTAGTTAAGTTACACTAGAGAGCTTATTCAAAGTGGCTTGATTGACTAGACACGAGTAGAGAACTTATTCTACGAAGTGACTTTGGAGTTTAATGGACTTGTTGAACTTATAACTTGTCTAGGATTGTTAATAAACGTATTTTGAAGAAGATTCATGTTCACTAGCGGAGAAAGACCCCCTAATCATTCCCATCCTCATTGTTCACATACATATTTGTTTTGTAGTTTTTGCATTATTCATATTTTCAGAAATTAAATCGACAACTTTAGCTCAACTCTCCCTTAGGAACGAACCTGCTTATCCATATACTACTAGTTAGTTTAAAGAAGAGTAAGGAATATATTTTTTGTGAGTTTGACACCTCATCAAAATTGGCGCCGCTGCCGGGGAGTAGTCGGTAGTTTTAGTTGTTAATTAATTTTCTGATTTTGCATTTATTTTTCATTATAAGCTTTTACTAATTTGTTTGCTGAGAATCTTATTTTCAGGTACAAAAAATCACTTGTTTTGCGTGTGCACAATTGGAACAAGAGGTAAGTCTCTAAACTAGTTGTGTGCATAAGTACTTTTCAAGATGAATCCTTTTGAGAGTAATGCATATGGTTCACAAAACCATGCATATGATGGTGATCAATTTAACTCTCAACCTTATTATTATGACTTCCAACCATACTTGGGATATAATCAAAACCAATCTTTTGGATATGATGAACGATCACAAGGATGGGAGGATAGTTGTACTTTTAATCAGTTTAATTCTAGACATGTGCAGATGCTCGATAACATTCTTTATGAGCTAAAGGCAGTAGAACAACTTGGTAGACAACCAACCGGACCTTGTTTCAATGAGTCTAGCCCAACTTCGGATAGTTTTTATGATCATTCACCCATTCAAATGGATGAGACTTGGGTTGGAAACTATGTATTGAGCGAAAGTGGTGTGTATCCAAGTTTGGCGGAGCAATCTTCAAATCAGAAATTTGATAGTTTTGTTGAATCTGTTATTCCCGTGATGCAACAGATGCTTCAAACAACAAAACAATTTTGTGAATTTCATCTGAGTTACAATGAATCACTCCAAGAACTTCAACGGAATATAGACAACATCAGAAATGGCATGAATCAAATTTTTGAAGAGCGGAACAAGGAAGAGGTTCATACTCATTCTAACATTCCCATGGATGCCAATATAGAGTATGATGATTCCGAAGAAGACGAATACTTAAATGTTGATAATGATGGTGTAACTAGCTCAACTCTTGATCGTGATAATGATCATTCACCTATTCAAAAGGAAGAAGTTGATTCTAAAAACACTAAAGTTATTAATGGTAAGACTTATGTTGTGTATGAGAGCGATGATGATTATGACTTCTTTGTGAATAACACCCCTAATTCAGAGATTGTAAATACTTTGAATGAGAAGTCGACTTGTGATGAACACCATAAGGATTACGATGACTTACTTGGAGCAGATTTCAATTCTGATGATGAAGATTTGCAAGTTATAGATATAAAAGAAACTAATGCTGAATGGTTGAATGAGAATAATGATACTTATGACGTGGGAACGGAATTATCCAGCAGTACCGAGGATCCGGTAATTCATGAGGTTTTGCAAGGTTTGTCTAACCCTTTACATGAATCTCTCTCTAATGATGATCCTCCCAAACTTGACGTAGTTTCTCATAGAGTTGTTAACCCGACTTTTAGGAAGATACCTCATTTAGGGATGGAATTGTGTGCTTCAAAAATATTATCCGAATTTCTTGCTTCTTATTATCAACCATATGTGTTTGAGTCTAACACCGTGCAGGTTTGCCAAGAGGAATCAATTGATTGACTAGACACGAGTAGAGAACTTATTCTACGAAGTGACTTTGGAGTTTAATGGACTTGTTGAACTTATAACTTGTCTAGGATTGTTAATAAACGTATTTTGAAGAAGATTCATGTTCACTAGTGGAGAAAGACCCCCTAATCATTCTCATCCTCATTGTTCACATACATATTTGTTTTGTAGTTTTTGCATTATTCATATTTTCAGAAATTAAATCGACAACTTTAGCTCAACTCTCCCTTAGGAACGAACCTGCTTATCCGTATACTACTAGTTAGTTTAAAGAAGAGTAAGGAATATTTTTTTTTTGAGTTTGACACCTCATCAATTTCTTCGATAGGCAAGATAGAAAAGAAGTCACAAACATCTTTGTCTCATCGTTTGTGATTCTGTAATATCTTGTTTCACTAGTCGATTAAGATTATTGTGAGGTGATTGATAATTCTAGGCTGTTCTTCGGGAATATAAGTACGGGTTATCGATTGGATCCTGTTTACCTTGATTTATCAAAAGACGGAACAAAACTCGTAGGTATTTATGTGGGAGACAGATTTATCTATTCCTGTAGACTTTCTGTGTAATACAGATTTGTTTATTAAAGTCTTCGACTTTGGGTCGTAGCAACTCTTAGTTGTGGGTGAGATCAGCTAAGGGAATCAAGTGCGTAGTATCCTGCTGGGATCAGAGACATAAGGAGCACAACTGTACCTTGGATCAGTGTGAGATTGATTGGGATTCAACTACAGCCCAGACCGAAGTTAGTTTGTAGTAGGCTAGTGTCTGTAGCGGCTTAATACAGTGTGTGTTCAATCTGGACTAGGTCACGGGGTATTTCTGAATTTGCGGTTTCCTCGTTAACAAAACTTCTGGTGTCTGTGTTATTTCTTTTCCGCATTATATTTTATTATATAATTGAAATATCACAGGTTGTGCGTTGTATCGATCAATTGGTAAATCCAACCTTTGGTTGTTGATTGAAATTGATTGATCCTTGAACATTGGTCTTTGGTACTGTTCAAGTTATTTCTCTTGTATTCAATCAGGCTCGCAGATTTCTATTTGTTTGAGTGAGGATTGAATCGATAAATTGAGATATAACTCTTGGATATACTTTTCATTAAGATTGAGTACGACTGTCTAGTTGATTCTCTTAAAAGTATATTGGAGTTAGTCCATACAGATTGCTAAGCGAAGTATTGGGTGAGGTTGTTAGACCTCCCACTTTTTCAGAAAGAAATAGAAGAAGAAAGACGAATGAAGAAGAAAGAAGAAAAGAAATATGGTCTTATCCTTTCGATCTGGCTGATAAGGCTGACAGAAAATACTTCTACACCCAAAGTTTTGGATATGGGCAGCCCAGGTCGGTCCATTGCAAAAAAGACTATTTTGCCCTTTATACTCATCCGATGATTACTTCTTCGTCTGGTATCCGATTGACACGTTCGAGTAGTCCAATCCACATAACTTTTCGAGATCTATCTAACGGCGCTAGTCTCGTATCTAAATCGTAGTTAGATTAATTTATATTAATTAACGTTCGTGTTAAACTGATCGAGTTATTATCGGCTAAATCGTCACTTGACTTGTCTAATTACGTTGACGAGCTTCAGGGTCTTTACATTCTGTATCAGGTATGTGAAGACTGAACCATTTTATTTGACTCACTATACCATCATTCTATCTATTGAGACTATGTCGTATGACTTATAGTAGAATTACAAAAAAGATGTTTCGAGTCAAGCTTGCCTTGTGAAAAATCTCGAAATATGATTTAGCGATTAGATGTTCAAAGGTATTAATAATATTAATTCTATGAATTAATTTGTGGATAAATTGAAAATTTCCCATGCAAATGATTATATCACTTGGGAATGTTTCAAACATCATAAGAGAGAAATATGAACTTACTGAAATTTTTACTTAGGGTAGGTTGGCGAACCAGTTCACAAACCATAGATATCTGAGATGTAGAAATACAAGAAGATTGGCGAACCAGTTCGCAAACCGCAAGTTCAGTTGGGAAAAGTTCACAAACCCGGTTGGCGAACCGTGGTGAACTAAATTTTATAAGTTGGATAAATAGGCTAGCAGTTGGCGAACCCGGTTCACGAACCATGGTCAAATGAGTTTGTAGTCTAGTATGGTTATCGAACTCGGTTTACGAACCCTTGCACCATGACTCGTGAAAATCCTTACGGTTGGCAAACCGTTGTACCAACTGTTCCGACAATGTTTAGCAGATGCTTAAAGACTTATTATTTTAATATGTTTAGCATTGCAAGAACTCTCTTAAACTTCATTGATTACTTAAACACATATGTGTTTGTATCATAATTAATTTCTTAGGTGTTTAATTAACATCAAATAACATTCCGTTCTTTGGCTAACTTGCCAAACCGAACAGTCATTATACACGGTTCCGTAACCGAACCTATGTTTATAGTATTCTATTGTATTTTGAAGGCCTAAGTTGTTTGCTTGATTCTCAAGTTATCTTTGCTTGAATTCTAAGATAATCCTAATCTTTGAAATTTATAAATAAAGCATTTATGCCAACTGGTAAAATCAATCCCTGAAAATTTATGTCCTAGATGACTCTAGAGTCGTCCTCTATTGACCTTTTAGGTCTACATCTAAAAGACTTCGCTTTGGGGATTCGTAAAGCCAGGTTCGACTATCTTTACCTTGATAGTTCGTGAATCCTGATTTTGCTTTTATGTTATCGAGGTTTCGTAATCTCTGTCAGGCAAGATAGATAATATCTCAAGATAGATATCTAAAGACTGATCTCAGTTGATCTTTCAAAGATTATTCTTGAGAGGTGGTTAAGAATCTAGACTGCTCGTCGGGAGTGATAAGTTCCGAATTTGTGAGGTTAGATAGATCTATCTATTGCAAACAGATTTCCACACCTTGATCTTTAATCTAAAAATAATAATCAAATGTGCTTATCTGTTAGAGGCAGATTGATATTAAAAGTCTTCACTTCATCTGAAGCAACTCTTAGGCTGTAAAGGACGTCAACTAAGGGAATCAAGTGCGTAGAACCTTGTGAGGTTCAAGATACGTAAGGAGCGCGACTGTTACTAAATTGCTTGGAAGGTGGATTCGGTCTCAACTATGTCCAGTCCGAAGCCCGATAATAGACTAGTGTCTGTAGCAGCTTGATACAGTGTGGTGTTCTATCTGGACGAGGTCCCGGGGTTATTCTGCTATTGCGGTTTCCTAGCTAACAAAATTCTTGTATGTGTGTTTTTTACTTTTCCGCATCTTTTGATTGTTAAAAGTACTATATACTTTCATACTCCTATAAAAATGAAAAAGTTAGGTGTATTTGGTATCCCCTGCGTTTTCAGTTAAGAAAATACCACAAACCTTTCTTTTACAATGCTTTCACGCCTTTTTCCCTTCTTATTCAGCCGACTAAAGTTCTACCACTTTTCATCCTGGACATGAAGGAAAAGTTATCAACACTTATAACCCTTTCCCAATTTATTTCGGCTAAAAATTTACTTAACCTAGATAAACTAATTCAAACTTCTTTGTTCACTTTACTATTTTATGGGCACCCACCCATATAACAAACACATAGTTATTTATATACATCCATATCGGCATTACAGACTCAATTCATTACTAGCTTCTCAAAATTCGCATAATCAGTCATCCGCGTTATGTCACTTACTGACATCATGAACATGAAAATCTCAATTGACTAGCTAATAACCATTGACATGCTTATAGGTTGTTACAAGTTTTTTTCCTTCCCGAGAATGCTTAACTGCAGAGTACTTTTGAAATTCTGGAGCCGATTGTGCTAACAATAGAACACGTAATTGACGGATAGGAGAAATAATCGGGGGATGTGAAATACTATTACCATTCTTAGAGTCATGTTAAAGGGTGTTTTTTAGGGATGAAAGTAATAAACTACCCTTTAAACACAAATAAAAAATATATTTAAAAACCTAAATCTATTCTTCTCATACCCCCATTCCCTTTCAACTTCTCCTCACCTTCTCTGCCGGCTCCTCTCTTTGAATTTTTTTTTCTCCATCATCGATTTCATCGTTGCTTCAAAAATTTCTTCGGCGATAAACGTGCCTCCTTGAAAGAAACCTAATCATCGATTTATTTTAAAATAACTCGTTCAGGTTATAATCAAAAATTGTAACTGAAAATTTTCAGTTTCAGTTAATACCGACATAGTTTAAGTATGAACACCATGCCATTTTAATATGCCGACATTGTTTTTAGTATGAATATCATGCCGAAATTAATTTTCGGCATGCTCGATAGAAATCTATCAATGCCGATAGCCATGTGAAAAAAACTCAAGTTTCTGGGAAATTTGCATCATGTGCCGGCATAACAAGTTAAGCAATGTACCATGCCGTCACCACTACCGGCATGCTCGATAATGAACATTATGTGCCGGAAGTGTACTTAAGGAGAACTCTTTATATATAAAATATCGACTGCAATTTCAAATTTTGGTGATATTGTCTGTCGGCATAACATTAACTACTAAGTATGATCAGTGAGGGATAAATTAGGAATTACATAAAATATATGTATATGGGATACCTGCAAATTACTATTTAAATCCCTATTTTGTTTTATTAGCGTATCCCCCAATTATTTTGCCTATCCCCTAATTACGCGTTCTAAAAATACCTGGTGTTAGTAGAGTCCAAACCACTAATTATATTTCGTTCAACGGATCAGGGGTGTTATAAAATAGTTATTATACCCTAGATATATATACTGGTCAAAAATTCTCAATATACATCTTAAAAAGCCTTCTTAAGCCATTCCTGACAATCTTTCTTGAAAAAAATTTCATCGTGTATACCCTCTCTTAATCACTATTTTGAAAAGGTCTGCACTCGAAAATAATTTTCAACAAAAGAATCTCATGTTTTTTTATAAGAAGAAAAAGATGCTTCACTAAAGTGCGGCACAAATAAATACACTGGAAAACACTTTTATGGGAATCCTTAAGAAGCCTAGTTGTTGCATGAAGTCTACAACCATGTCTAACATCCTCTAAGATTAGCTAGTTCCTATACTTGTTTCGACAAATATGAAAGTTGAATAATCATCTTTTAAAAGCATGTCCGAATAATATATTTATGAGCACATTACTTCAAATCCATAATGCAAAATGAGTAGTATTGATGCGATATGTATGATTTGAATCTTCATATTTTTTTTCAGTTTTAATATTGTTGTTTCTCTTCAATAAAAAGATGAAAACTATTTTTATAACTTAATCTAATTCGATCAAATGAGATTTTTTTTTCTTTCTATTTTGAAATAGAGTTTCACAAAAAATATGGAAAAAGAGGTAAAGAAAATGCTAGCAAAAAAAAAAAAAAAAATTCGAAATAATAACCAAAATATACCTATAACCCCTTTGTTACATTTGTACTTCACCAGAAAAGGTAAACATTCAAAATGAAATGAAGTGTATATATTCGTGTTGACGTACAATAAAGTTTAATCGAATATTTTATCAGGTTAGTAATAAATTTAAATTTTATCTAATATAGTAAGTATAATTAATTTTGATTTTCATAATATTAATAATATATTGTCAAGCAAAAAAATAAAAATTGACAACAAGTCATAACGGTCAAAATGATCATAACATGTCTACTGCAAATAAACAATCATCAAACTCATCGTATAAGTTAACCACGATAAGATGATTGGGAATTCAAGGTGAAAATCATGTTTTTCGGACCGTCCATATCGAAAAGGTATGTAGGTAATTACGACCATAGTAATACCATGAATGCACCTTACAGAATCGTTCACCTCTGGTAACATACCATTTTGAAAATCGTAAATTTCTTTAAAACCAATTGATTCGATCAATTTTGAAATTTGTTAGCTTTTCATCAGGTGAAGTCGTCTACTTTTTTAAACTAGTTTTTTCTGTTAGAACATGTAAATCGGATGCTAAATGTCAAGGTTATCTCTCTTGATCTTTTTCCATGAAATAATATTTTGTATTGACATCGTAATGTTATGATATATTCATTTTAGAAATTGTCTCCAATAAATTTTAAAATTTAGTCACATATGCATGGTAAATCCCTTCGTAAAGAGTTAACTTTGATCTACGACTATCCATACATCATTTCATTAGTATATAGATATGCAGTTTTCCAGAATAATTCATAAAATAAACAATTTAAAATTTTATAACATATGCATATTACTTTTTACAGTTTGACCACAAACATCTTAAAACAATATCAATCAATATAATGCGTTTGCTATCAGATACAAAACGAATTCTAATAATACTGAATATTTCACTTATTTTATAAATTTAATAATTAGTCGGTCAAAGCTATCATAATTATTAATAATTGATTACGGGCCGTGAGTTATAACCCCAAAGGTGTCACTATCTATCCACAAAATAATCAAAACAAAAGTAACACAAAAACCCCAAATAATATGAATATTTGGGGTTTTTGTATCAATATCCACCACTATCATCACCGACCATCACCAACCACCACTACAACCATCACCAACAACCACCACCATATCCACCATAAATATATACCAACACTACCATCACTAACTACTACGATC
Source organism: Papaver atlanticum (assembly GCA_023531105.1). NCBI lineage: Eukaryota > Viridiplantae > Streptophyta > Magnoliopsida > Ranunculales > Papaveraceae > Papaver > Papaver atlanticum. The sequence continues at coordinate 1,549,714 of JAJJMB010009088.1, read as the reverse complement.
ACCAACCACCACCACCATATCCACCATCAACTACCACTACTAGCAACCAACACCACATCCACCAACAAATACTAGCACAACCATCACCATAAAAAGCACCACCACCAACCAACACCACCACTAACCAGAAACAGTACCACCAAAATTTGGTTTCATCATAAACTTACCGTTCCATCATTAAAATCTTTAGTTTCATGATTAAAAAATAGGCAAAAATAAGATGAAACCAAATTAGGTTTCATCATAGAATTTGATGAAACCAATTTTGTTTGGGGTTTTTGTATCAATTTTTTAAAATTTGGGGTTTTTGTATCAATTTTGTTTAATATGGAGTTTTAATGGATCCCAACATCTGAATAGAGTTTTTGTATTTCAAATTTGGTCACCTTGGTGTTTTACTACTGGTTCTGTAAACTACCCTATAATATATCGTGCTTCAATATAATTTGTTAACAAAGATATAGACCTTATTTGAAATTATTATTTTTATTTAGATTTACATATGTGACAAAACTCACCACATTTTATCAATTAAATACAGCCTATAAAATGAACTAAACTTATCACACGCAAAAACAATAACACAGAAGAGATATCCACGCTATTGGACATTAGTCATCTTTACAACGAATTATAGCATTCACGTTGATGATTTAATTATTTTGAGAATTTAAATAAATGGTTTCATGCCATATGATGATCTATACGAGTAACTAACGTGCAATAAGACTGCACTTTAGCACTAGTTTATCACATGATTTACGTGCTAATTGTAGCCATATTATTCCAAGTGATTCCTGTAGCAAACACGTGACTGTTGAAAGTTGTACGTCCTAAATCATTAATTGAAGAACCTATATATCGAAATCAAGGATTTAGCTTACATAGTGGAAAAACATGATAATACTGACAAAAGATAAGTAATAAGTTGAATTACACAAACATGAAGTTCCTAAACCCAATTCCATATTCAGAAATACCGTTGTTGTGAAATCAAATTTACCTTAAAACTCTGGTTCCTTCTCTAATTATAGTAAGCCAATACAAAACTTAGTTTTGATTACGGTGGGTGCAAAGATAAAATAAAACCAAACCAAACCAATCAATAATCTTATCAAAATATAATGAACTCAAAAAAGGAATCGAGTGAAAGAAAAAGAGAGAAAAAAGGAGACGATAAAAATAGCAAATAGTGTTAGGGTGTAATAGTGAAACTCTTACGATAAAAGGAGATAAGCTACCATTCGTTAACGCGATGAAAAGGTCGGCATGTATTTGAAAGTATTGTCCACCCTCGAGTATAGTTAAGTATTTGGAGCAAACAGAGTGTAATTTACTTTTATGCAAACAACCAACAAAATTTCGCCAAAATATCTTTTCCAGGTTTACTAGTGTCCAAAACACTCTCCGTTCAATCTAAAAGGGGTGTCACGCTTTGGAAAAGAGAGATTTGTCGAGGTGGGAAGCACGCACTACTCTTAAATACGTATATCAAAAAAACAATCTACTCTACACATTAAGAAGTGGGTAAAGTAATAGGCGGCAAAAAGTGCCAATGTCCAAAATTCGAAAATTTTAGAATCCCTCCCTCCAATTTTTCTAATTATTTTTAATCTACTAGATCGACTTTCGCATTTCATGTCTTCTCTCTCGATCTATGGTGTACGTCTTCAACATCAATAACAGCAGGTAATGCTTCTTTTAATCATATCAGCGAAGATTTCATTATATGAAACTCTAACTTCGAGTACTTCAAAATAGTATTGATTCATAGCAACCGTTTATTACTAGTTTGTGTTTATTTTAATCTGTTTGTCTGAGTAGTCTGGAGATCTTCAACTTCAGTTTCAAGGATTCTATTTCGATGATTTGATTTTTCTTTTTTAATTTATACTGTTTCTTGTCCGAAACAATTCGAAATGTTGTTCTAGCTATTCCTAAAGGATATTAGGCTATTTTAGAACTTTTGGAGTGAAAAAGAAACCGATCCAGGATCTGAGAGTGATAGTTGAATTATGCTCCAGGCATTATTGATGTTAGAGCGAGTATTTGATGCTGGAAAATCCCAAGGCATGAGCGATATGGCCCATATGGGGAATTATAGATTTGGAATCAATTGAGTCACAGAGTACATAGTT
>JAJJMB010009088.1:1526692-1547566 GCA_023531105.1 Papaver atlanticum | reverse complement strand
AGATGCAAGCGCAATCCCGGATAGGTGTCATCTTTCTTGTTATAGCTCTATCTCTGGATTGGTGTTATCTTTCTTGTTAATAGCTTTATCTTTACTTTTACAGTCATTAAACTCGTGGTACTAATGACCCTTTCTCGTTATGTTCCACCATCAAACCTTAGGATAGGATAAGAGTATCAAACCTTAGGATAGGATAAGAGTATGGCCAAGTGCTGGATTTCTACAGATTATACGAGCGAGAGTGGAAGTTTAGTTAGAAGCAGTGCAAGTGGCTTGTTTTTGTGCATTGTGATTCCTCATCTTTGCACCTTGTAAGTTATGTTAGTAACTGAATAAGAATAAACAGCAAGCAGATCCGGTTTGAGATATATTTGATATTTCTCTTGTTTTGAGCTCAGCTACTTTATATAGAAGAATGGCTCGATATCGAGCATGTAATGAAATAATCATGATATGTTAAACCATGTACAGACTACAAGCCCATTTTCATGGGGACTTACAGGTGGGAACTCTTATCCTACATTTTTTTCTCTCTCGCTAAGTAAATTGAGGAAATTGCTGATTGCACATTATGTTAGACAATGTAACCGTTTAATGCTGGGTAGTTTCTCGGTCAGTGATCTGTTCTTTTGGCTTTCAGATCTTGGTTAGGATATTTTTCTGGTTGTCATCCTTGCATCATGATCTATTCCTTGGTTGCATATAATTTATTTTTGACCGATTTGCTTGCTGGAAAGTGTAATCTTGCCATAAGAGGACGCGGTGCACGAGACTTCTGGTCGAATCCACGAACACACACAAATCCTGTAACCAGATATTTCATTATTTATTAGAAAAATGTTCTCTGCAGTTGGTCATAGCACGCTCATGGCAGTAAATGAGATCTAGTAGATATCAATCAATACCTTTCCAGAAGCAATTTTGAATTTCTTGTGTTGTTTGACCTACAAACCAAAAATCGAAGTTCTGCAGTTAGTTGTTTTGACCTAGTACTGTAGATTTTGAAATTAACCATCTTTAAGGATCCTCTTTACCTTTAAATATCGTTGATACTGAGGTTCCAAACAGAACCGTTCGTCTTGGTAGGTTCCATATCCAGGCCCTTGGAACATCAATTGGATTAAGGCTTGAATCGTGGTCCGCGAACACCTTAAGGGTAATTATATATTAGTTTTAATACTGCTCGATCTGAACCTAACTTGACATGGGATGCATGGAAACACTTAGATTAGAATGAGAATATAAAAAAAAAAAAAACCTCATTCACTTGAAAATATGTTCCGTTCAAAGGAAAACTTCCTCTCATTGCTGTTCTGCAAGGTATCTAGTCATGGGATGCAAAAAAGCTAATCAGCATCGAAAAGTGGGTCTAGCGATTTACACAAGGGTTTCTAAATTAAAAGAGATACATTTTCTTACCAGAAGTGTTCCTCTGATTGTTTGGGAGCTTGCTTCACGTGTACTGTTGCATGAAAAGCATGTCTTCTCACTGCATAGGTTACCTGATGCCTGGGAACTACAACATCCTTCGGGTGGTTGAATTGATTCTGCTGTTTCACCTGATATTACACATTTGCATGATTAATTAGCAAAACGTTCATAACCTGCATGCCATGATAGCTTTTGATATGTAAGAATGTCAAATGTTTCATAGGTTTCAAGTTAGGGAGAAACTTGAGTATCCTAAAACACAGAATTGGAAGCATATCAGCTCAAGGATTTAAACTTTTTATCATGCACGTTCCGTATACCAGGTGGCACAACAGGTTTTAGGTTATTTATTCGTTTACAGGGTAGGATCGCATAAAGTTGTAGGTTTTCTTAAATAGTGTTACAACTGTTTCACAATCATGCTCACCTGGTGTCCATATAGCAAGAAGATACGAACAATGATCATCAGGGTCTCGTCTCGGCACCTGTAATCGAGAACATTTAAGTGCATTAGGTGCTGAAATGAGTCAATAACAAATTGAGAGGCCAGTAGTGGAGAGATTAACTAACCCCTTCCAGTAGAGGATGTGAATCTGGAAGTTCATAGCTGCAATCAAGGGGAAATTGTTAGCATAGAATCCCATAGATTGCTGTGGTTCCAACAACAGATTTGGGCCTCATGTGGCAAACTTGATATTCATCAGTGTACTTACACTAGGTGTTCTGTTCGGAGTCGGTTGACATTCTTCAGCTTTGGTACCGGGATGGAAGCAGCCCGTGGAGTTATCGCCACCAATGCATTGGAGAGATCGCCTTCTTGGAGTTCCATTTTGTTTTCTTGCATGTAATTCTGTAAGGTAATCGTAAACTCTTCTATGTCGAGGTTGATTGAAGGAATTTCATTGGGACACTCGCCAAAAGCATCTTCTATATCACTCTCCAGTGTTTCTGCATAATCATTCTCCGGTGTTGCCGGCTCTTCAATAATAGGCTCACATTCATTCTTTCTGATTCTTGTTCCTGAAACCAGATTTGCTTCTAGTAGAGGAAGTGACATCGGATTGGCATCCATGTGCGGATTTTGGTATTTCTCTGAAGGAAATGAAGTTACAATACCCTTTTCCTCTGGCCCTGGCAGGGCGAGCCTCGCACTGTACCCAACATTCGTTATCAGTCACCTCGTAATGATAAAGATGCTAGTTTCACAGTGAGTGTGTAACCATGCATCGATAGTAACAACATAGAGAGTCTATCATGTCAACTCTTGAGAAATTGTTTAAATTATAGAGCACCAAAATAGTTTGAAAAGGATATACCAAGCTCATAAATGGAACTCTCATAACGGTTAATCTAAATACTAAGGCCGTGCCTTTCTAAATGATATCCATAAGTATCCAACACCCATCCTCAGGGAGTAAGAAATTAATCTTTAGGGATGACAAGTATACCTCGCAAATGCACTTGCAAAGTGTCTGCATTCTGCTCTCATTGGACATGCATTGCAATTTGGCTTGCTCTTGGTACAGAAAACCTGTATGAATTCATGCATGCAATTTCAATTAGCCAGCTTATTTAACTTGTCACATTTGGTAAATACAGTACATACCTTTCCAAATGTGATCAACTGGTAATGCAGCTCGTACCTGTGGTTCCATGATGTCAATCAGCAATAGTTCATGAAATTAGATAAACTCGTAAACTCCCCCCCCCCCCCCCCCAAAAAAAAAAAATCAAATGCAGTTTGCAATAGATAACAGCTTTAAAAGGATTATGAGTTTACAATGTCGGTTGGTCAAGTGTGCACAGCCGCGGCCAAAGAAATTTCTGGATGGTCTCCAACATTGGGTACCTATACCAGAATTGCAAATTAGCAAGTTTCATCACTGACAGAAAAATTGTGTTTAATGATCTTTATTATATGTATAATACTCACAGTTCAAGCAGATGCAGTTGAAGGGACTCGGGCAATGGTTGAAGTGGTACCCATCCTAGTCTGACAGCAATGCGTCCAACATTTGTGTCGACCTATTGCAAATTCATAACATAGAGATGATTTCTGTAAGTTGTTATGTCTTTTGAGCTCAGCACAAAATTGACAAGATTATGTAATTCATATCTCACTGGGAAAGCGAGGTTGTGAAGTGTCAAAAGTCTGACACACTCCACGCTTTTGAGTCCCAATCCCCTTATGCTTAGCAGATATTCCCTATAAAATGGCAAACTATTATAATTAACAGAGGAAAACAAATATTACAAACAATTGACACCATGGAATGTTGCTTGAAACAGGAAATTGAATAATTTCCAAAAAATATTGAAAGAGGTATGCTCCAAGTTTGTTGACTTACTTTGCCTTGTCAGGCGGAACATCCCTTAACCACTCAAGGTCGATACTTCCATGATCACTTACAAGCCTGTTGAGGAAAGCCTGCAGAAGGGGCAATCATTTTCATCTCTTCTAAGGGTCTATTACTTTAAATGCAATCATACAAATTTGATGTTACTAACAAATTTTTCCTAAGTTGTTGAGTCATAGGCTTACCTTGATTCTCTCTGCGAGCATATTATTCATTCCTCGCTCTTTGATTGCGTTGGCAATCTCACTAACATCAGCAGTTCTCACTGCTTCCCAGTCCAGAGAGTCCATTGTGTTGTTGCTTTTTTCTCTTTTTAAACCTTTCTGATACACATCCCTTCGCAAACTATCCCAGTCGAATTCTTTTTTTTTTTCCTTATCAGGCTTTCCTTTGGCTTTTGAAGCATTGAAAGTTTTCCCACTAAATACCCCGTCTGAAGAACGTATTTGCTCTTTCTGAGAAGTTTGCTTATTTGTCAGCGACGTACTGACTTCAGCATCTAAGTTCTCGTGTGAGAGATTTACGAAGTTTGAGTGAGATTGCTGCATCACACAGCCCATTTGAGCTTGGGTCTCAACGGGTTTTGTAGATTCTGTGGCTGTACTGCTTTGATATATGAAGGTGCCGTCTCTAACCTTTTGAAGGTCATTCCATGAATTCTGGTGCTCTCTAATGAGAGTTTCTTGTCCTGCACTTATATCTGGGAGCCCCAAGTACTTGCTTGCCAATGGGTATGTATCGGTTTTGAGTGCAGCTTCAGCATTTGTCGACAACTTTTGACGGTTACTTACAGTTTCAGAAATTGGCATCACCGTTTTGCACATCCAGTTCGGGTCTACTACGGTTGTCATTTGAGGAGCATCTAATGACAAAGAAAACCTACTGTCTGTTCCCAGTATCTTCGGTGACTCCACCTCTTGTACTACTGTCTCTGGGGTCATCTGCAACAAGTAGTGCGGGGCATTGGGCAACTGCATTTTGGGAACTGAAGTGGAAGGGCAGACAGAAAATAGCTCTTTCCACCCATCTATTCCGCTCGTGCTTACACTTTTCTTTTCTTGTCGCTTTCCTTCTGATTGACCTTGACAACTTTTGGAGTTCAGATTTTGAGCGAAGCTCCCACTTTCTTGGCTATAATATTCTTGCAACAAGGGGGTACCTCCCATCCGCAAAAGTTCCGTAAAAGAAGGATGATTACTTACACTGTTTGATGTACAACTGGGTGCCATCTCTGGTCCGGAGTTGAAATAAGAGTATGATCTGATTCTGTCATCTGTACAAATGCTTGAAGAATCTACAGAGACTTGAGATGAAACAACATCTTCCAACTGTCTTCTGACCTCATTCCCTAAGAAGCTCTCTCCTCTTATCCTTGCAATAATGTTTCCGTCGGCTGTTTGGAATTCGGTTGAGTCTATTGAATTTTGAGACGAAACTACCGAGTTTTGTGATGAAACTACGTCTTCCACCGCTCTCCTATCTCCGGTTTCTACCAAAAACTGACACCCTGTTCCTGGGTTCAACGAACCACCAACGTTGCTTCCAAATGATTCATTGCTGTGTCCTGTCTCCCTTTCTTCTAACTGCAGTTCACGGATGTCAACATAGTCTTGTTCGGATAATAAACGATCTTGCATCTTTTCTTGCCAACTGATGTTATCATCTGAATCTACAATGCACACCTCTGGCTCTTCGACAATAATTTGTGTTCCTTCCTTGCTGCATGCATTGTTGTTGGTTGCCGTTTTTAAGGGAAATCGGGCCACAAGACACATGAAGGCAGAACTGTAAAGTAGTAGAATGAGTTTCTGCCTTTAGAAAAAGAAAATATAACTCTAACATCATCACTACGAGGAATTTCTTACGGAAATAGTACAGAAACTTGAGGCTTACCTTGAGAGAATATCAGAGACATTTTGCGTAAGAAAGACTCCAACTACTGAATCCACGACAGATCCTTTCCATTTCGAGAAGCGTCTATCCCCTGTAAAGAACATACCTTGCCTTGTAAAATCTTTCACTCAGTACTCCTTAAAAGAGCTCATTGTTATAGTTCATTCTTTCTTGATTCAGATTTATTTTAATTTTACTGATGGGTTTGCATGAGGTAGGCACTGTGTTTGCACTCAAATCAGATTCTGTACCAAAACTATAATTAAGGCCTCATTCAGTCTTGTCAAAGCACTATGCAGTTCATCTCCTTCAGATATTTATTTTTATGCTGCCTCGATTTATGTTTCTGTCTATTCATTTATTCTGTTGTAAGGTTAAGTTAGACGGTTTTTGGGGAGTTGAACTCTAAAAATACAGGCACATCTCATTTTTAATGAAATGCCCTATCGGTACTTGCAGGCACCATGCCATTCACTAGAATTGTCAGTGTTTTTTTTTTTTTTTTTTTTGTTATATCATCAACAGCACAGTCCCAACTTTGAAGATCGCTGAATAGTTCCTGTGTTACCAGCTTATTCTATCCAAAGTTATGCCTTTCGTGGACTTAAACATATGAGTTATTATGATAAAGTAGTAAACATCAACTGCTTATAACTTATTAGGTACCTTGGATGAGATGCATGCGGGCAATGAATGAATCTGCCCTTCCACGAAAAACTTTTCTCTCTTCTTCCCACCATTTTTCTTTATCCTGAGTGGTCCCCTCAACACCATCATTGTTCTGTATTCCCATCAGAAGCTTCCACACTCTATCAGTTTCTGCATCAAGATTGACTTTGGGCCGCAGCTGTTTTTTCTTGATACCATTAAACAGACCTTCATATGGAACCATTTGCCCCTCTCTTCCAAATGGAACCAGTGCATATTGTTCTGGTGCTGTCACGTCTGTCCTCATATCATTGATCGTTAGGCGGTCAATCTTATTTATTATCTCATCCATGGAAAGCCATGACATATCTAATGAACCTGCAGTGGAAAATTCAAGTAGTTGCTTCAGTTAGTTTCTATAGGAATTGAGAAAAGATAGTCAAAAACATACTTTCTAAAAATTAGTTCCATCAGAATAACCTCTTGGCTTCTCATTGACTGGATGTTGAGTATACATAAACATCTCACGCTTTTGAAGGCTCTCGTTCTTTTTTCTGGGGCGGGAGACAGAAATTCCACTGTCAAGTGTCTTTGGCGGCCGCCCTCTTCTTGGCTTCTTCACTTGGTTATCTACAGCCAGGTCTGCTCTGCTTTCTCGAGGCCTAGAGAAGTTCTTGTTTCCAAGCTTGTCACCAGGGATTGGTGCCATTTTTTGAGGAGTTCCTGGCATTTTACTGCAATCAAGAGTTGTAGTAAGGGAGCTCAGTTCACAGATCTGTGCAGGTACTTTTGACCGGTTCTTAGTTTGATCAAGGTATGCTGTCTTCTCAGACTGCTCACAGCTTGGTTTTTGGGTCTGTGAAAGCAATGCTTCCCAAGTATCTGGCAGTCTGCAGTTTTGATTTGCGACCGCTTGTAACTGCAGATTTGGTGCTGAATGACCAGCTCCATTCGGATGGTTTATACTGACATTGCCCAATTGAATGTCACTTCTGCTTTTAGCTTGAAATGCAATGTGATTGGCATTGACGGCATTCTCTTTGCATGCCATTTCTTTTCTTGGGTTTTCCAGAAAAGATGCAATCGAAGAACCCAAGCTAGAATTGACAACATTCAGGTCTCTCTCTATCCTCGTTTTCTTGTTAATTTCTGAAAAAGGTAGCTCGGCAGTGCTGCTGTTTCTGTGGTATCCATGTCCTCCAAACTTCTGCTGGTAAGTCTGGAGAGTATTCCCACGGCTCCTTAATGGATTCAGTGATTGGAGATCCGTCTCGGCAATGGTATGACAGTATCCTCTCTTTGATCCCCTCGCCAGGTCACACCCTTCCAACTGTATTTGGTTGCTTCGAATCAAATTATTTTGGTTTGTGAATCGAATATCGCTCTGAAGTATGGAAGCTGTAGCATTTTGTTCATATGATTGGGTATGTTGATTCCTAATAGGATGATATTGTTCTCCATTGTTCAGGCAGGTATCTATGATGACTGTGTTATCTCTGCTACTCAAAAGGGCAGACAGACTTTCCCGTGTTAGTTCTCTCCTTGTAGGTGGTGGGGCAGTTGGAATAGGTTTATCAGGGAGTGAGATAAAATCTTCCAGAGGCTGAGTTGATGTACAATTGAGATCAAATGCAAGTCTTGCTGGTGAATTCTCTACCACAGCTTCCAGTCCTTGTCGAAGTTCCGTTGTCAATTTAGTTTCACTATTAACTCCACTACATATTTCATTGGTTTGGGATTGTGAATTTTCCTTACACCTGCTTGAAGAACTGTCCACAATGCTGCTCAGCAACCCCTCGTGATAACCTGTTGTGCTGCTGCGGCTTCCATCTCTTACTTCTACCAAGTCGAAATTCAAAACCTTTTTGGCAGATTTAAGAATGACCTTATCTGCATTAACCTCTTCTTCAATATTGGCTGCGGGGGTATTTGAGGTTTTAAGGCCATTTTTCCTTACATACTTTCTTTTCACAGATGGAGTTTCTTTTGCACTAGGCTGCTTGGTGCGGTGGTAAGGAGTCTTACTGGGTTTTTTGCCTTCAATGAGAACTCTGGGTCTGACTTTTTTCCGTTTAGGCTTCAGTACTGGTGTCTTGTTTAGGTCAATACCGTGCTCCTCTGTCCTGTCTGCATTTTGATTCTCTTTAAGCAATGTAGAGGCAGCAGCTGATGGTGAGTTTACTACAGAATGCAAGAGTGAATCTTGGCACTGCATTTCAATACCGTTATTACTTCCTTGGTCTACTTCGTTGTTCACCAAATCTGATACTTTTACTGAGACATGCTCTGCAATTTCAGAATGCTGGTTTACTGCTCCTCCCTTAATCTGAGGTGGTGTAATAGGTGAAAACTGTAAAGATGCATCACCATTTGAGACTGCATCAGCAAATGTTTGAGATGGAGAATTAAGGTCGAACGTGGGACGGTATGGAACAGGTAACCCATCTGTAGAAGTGCATGCAGTTATTACATGAATCAACAAAAGAGTGTTATCACTTGTTCAGGTCAATCAAGTTTCATGTTTGGTGTTCAGTGTCCAGGTATGAATAATATTTCAAATGAATGATAGTTTTGCCTAGTCTGAAAGTTTAGAAATCAATGGAAAATGATAGTTGTTAACAATTAAATAAAAGAAAGCGATAGGTTTAGAGTCACTTACACTGTTGTGCATGCGGTGAGAAGTTGCTGTGATTGTTCGACAAGTTAGAGCTTGTAACAAAATTCTGATCTGCAATTGGCCTATTTGTATATTGCAGGCTACCACGAACATGAGAATTTGAAATGGGAAAGTTTGTACTGTTGACTGCAATGTTTTCGCCTCTTTGCGAGAGAATTGAGGCGGCCCCCGCAGGCGTTCCACTGAGAGCTAATAATTCCGAAAATCCAATATTATCCCACACTGAGCCGACTGTATTACTACTACACGAAGTTTCTGGGAAAGGGTTGTCAACAATGTCGGTTGCAGTTCTGTGATTCCCAAGCAAAGCTTCTTCCCAGGTACTCATTCCTCTTTGATCCACATAATCCATTGAATTATAGCATGCATTCATTACTCCATTAGAAGTAGCAGTAGCACTAGTGAAATTACTACGAGGAAGACTTGCATTCTGGTGAAAATACTCAGCTGGAAAACCAACTCCAACAGCATCAATCCAATTTGGTTGGCTCCCATTAGAGTTCATAGGTTGTGGTCTTATTGGCATAGGTTTTGCAGGTGTTACTGGAATCCATGGACCCCTCTCTTCCATTAGCCTTCTACTGTAATCCATCCCGGTTCCCTCCTTGGGATCCGCAAATATCCAAAAACAAAATAAAAATAAATCCTAATTTAATCTTATGTCTTCATCCTCTTCAAAATCACCTAAACTGAGTGATACTATTTTTGGTAAATCTCTCCCCACCTGAAACCCCATTTCTCCCAAACACGTCTATTTCCTAGTTTTCAACATTCTAATCAGCTGATGAGATGAGTAAAGTGATTATAAAGACAAACTCTTGTTCCTCTAAAACCCAAAATGAACACCAGAATTCAGAAAGAAAAATAATCTTAATCAAGACATCCCACTTATAAATCCACACCTTCTTAAATACTCAGATCTCTACAAACCAAAATCCAGCACACTTTCTTCACTTGTTTGTAAACATATACAGAAAAATCATAGGAAGACAATAAATCCTTCCTAAAAAAATCAGATTTTTTTTTAGAAGAAAATTCAAAGCTCTTAAATTTGATACAATTTCAGGAGATAACAAAAATTTGGTTCATCAGCCTTAGACTAAACAACCCATAATCTTAATTAAGTCACTGTGATCTCTGAAGATACTCTCAGATATTAGAGAGAGAAACATGCAGAGAATTTAAACGAAAACAATATATGAGTGAAGAAATGTAAATAAATAAGAAATCCCAACTAAGAAATCAATTAACTTTCTTAGCTGTTTGTTACCTGCTAGTGTTTATGGTCAATGCCTTCATTGAAATCAATCTTCAAGGTATCATACCATAACAACAACCAGAACAACCAAACTGAGAAATGTGTTTGTAGAGAGAGAAAAGAAAAGAAATTAAAGAAAGAAAGAAAAAAAAGTAGAAATAAGTCCTTACTGTAATTTTTATATTTTTTGATTCTCCCTCGTTGAACTAATAAATTACATTTCTCACTAACGTCTAGTATAATACTTGGTAGTATTTGTTACAAAGTCCTAGTATACCGTATGTCTACGTATACGTGTACTGTATACCATTTAATTAATACTTCTGTTTGGTTACTTCGGTAAATTTAATCAGTTAGCAAGGTTGTTTATAAATGTTAACTGGACTTGCCCATTAGACGCGGCGTGTGAGTCGTCCAACTTGACATAAACACGTGGTTTAAATACGAACCACATGTCTCGTTAGTTTTGTTTACCCGCTTCCGCATTGGGTAATTAAACCTATTGGTCTCCTATTGAATCAGTTTCTCATTTGTATGGTCAGATTATTTGTCGGTTTCATTACCTACGTGGAAAGCAGGTCAAGAAAATCACACGTTACTCTCTAGATGCTTATTTATCGACCTATGGGGTTTCTGACACTAAACGTTAGACTTGATACCCGGTCTAAGTGAAAGTAGGTTTTTGTTTTGATTCACAGCTTTAATGTATTTCAAGCACATGAGATCTTAAATACACGGATAGCATTAATGAAACTGAATAGACATACTATAAAACCATAATTCCTTTTTGTGATTTTTTTTTGTTCATGGGATTTATTTCCATGTGACAAGTGAAACCGTATAATTTTAGGACTTATTATTTCCCTATACAGGGATATCTTTATTTTTTCAGCATATGCATGACGTACTTGTTAGCAGTGCAAAAATGATTACGTCACTTTTAGGGAGAATAAGGTACATATTAGTATCCTTTTTGTTTTTGGTGTTCCAAAGGTACATACTCTCTCGGTTTCTAAAAAATAGGCTTAGTTTCTTTATTTAGATATGTCAGTAAAGACATGCTGATTTCCTTAAATAGAAAATCAAATATTATAAGTTTACTAATCTATAGATAAAGGGCACACTTATCTTCTTTTTTATCTCTTATATCAAATGAATGAGATGAGGACAAATTAAAAAAAGAATATTTAGCTTCTTTAAAATATTTAATTAAGAAAAAGTGGTTATAATATTTAATTTTTGTTAATCTATAAAACCAAACAAGACCGTCTTTTAAAAATGAAGGGAGTAATATCTTAAACATGCCGGATAATAGTGCGGAAAAATGTCCTATAGTCGTTTGTTTTTGTTTGTATTGTGGATGGAGCCGAAGTGACAATTATTTTCAGCTGGCATTGTTTCACTTGGTTCTGGTTTTGAGAACGCAGGGAGGATCAAGTTTCACTTCTGCTTTTGAGAACGCAGGGAGGATCAAGTTTCACTTGTGATGAGTTCTATTATTGGACCATTTGAAATTAAGACTTCAAAATCAGTGTTAATGGTCCCCTTCTAACGATAGTACAATTATGCAGGCTTTATCCAACTTCTTGATAATAAATTGGAATACTGTATCTACTCCTTTAACTAGTGTTTCATAAATGTCAAACCGTTCGATTTTTATTCTCAACGGTTATAAGATGTTTGACAAAGTTTGTACAAGTCCCTGCGATAAGTTTTATTATTAAACTAACTAATAGATTAATGACACGTTACGGTCAGTACCAGAAATTGTCTATTTTAATTTTGTTATATTTCTAAATTCCAATGGGTATGTTCCGATTAACAAAAATTTATTATCATCAATTAGTCCTCCATAATTATTGGATCAAATGACTATTGTATGAAAATTTGAACCTTGGATTTTTCAAATATCCTCTCTTGTGAAATTGAGGAGGGACTTGGATTAAGGTGTTTTAGTTTTTTTATGAGATAAAAATACAATTCAGTAAACATGAAATTTAGTTTGTGGCATATGAATGTTTTGTACAGATCTTGCACAAGTACCATGGGCGTAGCAAGCCCAACGGGGTGCACTTGCATCCCCAGTCTAACTGATATCAAAGTTTAATTTATGCCTAATTTTAGTTTTTTTTGTGAACCTAATTTGTCTTCTTTGCACCCCCAGCCTATAAATCTTGGCTCCGTCAACTTTCAGAAATCACCTATGTATTCATATATTTTTCCGCCTGAAATTCCTAACAAACATTATAAGTTTATTGATGATATTTTGAAAGATTTTTTTTTTTCTTTCTAAAGATGACAAATATTTGGGGACACCTCTTTTCTCTAATAGAACAAGGTCCTTGAATTTAAAATCTTTATTTGAGAAAACTTACATAAGTTGAGTGGATGGAAGTCTAAACTACTGTCCCATGCTGGTATATCAATTTTATTAAATTATGTTACTTCTGGTTATCTATCATTTCAAATGAGTTATCTGGAATTTCCTGCTAATGCTCTTGAGAGAATGGATAGGTTATCGAGAAATTTTTGATGGGATAAAAATGATACTAAAAATACCGTTTTCCCCAAGAGTTAGAGAACCATTAGCATTCCTAAGAGTAATGGTGGATTTTTGGTTTTTCCATGCCTACTAAGCTGGTGTAGAGAAATCTCTTGTTCATATTCTCGGGTAAAAGTCTTGAAGTCTAAGTACTTTAACAATACCAATCCATTAATTCCATATACTCATACTAACATCTTTTGGATATGGTTTAAATTTAGAAAAGGTATGGATCCCGGACATTGGGACTGAAAAATGGATCCCAAACGTTGATTTCCCTAATTACACATTAGTTATCGAGGAAGAAACACCAATTAAGTTTGCGGATTTAATTGATGAGAATGGTGAATGGAATATTGAGACTATAAATTTCTGGTTTTCTTCTCATATCTGCAATAAAATTCGCACTCTACCTGTTCCTTATGCAGAGGTTGATGATCTTAAATGGTTACATGCTAAAGATGAGGTCCCATCTTTTAAATTTAGTTGTCAAAACTATATCTTGATTTCTAGTCTACAATTAGTTAAGTCTCGGACTAAGATAGAAATGTAGTTGAGAAACAGAGGATCACGGCAGTCATCAATTGCGTTTTACCGTTTGAAGGAGAAGTTCAACCGAAGCTTTTGGAGAACTTCATCAACAAAAGGTAAGTGAAGACTGAACCACCTATTTCTCAAGTTATATTCACTTTTCTATCATTGAGACGATGTCGCATAACTAATTAGACTATTATGCATAGACAAGAATTCTGAGTCAAGTTTATCTTGATAATTGGTTCTCGAAAAATAGTGACTAAGCTTAGTGAACATTTATTCATACTTGATGAATTTCGGTTGAGGACAATTTATTGTTCGGAATCAAAATCATGATTCAAGTTTTATCGTTCGAAAATAGCATGGAACAGTGATATGTATCATTGATGTTATTCGGGAATGTTTCAAATCGATTTAGAGAGAAATATAGAACTACTATAGATTCGGATACAAGGCAGTGTTATCAGTCTTACAAACTGGGAAAACTGTTATAAGTCCGAACCAGTATTACAGCGGAGTAGTTATATATCGACCCGCAGATTTGTGGTACGCATATTCTTATGTATATCATGTGAAAATCTGTTCAACTCGTGAACCAGATCGGTACGCATACTCGTATGCAAACCGTTTAGGAACCTTGGTTACAAAACCGAGTTAGTTTACAAACTGGTACACGTACCAAAATAGTTTTGTGTTCCCGAACTCGGTTTAGTACCCAAACCGGTACGCAAACCAAAATAGTTATGTGGACTCCGGAACCGGACATAGTCTTAAGGTTTCCAAACCGGTACGCATACCTAAATTGCTCTGTTAACTCCGGAACTTGGTTTGGTTAGATGTTTAAAACCGGTACACGTACTCTGACTGACCTGAGTCACGAACGGCTATGGTATTTGTACTTTGTGCATTTACTAACCATGTCGATTATCTTTAAATGTGATTAAATTATTTCTACGAGATAATTAGCATTTGATTAATTCTCTAAAAAAAACTAGACTTATTTGATCGCATGATTGTGACTCATAGTTAATGTCTTAAGTGTTCATGAAAATGAGTATTAAGTTTTTAATTTCAAATCGGCTAGTTTCGGCTAACCACGTTGAACATAGTCTTTGTACACGCTTCGGTTACGGTTTCACCTAACCAGAGTGTATATCTTGCTTATGTAAATCAGATTCAAAGATTCATCTAACGGAGGATATTGTTTGCTTGGTTCCAAAGCTATCTTAGCTTAAACTTAAAGCAACCTATGCTTTAAATGTCTATAAATGTGGAACTTCAAGCAACTAGGATCTTTGAATTCCGACACTACCTTTTGGTGTGTCCTAGTTGTATATAGAGTCGTTCTCTTTCTAACCCTTTTATGGATTAGCGACTACAAAGTCTTCATAGGGATTCGTGAAGTCATGTCCAATTATCTTTCCTTGATAACTCGAGTATCCATATCTTGATCGATTGTGGAGATGCCCACTCGATCAAGATAGAGAGAAATCATCAAAGTTCTCTTCATTTCAAACTTTGTTGATTCCACAAGTTTTATACTTGTGAGGTGAATAATAATCTAGGCTGCACTTCGGGTTGCATAAGTCCGGATTTTGAGGTTAACTAGACTTTGTCTATTGATTTCGATTTCCATCACCTTTGACAAACTATTTGATTGTAAAAGGAAATCATATATAGGATTAATCAGCTGTGGGAGGCAGATTGGTTCAAAGTCTTCAATTGAGTTGAAGCAACTCTTAGTTGGTATGACGTCATCTAAGGGAATCAATTGCGCGGAGTCCTGCTGGGATTCAAGAGGCGTAAGGAGCGCGATTGTACCTTAATCGGTGGGATACCTTTTAGGGCTCAACTACATTCCAGTCCGAAGTTAATTGGTAGTAGGCTAGTGTCTGTAGCGGCTTAATACAATTTGGTATTCAATCTGGACTAGGTCCCGGGGTTTTTATGCATTTGCGGTTTCCTCGTTAACAAAACTTATGGTGTCTGTGTTATTTTCTTTTTCCGCATTATATTGTTTATTTTTATAATTGAAATATCACAGGTTGTGCATTGATCAATCAAAGTAGATACATCCGACCTAGTTTGTTGGATACAACTTGGTTGATTCTTGGACATTCGTCTTTGGTACCGTCCAAGTAATCTCTTTATGATTAAGTTCACGGATTTGATTCTGTAAACGTTCTAATAGCAAGAGAGAATGATAAAACCATAGATATTATTCCTTGATTGAGTTTAACTCTAGGAATCATATTGAGTTTGTCCATACAGATTGCCTAAGAAAAAAGTGGTGGTGTATTTTGGTACCCCGCGTTTTCAGTCCTTATTACTGATTTAGGAAGTCCCGATCCTCTTTGGAAGAAATTATGGAGTCTAAAATGCTAACCTAGGTTTCACCCTTTTGTTGTTTGTGTAATAACAACTAGGTGGAAGATCCATCGCATTTGTTTTTGAACTGTCCATTTTAATCTGCAATATAGTCTGGATTGGGGCTCAGCAACATGAATGGTTTCTCTAATTTTAATGCCATTCAAAGTTTGTATGTGAGTGTTTTTCCATCTAATGTTACTGATTGGTCTAAAAATGTAACTATTGTGGTATGGTTCTTGTGGGACCATATGTGCAATGTTATTTAAAAAAAAAACAGCCTAATCCTATGCAACTTACAAGAGATATTAAAATATGAAGCATGGTTCCATATATCATATCATTCCAAACCTAGTAATCAGAGAGACTCGACAAACATTTAAGAATTCAATATACCCTGACTTGAATAGTTTGCAGGGGAATATATGAAAATCATGCTAATGGGTACTTTCTTTGATTATTTAATAGGAAAATATGTAGCATGAGATGTCCTCTTGGATTCAAATGGATAATGCATCGAAATACCCATTAGCATGATTTTTCAATGGAGTCTTTTACCTGTTGGAAGAAATATGCATCGCTATATACAAAGTCTTGGTTTCCCGGAAATTGAGGCTTATAGACTATATTAACGCTCATATGTGTATATTTATTGATATTAGAGCTTGTTCATATACTGACGTTTTCTCAAGCTAAAATCTCGATATCTATATGTATATATTGTACGACTTGGTATCAATATATTTGTACTGCATGATTCGGTACTTAATTTTATATTAAATCTTCATTGGTTAGACTCTTAGAATGTTATTGGTACTAAATGATTATTGATTGAACTCCTTATATATATTCTCTGAATTACATAGATATATTCAGAACTTGTGCTTGTGTCATTTCCTTCCTTGAACTTGTTCTTGAATGTCGAACTCCTTGATAGATATCTATCAGTATAGAGCCTCATGAACATGTTCTAGTGTTATACATTTCGGAATTGAATTCCTTGAACTTGTTTTATATATCAATATTTATGTTCCTGCTTGAACAATATTATTCATTATTGTACTCACAATATAATTCTATACTTTCGATACTGAAAATTATATTGAATTAATATTATATGCTAATTTGCTTGAATGAGAATTACTTAATCTTATCTGTATTCAATCTCAACTGAGCCTTATGAAATCTTTCCAAATTTTCCAAATCTGTGATTTAATTGTTGTACACTAGTTTCCCAGTATAGAGCTATGCATATGCTTTAAGTAAGTAATATGAGATTAGTTAGTACATCTGGTTGCTCCACTAGCAACAACTCTGAAGTATAAACTTTTCTGGTACTAACTTCGTGGAGCCAACACCAACGGACGCTTCATATTCTATTGTTGGAACTAGACCTAGTATAATCCATCGCCCGCTATCCGCCTTCTAAACTTCGCTAACGCTGCACGCAAGTACCGTATTTTCACATCATGAGTACCGTTAGATCCAGTAGCATAGGGGCATATCTAAGTGTGGGGACGCCTAGGCACGTTCCTATAGAAATTTTTTCTCAAAAACCTCGACTTTCTTGTATATAGCATAAATTTTTCTTATAATTTTTTTTTATTATTCCAATAAATTTAATTAGATTTTCTACGTTGAAAATTGCAAATTAAATTTGTCTTTATTTTTTAGGTAACAAAATGTTAGAGCACTGCTCGGTCGAATTCGCAAGCGTTGCTATCTCAAGCTTGTTTGTCAAGTTTAGTTGATCAAAAATATATACTTGATTTCTAGTCTACATATAGTTATGTCTCGGATTAGGATATAATGTGTAGTTGAGCTTTAGACTTCATGACGTTCACCAATTGAAGACAAAGATCTATTGAGGAGAGCTTGGAGGAACTTCATCAACAAAAGGTAAGTGGAGACTAAAACTTATCTAACACTCAGAAGTCTATTTTATTCTATCTTCTAATGAGACCAATTTGTATAGCTATATAGACTTCACTACACCAAAATTAGGATTTTATCACAGTGTAACCTGTCACAGTTTATTTTTCAGTCACTGATACACCCGTAATAAATCCTGTAACAACTATAACTGTTAATAAATTCTGTATTTGTGATAATGATTAGGAATATTTTTTTTTTATTAGTAACAATAATATTTGTTGACAATTATCCAGACAATCATAATTATAATTTAAAATGATGTTTCCACCCAAATATTTCACCACATCTAAAACAACCCCAAATTAATAACTCTTAGGATTTTTTTTGTCACTGCTTTCACAACAGTTTTACAAAATAACAATTTTATTTTATTTCTAAATATCAATTTTTATTTTTTTATTTTCTTAATATTAGAAAAAAGGATCAAGACCAAGTCAACAAGTCATGACTTTGTAGGACATTTGACTTGGACAAATACCAACCTTTTCTCTCGATTTTCTCGACAAAACCACAACAAAAATTTCTGCTTCTTCCGAACGCCGTGAAACTGACCATACCACGCTTATCGGAATAAGTGCAATAAAAGTTCCGAAGACCGTAAAAATGACCATATTACTCTTACTGGAAATAAGTGCAATAAATATTATGGAGACTGTGAAACTGACCAGACTACCCTTATCGGAAATAAGTAAAGTAAATATTACAAACTGTGAAAATGACCATATTACCCTTACTGGAAATAAGTGTAATAAATATGATGGAGACTGTGAAAATGACCAGACTACCCTTATCGAAAATAAGTGCAATAAATATTATGGAAACTGTGGAAACGACCAGACTACCCTTATCGGAAATTAGTAAAGTAAATATTACACATTGTGAAGATGACTATATTACCCTTATTGGAAATGAGTGCAATAAATATTATGGAGACTATGAAAATGACCAGAACACTCTTTTCGGAAATAGGTAAAATAAATATTACAGACTGTGAAAATGACCATATTACCCTTACTGAAAATTAGGGCAATAAATTTTTTGAAGAATGTGAAAATAACCAGACTACCCTTATCAGAAATAAGTAAAGTAAATATTACACATTGTGAAGATGACTATATTACCCTTATTGGAAATAAGTGCAATAAATATTATGGAGACTGTGAAAATGACCAGACTACCCTTATCGGAAATAGGTAAAGTAAATATTATAAAATATGAAAATGACCATTTTGAGTTTTGTCTGTAGCGGCTTAATACAATGTGGTGTTCAAAGCTGGACTAGGTCCCAGGGTTTTTCTGCATTTGCGGTTTCCTCGTTAACAAATTTTTTGTTGTCTGTGTTATTTCTTTTCCGCATTATATTTGTTTATATATTGAAATATCACAGGTTGTGCGCATTTCAATCAGTTGATAAATCCGACCTTGTTTGTTGGATATAACTTGATTGACACTTGGACATTGGTCTTTGGTACCGTCCAAGTTATTTCTCATATCAATCAGGCTCACAGATTTCTATCTGTTCGATTTGCTGATTGTATTGAGAAATAGAGATAAACCTCTTTAATATCTTTCTTGATTGAGCTCGCTTTTAAGTTGGTGCTCTCGGAATTATATTGGAGTTTAGTCCATACAGATTGCTGAGCGAATTATTGGGTGTGGTTGTTATACCCACGCTTTTTCACAAAATATTAAGCAACTAACGTTACCTTAGACCAAGTCATTAAGATTTCTTTTACTAAAATATAGTTGAAGTCTTAAAGACTTTCTTTCACGTACTAGTGATTAGTCACCACAAATACAAATTTAGTACCGAGTGGCCGTATAACAGTTAACACGGCCGTTTTGGACCAAGATATCTTTGCTACAAAATAGGCAAAGACTAAGTGGTCGTTTATTCTAAAAACTAGAATTCATTTGAAATGTTTGACACGCGATCAAGTGATCAGTTATGAGTTTCTGCTTCATGGGACTGAAAAGTACGGGTGATCTTGTTAAAAGAATGTTTGAGAGAAACAAACCCAATGCACCTTATTTGCTTTTGACATTATGTTGCGCTCTTACCATTACATACTACTACGACATAAAGGTAATTTTTCAGCATAAAAATTATGAAGACTCGATTACAAAATCGAATGGAAGATGAGTGGATACGTGATAATATGATTTTGTATATTGAAAAATATTTTTTTTTATGGTATTGACAACGTTGTCATATGACAAAACTGGTTGTGGGAAAAAACAAAACAACTAGTTTTTGTATAATATTTTTTTTTTATTAGATGAAAACAAAGAAGAATTTTTACAATAAGTGAGTTGGTATCTTGTTAAGTGTCTCTATTAACATAATGTTCTGGATCTGCCACTGTCTCATCCCATCTCCAACTTCATGGGAACCACTCGCCATCACCTCTTTCAGCTTGCTAGTTCTACTAGCGCCAGCTATTCCTCTTCGGGTCAATGCGCAAGGGCCAATACCATCAATGCCAACCGGTATTTGCGCAAGTGCCTTTTTTGTCAGAAGTTCAACCATCGTTTATTTATGTTGACGCCAATAATATTTTGAGAATACCATTACGTTAATCTTTTCAAAACATCCAGATTATTAGCCATGCTATTCAATCAAGTTAATTATAACACTATATACAAAAGTAAAATGTCTCTAGGCTCTTCCACTTGACTTAGTAATTCTTTATTTGACTCGGTCAATTTCACGGTAGAAACACTTTGTTATATAATTCTCCTTTCTACGAGGAATCAATTACATCACAAAGGAAAATATCTTGAGGGTTTTGGTCTGGCGGCCTACAACATGTGCAATGTAACAGTACATTCATAACGGAAAACAAACTTTGTGAAGATGAAGGAAGTAGTTATGTATGGTACTCAGTCTTCTCCGCAGTTACGGGCATGAATTTCACCTTATTCTCCACTTTTACACTTCTTGCGTGATCAATGTAGCTACAACTATTATAAATAGGTCACTCGACATATTTACAAACTAGATCTTACCAAGAAAAGTCTAACATAGGTCTTTACAACAGTAGTTCTGTAACAAGTCCAAAAGTTTCACATCAGCTTAAAGAAAACTACACTGCAATCACACAATCTTAATCCTCCTCTGTTTTTCAACCTAAAACCAACCCTTCTCTTCACCTGTTTGATTTAGGCAAGCGATGTTTGATTTTGATCTCTCGAAATCATTCTTCTACTACTTCCCCCCTCCCCCCCTCCC
>JAJJMB010009088.1:1386110-1526592 GCA_023531105.1 Papaver atlanticum | reverse complement strand
CCCCCACCCTTTCATGTTATTGTTTTACCTCTAAAACAAATAGGCACCTCGGTTTTTAGAAGGTATAAGAATTTGTGTACAATTATCATAACAAGTTTCTAACGCCTATTCTTCATTTGGACCATATTGTTTATCTTGCAGGCATTGTTCCATGAAGAGGACGGATCTATTGACATGGGTTACTTTGACAAGATATAACAATGAGTTATGAATGTTGGATTTACATACAAGACGGAAGAGATTTTCTAATTTGGGTCAAACTCGTCTAGATATTTTGGGTGAACTTGCAACCCGATAACTTTTTCTCCTCTTGTTTTTACCAATTTCATCCAACTTTTTCTTGGGTTTTAAATCTCTTCGTTCTTCTTTAAGTCTTCAATCATTTTTTCAGGGCATGCTTGTTGATTTAATGTGTTTGCTTTTCACAATTCTATCTTAAAACCATCACATCTTTGATAAACTTTTGAGGATAAAAGGTAAAAATTTAGATTGAAGTATTGTTGCTGCTGGACTAAGATTATCGGTATAAAAGAATTTTTAGGGTAGTATAAATTATTGTATATAAAAATCAAAGAACATATAACTTTAAAAGTTTGATTTCTTTCAAACTGATATTTATAAAAGAATATGATAATTTTCATCCATGAACCAATTCAATTTACATCTAATGGAAATAAAACACAGTACATATTACCAACATAAACTTGAAAGCAAGGTTTTTAAAGCGTGAGGCGAAGCGTGACTCGTCTTTCATTTCTAAGAAGCGATGCGTATGTTGAAACGTGAAGCGTCGAGTCATGGTTAATGTTTTAAGCGGATGCTTTCTTATAAATAACATTAATTGTTAGTGGTAACTATAAAATCTAGGAAAATAATATTTATATAAATTTAATATAAGTCCTGTTGTTATCAAAAACTGAAGCGTGACACAGTAATTGACCTTACTTGAGGAGAGTGGGGAGGTTCAATTCCCACTCAGCACACAGAACATCTTATTTTTCTTTTAAAACAAGTGGAAAAATGTGTTGACTAGTCAAGAATCGCATCTAACTGAAGGAATCTTGCGCTTCTAAAAAGATTGGCTTCAAATGACCGAGTCGAAGCGAATTCTGAAAAATTGAAGCGACTCGCACGAGTTTAAAAACCATGCTTGAAAGGTTTAAAAAAGATCAGATAAAGAGTAAATATGGTTAAAGTTAGTCAAAAATAACAACGACCAAATGCTTTGTTATAATCTCAACTTAAGATCATCGATTTATACATTCGAATACTAGATCACAAGGACTTCGTTGTTGCAGTTTGTAATCTCTTGGAACCCATTAAAAACCTAAGCAAATGTATTCATTAAATCATATATAATAGAGAAATCATGTAATTAGATAAGTTTGATTCATATGTTAAAGTGAATAAGAGAAAAGAGACAACTCTTTTATGGATCTAATTCAATTCTCTACTCGTGTGTTTCAGGGGAGACCTGATAGATGGAGAATCATGCAAATAGAACACTAATTAAAAAAAAAAAAAACATGCCGAAAAAAATCTTAGGTCGTGGGTTGCATCATAAGACCCAAATAAAATTGATAGAATTCATATAATGTCGTTCGTCTAAGGATGCAAATCCAATGGCCAAAACTCATTGTTAAATCTTGTCAAAATATCCACATTCCGTCCTCATTTTTGAAATAATGGTTATAGACAGACAACCAAATAAATATTCCTTAAAACTGTGAAATGCTAATGGAGGATAATGATGAACCCTTTGGAAAATAATTGGTCTCATTTGAATGTCATGGGACCCAACAAAAAACAGTTATATGAGAACGGTGTTTAGGAAGTTGTATTTAGGCGGTTCATTTGGAATTTTTGTTGTTGAAAACTGTACATTTATGATTCATCCTCTATTATGCTCATCTTCAGGATAGTTTAGATTGTACTTACATCTTTGTACTTGGTTTTGTTTGATACATAAAATATTTGTGATTTAAGTCAGGATGTCATTGGATTTCAAATGGGCTAAGGATATTAGTACTTGAAAGTCAATAAATACTTTTTTTCATAGGTATCGAGGTTGTATCTTGATGAATGATATGGACATTATAAGATAAGTAGTACAATTTGTTTGATCATCGGTCGGTCCAAATCAAAAGTTTTGTTATCTCAATCTTGTCGTCCATGTTAGATGTATAAAAATATATCTTCATTTCAAGTATACTAAAGTCAAATCTCATACTAGGATTAGACAATGGTAGTTTAGTATCAGATATCACCGGATACCCTGAAAGATTGAATACTGAAGAACAAATATTGACATTTGAGAGAACTTCATCCACAAATAGGTACATCAAGACTGACTTATCTTATTTACTCATTGCATCTACCATTCTATCTTATGAGACTATGTCGTATGATTTTAGTAGATTTAATATTGCAAAGAAGAAATTTCAAGTTCAAGCTTCTCTTGTATAAACTCTTGATATATGACTCGACCAATGGAAGTTCATAGATCTTTAACAATCTTAGTCTAGAACAATTTATTGTTCACAAACTATTTTGACTAAATTGATCTTTGGAAAATTGCCAAGCAAATAGTTCACGATCTGTTTTGAGTATATGACCTAGTATGTACACCTATTGCTATTGGGAATGTTTCTGAATTTGAATATGAGAGAGAAAGTACACGAACTGCTTGGGGTGCCTAGTATACGTACCATGTTGTTTTATACATAAATCTGCGGCCTTGAAAATTTAATGGAAAAGTACACGAACTGCCAAGAGTATTATACCCAGTTTATATACCATGTCAATTTTGACATAGTTTTATAACTTTTTAATAAAAGGAAAAAGTTCACGAACTGCCTATAGGTATGTATACCGAGTATGTATACCTTGTGTTTAACAAAGGCAAAAGTTCACGAATTGTCCAAGGGTATGATAACTCGGTACACATATAATGTGTAAAATTCCTTTATCCTAAAAACCCATGTTGGTTAGTAGTAGCCTTGGTGTTGGCTATCCTTTTTACCACACCGACAGTAATAATCTAGATATACTTTTGTGAAGAGCATCTCGACTGTTTTGAAAAGTCTTCTTAGGATATATAGTAGGAGATTAGGGTTATTTTTATTCTCACAAAAACATAAAAACAAACCAGCTGCGGTAAACCATTTTCTTTGAAAACCTAGGAGGACGACTGCTTTGAGGCGAAGGGCACTGTTTATGATATGGGGATTGTTCTTGCTTCATACCAGGTAGGTTTTCTAGCTCTTATCTCATTTAAGATTGATTAACGAGTCTGAAAAGTTTCTCTACGATTATATGCAGAAAATTTAATAAGAAGAAGAATTCAAAGGGGTCTGTCTCATGTCTCATGATTTGAATAGTATAATAATCATCGAAATTGAAATGGATCGTTGTATGAATTTCCTTTTATGTAGCCAATGGGAACTGTGTTGTTTTACTTCGTTTTTGTGATTAATCTCTTAAGTACATCTCGTTAGTCATTATGAAGTATTTTGGTTAATCAGTTATCCTTGTCTTACTGTATATGAATATATAGGGCTGTCAACGGATTAAATTCCGTTGGATTTTCATCAATCCGATTCCGATAGGCTAACTATTATCGGATTTCCGAAATCCGATGGAATTTGAAAATTTGAATCCGATTCCGATAGGTTAACATAACGGAAACCCGATAACTTCCGATAATTTCTAAGAATATGAAAAAACTAGAAGAAAAAAAGTGTTAGAAATTACTAATCCGGTTAGAAATTCCGATAATTTCTATGAATATAATTTCTGATAGTCGACATCTTTATCCTAGGGGTTAGAAATTACTCATACACCCCTAGGATTATCGATGTCGGAACTTATCCAAACGGAATTGGCCTAATCCGTTTCTGATAAGGTTAAGGGATAAAGAGCGATAATATATCCGGTTCCTAAATCCAAAATCTGACAAGTCGAATTAAATTTTATAGGATGTCGAACTTCCGGAAAAGGATCTCGGACTTCGGAAGTTTATTGACAGCCTTAGGAATATACTTCTATGAGAACCCATTTTAGACATGATTCCATGGTGTTTATTAAGTCATATAGTCTAGCGTTGGTGTGCTCATATATAGACTCATCATTTGGATGCTTTGGCCGTTCTAGTAAAACTGTATAGAGGCAGAGTTTTGACCTTTCGTCCATGAGATAGTATTTTATTGTATTTTAGTACGATGAACACCTATAACTAGACATATTAGCACCCCTAAAGTTAGACTTTCTAATATTAGTATGTCTGTAATGTGATAAATCCTTGACTTGCAGTATGATAAATTTGATGAGATAGGCAATCTAAATGTGAGTTTTACAGGCTATCTAAAATGCAAAAACTTGTTGATGGGTCCTCATAGTTAATATTTATTCTCAGTTGTATGCTACTGGTTAGTATGAGTATTGTATTCCTTGGAATGTTATGTGAAGATGAATGGTATTTCTTGTTTGTCTGTTGCCCATAGTTAACTCGATTTTCACAAGTTATTATGACGATGACCTAGGGATCGCCTAGAGGATATGGATCTATTATCTTGGAATGGAATCAACAACGTTTTATTTTCCGGCGTAAAATTGGGAAAGTGTTACCTTGGATTGAATTAAAAGATACTTGTAGCCCCAAAATTCTATAAACAGAGAGAATTTTTCAGCTGGATTTTTCAATTCTTGACAGTCTGGTGTCTTAGTTGTAAAGCTAGATTGGTCACACTATAGAGTTGCATTAGATTACGGCTTTGAAATTAAAATTTATTTAGGGATTCGTGAAACCCAGTCACACTATCTATTTACCTGATACTTCTTGTATCCGGATCTTGTTCTACTGGTTATTGAAGTTCGCGAACTTTAGGTCAGAAACAAGAACAAGATATATAGTAATCACAAAGTTCTCTTTATATCAGACTTTGTTATCCTACAAGATAGATAACTAAATTCTTTTTTATTTGTTTGGATTATTCTTGTGAGGCGGTATAACTAGGATTTTATTTCATAAGAGTGTAAGTGTTACATATTCGGGAGGTTTGCTAGACTGTCTACTGCGAACAGATTTACAAACCTTAATTGAAACATATCCTCATGGAAATCAATAGGCTTTCTATTGAAGGCGGATATAATCAAAAATCTTGACGAAGGCTGAAACAACTCTTAGGCTGTAAAGGACATCAGCTAAGGGAATAAAGTGCGTAGAACCATGTTGTTTTCAGAGACGTACATGGGAAAGACTGGAGATGACTTGGAGGGTGAATTCGATCTCAATTACAGTCCAGTATGAAGTTTGATAGTAGGCCAGTGTCTGTAGAGGTTTAATACAGTATGGTGTTCAAACTGGACTAGGTCCCGTTTTTTTTTTTACCAATGCAGTTTTCCTCATTACAAAAATTATGGTGTCTTGTGTTATTTCTTTTTCCGCATTCTATCGTTTATTTTTATAATAGGAATATCACAAGTAGTACGTAATCAATCTTGAGCCTTATTTTTTGAGATGCTACAAGGCTTGTACTTGTTGAATTTATATCTTGAAAGATAAATTCTAAGTCTCGTGCTTGCTCGATCTTGTACAATTCTGGTACATACTAGATAGATCTTGGATATCGGTTTTTGAGATCACATAAGAACTCTCTACACAATCAAGTACACGAACCTTTGGTATACATATTGATTATGGAATAGCAAGAGAGAAACTCTATATACAATCTTGATCAAGGGTTTTTACAGTTGGCTTACTTGTGGTTGTATTAAGTTTTGTCCATACATGTTTCCGAAAGTTGGTGGTGTACTTGGTACCCTCTCCTTTACATAACTGATATCATAATCACTAATTTAATATTGTTTTTCTAAAAAATCTTGGGTCTTTTTAACCCATGCATCCATGAAATAATTGAGAGCGTGTTGATTAGAGTCCAACGTTGTACATGTTAGAGCAATGCACGGTTGAACCCACAAGTTTTGTTATCTCAAGATTGTTGTCAATGTTAGATGAACAAAATTATATATTGATTTCTAGTCTACTAAAGTCAAGTCTCGGATTAGGATTAGAAGTGTGTAGTTGAGTATCAGACATCACTGAATAACCCTCGAAGTTTAAAGATCAAACAGAGACATCAAAGAGGACTTCATCAACAAAGGTATGTGGTGACTGATTTCATTTGGACTCTTGTTCAATTCTACCTTTCTAATATATCGAAACAAGTGCTCACTTTATGGAACAATTCTTATGACAGTAAACATGCATTTATGTATGGACTCGAGCTTATTGGATCTATGACTTTAGTTATAATAACCTTTGTCCCTAAAAAGGTCCCTATATTGTAATGAATGAGCATACGAATTCAACGAGCCAACAGTCACTCAATTCTGAGTTATAACGAAGAAGTTATGAGTGATTTATTGAAGTTACACTTATAAGTGTTGTTGTTGCAGTTCTTGAATAGGAAACACTCCATGAACTGTTTATAACGGTTCATGGATTTGAGCGCGAAAACATGACTAGATGCCCTTTTTGGTCAAGTTTTTGATGTTTCCTTATCTAAGCAAGATGGCTATTCTTCCATACACAATTGATTACCATATTCAAGTGTGTGTGATGTTTTAAACTCCTTCCTAAATTAAATTGTAATTTATTTTACAAAATACAATTTATACTAAAGTAATTATTTATGCAAGAGTTGTAACTTAGGAAAAACTCTCGAAATAAGAAGAGTCTTAAAAAACAAAAATAACTCACGAACTTGCTTAGGTTTAAAGCAGCCATTCACTATAAACAAAAGGTTCATGTAAGCTACACAATTCATCCCTCGGAAAATTGGTGTAAGCTTCATAAGGCTGTTTTCCACTACTTATGTTCTTCGTGAACAAGAGTGAGACAAAAAGGTCTATGCCTTGGGGATCGCAAAGCCAAGTTGGTAATAATCTCTTTGATAGTTACGCAACTTGTAATCTATGTTAATCAATAATTCTTGTCTATTCTAAGGTTCTTCTTTTCTGATATAAGGCCATTCAAGGATTGTTGATCATAAACCCTAGGTTTAATAGATTTCAGTTCACGAACGTATACCGACACTAGTTGGTCGAATTCTGAACTAGAAAGAAAACTTCAATTAAGGTGTCTGATAAATTCCTTAAGAAGTTTAACAAAATATCTCTAGATTTATTTTAGTTGTTCTTGTTGTAGAAAAAATAGGTTTCTCTTCCATTTTTGAAGAGTATAATAAACTCAAATCTACAAGTTTGTTTTGATATTAGTTTTACCTAGTAAATGATTTTCTCAAAAAAACACAAGATTTCCAATACCTTGATTTATATATTTAAAGGGAAATCAAATGGGTGTTTTGTGAAAGCAAAATACAAAAAGTATTAACGATGTTTTTGCATCTTCTAAAGAGAACTAACGTTCTTCTTGAGGATTTTTCAAGTATAGCTTCTAAAGAGAATTGGTAATCTGCTAGAAGATTTACAAGAGGAATTCCTAAAGAGAATTGTTGTTCTGCTAGGAGTTTGGTGTAACAACTTGTGTTCAAATCTGGACAAGGTCTCGGGTTTTTTTTGCTATTGCGGTTTCCTCGTTAACAAAATTTCTCTGTGTCTTTCTTTACTTTTTACTTCCGCATTATATTTGTGTTGATATAATTAAAGTAGCAGCAAGTGATTCGATATTCAACCTATACAATTTTTAAAACTGTATTCGGTTCGTGTACTGTTTCGGTACATACTAGGTTGTTCTTGGATATTGATTTTTGAGATCGTCCAAGAGTTCTTGTATACAATCAGGTTCACGGATCCTTGATCTAAACTACTGATTGTACAAGAAATATAAAACGTAAATACATATTGTTCAAGGATCATTAAGTTGGTCTACTTGCTATTGTATTAGGTTTTGTCTTATAGGTCCAAATGAAAAAGTTGGTGGTGTATTTGGTATCCCTGCGTTTTCAGTACACTCGTTAATGTCTAATTCAAGTTATGAAACGTTTACGTGATGGTTTTCAAGATAAATACAACTGCAAAGAAATTGTAATTTTTAATATATTGTTGACCGAAAGAGTGATCTACAACTATAACACCTAATTCTTGTACATTAAGATGGGAAAAGCAACGAAAACTCGAAATATTATTAGACTATTTTATATATTTTCCTCTTGTAAAAGATATGCTCTTATGAGAATGAGTGAACTACCCGAAGAATTTTCATGTGTATCTAGTTACCCGAGAGTCCTAAATCTATTTTTCTATCAAAGAAAAACTTAATATTTATTGTGCCGAATAGCTGATATACTTTTATGGAAAAGAGATACTCTTATGAGAATGAAGTGAATTACCCCAAAAAAAATTCATGTGTATCTAGTAAACCAGGAGTCCTAGACAGGGCCAGTCCTGAGATTTTGTTATCCCGAAGCAAAGGTAAAAGTATTGCCCCAACATGCAAACTCTTGGCAACTAAAGCTAGATCTGGATGCTCCCAACCTATTTTCCACGAGGAGAAAATATAAATTTAAAAAATAAGTTCTGAGAAGAGAATTAATTAAATCATAGCTTAAAATCAAAACATGCAAACTCGTGGAACAAATGTAAATTTGATACTTGTTATGTAGAAAGCATACAGTAAATCTTTGGGTAAATTTGGCTATTAAAAAAGAGATATTTTAGGGGTAAGAGAGTAAAGAAAAAGATTGTTATGTAAGTGGATCTTTGTGTTTATAAGTTCTCTTTTAACGGTATCAATTACATCACCGTCCACAAAGAACATATATTCAGTAGGTAGAGTTTAATGTTAAAAATGCATTTCAGAGCATTCAATTGAATTGATTTGAAGGTTTTGGCCCCAAAATTGCAATTTGGGAATTTTAAGCTTCTGGCTTAGAAAAGCAAAAAAAATAAATTGACAAAAAAGAACATCATGATTGTTATACTTGTACCTATATAAATGCTAATCTATTCTATGTATTTGATGAATTATGCTAGCCATGAAATTGGGGATGGTGTTGCTAAGAAAGCAAGGCAATAGGAAAAAAAATGTTCGAGATTAGAGGGATAACGGTCAAGTGTTTTTATTTTTTTGTTATTAGCTAGATATGTACCTTAAACCATTGATGTTATTACTTATGTGTGTTGCCCTTTCATCTTTTAGTATATATGCTTAATATTTCATTTTTAGTTACCATTTAGTCCATTTTTATTTATTTCTTTGTAACACAAACCACCTCGGGAATACCTTGTTGCCCTTCCTTCCCCGAAGTAAGCATTTGCAGCCTTGCCTCAGGGCCGTCCCTAGTCCTAGATCTATTTATTTATTAAAGAAAAACTTGATTTTGGTTGTGTCGTATCGCTGATGTACTTATATCCAAGAAAACAAATCACAAACAAATCTGGAAGAAAAAAAAAACTCTATGAAAGTGTAGACAAGGAATCAACCTAATAGTAAAGAATATTATTGTAATAAACAAAATAACTTATATATCAAGATCAACTATATAAATCTTCAAATAACAAGGATCATATTTGAGCAAATTGGGAGACACTGATGGGTTTTTTCTAGGGTTTTTGAGAGGAGGGGAATACAAAATTAAAAATATATTCATGCTCGGATTTATGAAAATGTAACAGTTAGTAGTCACTTTAATAGAATCTAAAAAAACGAAAAAAGTACGTTACGGACGACAAAAACAACAATAAGTCGATTTTGACAAAAAATAAATAAATCTTGTTTGCGCTCTTTCCAGCAGTAGATGATGAAAAATCGTAAATGGGTAAAAGAGATGATGATGGTTTGGTTTTGTTTGAGTACGTAAGGTTGATTACAAAAAGTCAATATCTTGCCTAAGCCAAGAAATTGGCCATTCAAGGGCTGCTTCAGTCACAGAATTGAGAGATAGGTCCGGTTTAGGGAGGAAAGCCGAAAGAGATGAGATTAGAGTTTGAGATGCAAAGATTGGCAGATGAAGATATCTGAGAAAGGTTTCTTAGCTTCTAAAGTTATAGATTCCTTGTGACCGACTATTCTCTTTTTGTGTGAGTAGGATGATACTCAGAGGTGTTGTAGACATCCAGACCAAAACCCGAAGTAATATTCCCTCGTTTTTAACGTAATTAGCTTTGTATATAATATGGCGTATGATGTGGCATTATTCTTCGTAATTAATGTTAACCGAAACAGAGGAATACTCACGTTTTGCATGTTATGGCCAGCCTGAGTCATGTGGAGAGCTTCAGCCAACTTGACCTAATCGTGTTGGTCAATGGGGGAACATAAGCTTGGCTGAGATTTTTTTTTTTTTTTTTTTTTTTTTTTGGATACCCTAAACTAGTGGTCCGTAGACTACTTCCAACTAATGTTAACCGAAGTAAAGGAATACTCACGTTTTGCATGTTATGGCCAACCTGGGTCATGTGGAGAGCTTGAGCCAACTTGACCTAATCGTGTCGGTCAATTGGGGAACATAAGCTTGGATACCCTAAACTAGTGGTCCCTAGACTACTTCCAAACTCCTTAAATTGGAGTGGATTCTGGCAATTACAGGGTTCGACCCCCTACCTCCGTAGTGGGAGGGAGCGCGAGAACGATCGGACCACTTGATCTAGTATGACTTAGTATGGACGTGTAGCTTGGGAGAGAAGCAAAGGCATGGCCCGGCCCTGAAGGTGTTTTGAGGCTTGATTTAATTGAAGCAAGAGTTGACCTGGTTGTTGACCTGGTTGTCTGTCGATCAGATGAGCAGAGGATAAGACTGAAATTGTTTGTCCATTTAAAGGAGCAAGACGAGCCGTTCGGGAAATAGCATATGAAAATGAAAAAGGATCACTTATTTTAGGACAAAAATAGAAAACAAAATGTTTGGTTTAGTAACAAAGACATGGTATCGAGGTGTAGTTCGTTATCACGTCAGTCAAACACACACTGAAGCGAAGGTCTCCTCCAGTTCAAACACCGAAGGTTTCCCCTTTGTTGTCCTTGCATTTGATGCGAAATCCTTTTTGGAAAACCAATATTACAATTCGCATGATTTTTGTCTACGTTAACAAAAGCAAAATTCATGGGTTATTACTAACCTCATCGTAACTCGTAAGGTATGAGGAGAGCCTTCAAAGAGTAAGACTAATAAGACATGTCTTTCTTCTAAACAGTCTTCGAAAAAGATGTATAAGCAACTCTCTGACCAAGTTTTGGTAGTTGGCATAAGTTTCTTAATAGTAGAAAGAAGATTGAATTCATGGGGTTGCACTAACGTTTTATCACACTCAGTAACTATTCATCCCATCTTTCCACTGATGCAGCCTAAGAAGGAAGGACCACATTCACTTTCCTCATCATCCTTTAACTTTTTAGGTTTTTTTAATTTGGTTTTATTCTTTTAATAGGGGACTTTGAGGAGAAACTTACTCGTTATTTCTCTTCCACCTTGTGATATTATAAAAGAAAAGATGGACCAAGCTTTATGGATGCTCAGAAACGAAGGATGGGGCCAAAATGAGACAGAGCTCACATTCTTTGTCTCCTAAGCTTGCTTTGCAAGTAGGTGTTACGGCAAGTGTAAGGCAGGCCTTAAGCTCGACTATTATCAGAATTCAGAAAGGACAAAGCTGGCATTGCAGTCACATTTACATTTCATGAAAAGATAAGTTGTGGTGAGCCTGTCAGAGATCTGAAAATAAGCTTAAGATGACTGAAAAGTTTACAACAAGAATCAAAAGAAAATTACAGTTTACAAATGAGTTTAAGATGACCAACAATTCAAAATACTCACGGCAAAAAGATATTCAAGTAATACACAAAGTGGAACATCAAATTCCTTCTGACGTCCAACACATACCATCTGGCATTGCCTACATAAAAGGCAGGGACGAGATGTATATGATGAATACAAGTTCTTGAAGATGACTAGTATACATAGGGCAAAATTCTATGTGGAACAAGCTTGCAGTATTCGCTCCAGATTTCTCTATACTTTTGTGCACACCGTGATTCATCCCTCCTTTCTCTCCATATTAAAAGAATAAGAAGGTAGATAGGATAAATGTAAGGAACTGGGGAGCTGCAAAAACATTTGAGGCAGAAATGAGCAATATATTAGAACCTGAACTAGTAACTCATCCCAATTACTAGTCGTTTCATTTTTGGGTCAAACTATGGTTACAGCAGATACAGATGAATTCATATTCGAAGAAATCGAGAGCAGGAGTGGAGACAGAACCAAGCTTAACAACAGCACTAACGGAAAGGTGATAGGACAAAATCCGTGGATGGTGAATTCAAGTTAGACCCTTGTGCAATCAGGTAGAAAATACGCTGGCGGTGAGAATTTACCTGGCCCCACAAGGTAAGCTAAAGGATAGTGCTAACAGTAAGTCACCAAGGTAATTACAGTGTCTTGCCACTCCCCTGCAGCAAAAGTAACAATTTTCAGAACAGTCATAAGGACACTCTTGACAAGAAAACGCGAAATGGAACTAAAGATGAGACTTAGAGTCTTAGGGATGTGTATATATGCTTGTTCAAGAGTTTGGCCCTGGCATATAATAAATGACATCTTTGTGGCATGTAAAATACACTATCCTTAGGTCACACAAAAACTTTGGAAGACAGAATCATCAAAAACAGATACAAGTTTAAGTTTCCTGGGAGGAAACTGTAGTCCGAACCGAAACCTTACCACTAACTAGAAGCAAGCAATTTTGCACCAATATACTATCCTTAGGTCACAGAAAAACTTTGGAACACCGAATCATCAAAAACAGATACAAATTTAAAATTTTAAGTTTCCTGGAGGAGGAATCTGTAGTCAGAACCGAAACCTTACCAGTAACCAGAAGCAAGCAATTTTCCGCCAATAACTTTAGGGGGCATACCCCATATAGGAGCTTTGGGGTCCTTCTTAAAGTCATGCTTTTGTTTGTTAGCTCCTCTAAAGATCCGGTAACTGCAGATTTATAGGCTAGTGATTTAACAAACAAGTGATTTATAAATAGTAAAGCGTTACAAAATGGTGAGTGGTGATAGTAAGAGTTGCTTACCCAATCAGAAACACTAAGACGTTCACTACAGCAGCAGCCTTTGGTAGCTCCACGTTGTTTCTTAAAAGCCACCAACCCTAAAGAAACAAAATCAGGCTCTTTTTACGACCAGGCATATGGTGGGTGACACTTGAATGGAAACAGTATATCTAGCAACAAAGTACTTTCTGAATGAAGGAATAGTTGTCAGGAGGGAATACACTGAACCCAGATTGTTAAAACTCGGCGCAGGTAGCATCAAGACATTTCACCAAGTAGTCAAGAGGTGTACCGGTACTAGATAACTTTTCATTTTACGGCAAAGAGACATACATCTCTAAAGATAAGTGTTCATTTCCATGCCCTATATGGTATATGCTCTTTTGAGTCTTGCCAGAGTATATTAAAATAATCTTTTATGTGTTCTAAGAAGTTAAGATATGTTTGAAGAATGCATGATATTGAGTTCTTTGTTGCTCAGGAGGTAACTTAACAATTTTATGTGTTCTAAGAAGCTAAGATATGTTTGAAGAATGCATGATATTGAGTTCTTTGTTGCTCAGGAGGTAACTTAACAATACTGCTATAAGCAAATGAAAGACAGGGCCAACAATCCAGTCACATACCTGAATACTAAAAGTGAACGGAATCCACACTAAATCTCCAAATACTAACATGAAGCCCAACCTTTCTGCAATAATGTCCCATCTAAAACAAGAAAAACATTCAAATGGATTAGCTCTGTAGAGTGTAGATAATACCAAAATAGTTCATAGAAAAAGAAAGTGTAATTTGACTAAAATATAGACAACCAATCAAACAGTTACACATACAATCAAGGAGAGGACACGAACACAGCAACAAATACTCATTTGCTGAAATAGGAGTATTGGACTTACGTGGAGGTCATGTACTCCTCAAAACAGAAGTAGTCCAAAATATACAACTGAAAAAGAAGAAGATAAAGATACAAGCTTCAGCAGTCGCACAAGAAACATATTTGATATAAGCCAGTGAATAGCGTTAGTACCGCACAAAACAGCTGGTAAAGGATCATTGATTGACCCAAGCTGCCATCTTTGTAACTTTTTTCCATAACTGAGAGATTAATAAATAGCCATCCCATCATTCCAGCTCTAACAAAGAAAAACCTGCAAAACAAAGTTCTGCTTAGAACCTCGAACTTATTGCCTATAGAAGGAGAAGGACAACCCGAACATGAGAGGAAGACCACGTACTTCAGATCGACTCCCATAAAATGAGGATTCAGCTGTACCCCGAACCACCTGTTGGATGCAGCAGTGGATGTAATAATCAAGTTAATGCATGTTGCATTATCTAGGAAGATAAATCCTATAATACAGTCAGAGTTATTTGCCCATGTGACACACAGTCAGAGTTATTTGCCCATGTGACAACAGTTCTGGAATTCATAACACATGGGCATCAATTCAAACAAATAGAAGGCTGAAAGGTAGTACCAGTCATGGATCAAATTTCCTGTTGCATGTGATTTTAGAGATGAACCTTTAGCACGAGAGTTGCAACCAGTGACATAGAGTATCAATGTCACCTGCCACAAGAAAACAAAAACGGGAAGGAAAGAAAAATCATTGAAGGGCACGAATTATCTCAATAAGCTGAACAGGTGCATCTGTTTGTGAAGTAAAGAAACAACATGCAAATTCACAGGAAACCATGCAAATACACTAGTTTTAAAGGAGCGCAACTACTTTGTCTACACTAGTCTGAAGTTTGAATCCTGTTTTGTGCAACCGCAGACGCACTAAGAGATGATTTCTTTAATGCTCAAGGTCGTGAGGCCATTGGTCCCTCATGTACAATCTCATCCCATAATTGAACAGCCCAAATGAGAACAAATATAATAATTGATCGAAACGCGACAACCCACAGAAACGCACTTGTAAGTTTTCGTGGTTCCTCACTTAGTTTAACAATTTAATGCATTGCCCGTTATAAGCACATATCTGGTTAAGATAGTTAATAATGATTCATAAATTGAACTTACCAGAACACTGAAACAAAAAGTTGTAGAAAGTAACTCAAGTCCTCTATCAGCTATAACCTGTAATCACACATTCACACAAATGAAAACCCATAAAAATATCAAATGCCACTCTATTTAACCTGCAACAAGCACCACACATTCTATAAATCACAAGAGTAAGAGAGAGAGATACCGTGGGCGATATAAACTTGAAAACAACTCCAAATAAAAGTAACGCAATAAGAAGAAAAAGAGTTAAAAGACCTACAAAGAACAACAGAGAAATCATAGATTAGTATCAAGAACAAATTAATCAACTAAATTTTGAAATGTTGACCAAATTGAATGAAGTAAGTAATTAACTAACCATTGCAGCGATAACGGATACGAGTACCATCTTGTAAAAGGGCACCAGGAACATCATTACCGGGAAGAAGAGATCCAGCAAGACCTAAGTAAACCAAGTAGGAAACAAGTATACATACCTAGGGCATACCGAAATCAAACAAACAAATCAGATCAGTTGAATACAAGAAAATAAAACACAAATGCACTGAAGAAGTGATTTAAGATTGACTTACTGAACTCCATGTAGGAATTGAAGATTGAATAATTGATTCTAACTCCATTTTTCACACTCTCTAAAATCCCGACATTAATCCTTTTTTTAAGTTTATACTCTTGAATCTTGATCCAATCCCAGTAGGTCCGCTACTAGTATTTCAGTCTTTCGAGTCCACTCTGTCTCTCACACTCACACGTTGGTTCGCACGTACAGGGAATAGAAGTTGGGCTTATACTTTATATCAGCCCAGGTAGACAAATTGTGATAAGGGCTCGGAAACGACTGTTCTACCCTGCGGGGGAAACACCGAGAGAAATTTCGTGAATTTTAGGTTACTAACTTACTACTACTAGTAATGCCTAGCAATTTGTAGGTTACTAACTTACTACTACTACTAATGCCTAGCAAAAAAAGCGGGTACCTAGCTCAGCTGGTCATCCCCGTTTCTAAAAATTTCATGCGTTCCAGGAAGTCTCAGGTTCGAGCCCTCAATGACGTAACATTGCAGAAATTAACATGAAATGTAGAGTTAGCTTGCCCCCCTTGTGACACAATCTCAGTCCCCCATCCGCTTTAGCTCCCTTAGCTAGGTTATCCATGAGGTTCGCTGGTAGGTTAGCACGGTAACCTGTTCAATTAATGTAGTAGTAGGTTGTTGGAGCTTAGCTTGTAACTAGTTAATGTAATACTCTTTATCCGGTATAAGGAAAAATAATAAATATATTTAGCAAAAAAAAAAAAACAAAAAAAAAACTTACTACTAGCATCTAACAACTAGGAATAACCTTTGTTTTTGAATGGGGTTTTTTTTTTTTTTACAATGACTAAATAGCCCATGTTTGGATTAAATGCAATCCTGACTAAATACGATCCACATAAATATGTAAAGGGGGTTAGTCCACGGGTGAGTTGGGGGGAGTTTAATGTATTTACAGGGGTTAGTCAAATGAGATTTTTGTAGACTTTTATGGATTTTTCATTTGGGTGACTCCCGGAGATTCTCTGAAAATCTAGAGACTTCTAGTGATTCTCTATGAATATTTTAGAGAGTCTATGTGCCTTGTAGAGACAAAAAATGAGATTTGTAGAGAGTCTTTGTAATTTGTAGAGACAAAAAATGTACAATATCTAACTAATAAAAGTTAAAAAATCTGCCAATTTTGTTATTACGCACGTTACAATATTAATAACAGTACCATGGATACCTAATAAAATATATCTTCGTTGTCAAAATAAATCTCATATGCCTAGTAAAATATGCGTTTATTTTTAAAATAAATCTCAATGTTATCCTATGCCTAAGTTTTCATTCTCTTTATCCTATTGATCCCATATTTATATGTTGTACTATCTCGCCACTGGTAAGAAGAAGAGAGGGGAGATGTCCAATATATTCATATGAGGTCAGCTGGATTATTACGCAAATGACTCGTTCCCTTGTCATCAACTCAAACGAAAAATGAAATGGGGAGAGATTTCTACCATGCCTATTTTCCTAAAAAAGTCTCTCCAAATCTCTGAAAACAACAAATCAATGACTTTCAATTCTCCTTCGAATAACAGGGGTGTTGGAGTGACTCTTAAGAAATCCTAATCCAATAACATGGAGTTTCAGATAATTTAAATGACTTAAAAACAGTATCTAACCAATAACAAGAGACATTTGGAGACTGTCCAAAAGTCTCTATGGACTAACAGTAGATTCGGAAACTCTCTGGAAGTCATTTGAAATCTCATTTGACTAACCCCCTGTTAGAATCTTGGGAATTTTGAGGGAGTGTAAGAGAGTATAGAGAGTTTGAGAGAGTTTGGTGTTTTGAGTGTAGGGAGTTTGAGAGACTCTCCCAAAATCTCTACTCTTTTGAGAGATTTGTAGTGAGGCAAAAATATATTGTAAATTCTCCAGAACAAACCAACTCCCTAGCATTCTAGTTTTTACCACTAACAGGGAGTTCAAGAGTTTCTTTCAAACTCCCCCACGACTAACGGGGTTTTCTAAGAAGTTTGGGAGACTCTTCTAAACTCTCCCACGACTAACGGGGATTTTGAGAGACTCCTTCAAACTCCCCCACGACTAACGAGTAAAAACTGAACTACACTCAACTCCTCCGAGGACCAACCCCCTGGTAATTTTTAAATATGATCAAATTATTTTTAACAATTTTCTTACCAAAATCTCAAATTGAAAATGGTTAAATATAAAATGTAACCCTAGAAAAAATAATTGATTAAGGGTTCGAATGATGAATAAGAAATATTTTTTTGGAAAATACCCTAAATATAATTTTACTGAAATTAAAAACAGTTAGCTTTATTTGGTTGGTTATTTCTAGATTATGAGTAGGGTTTGACTTGACTTTTTTGGATTGTAGTTAGTTATTCTATCAAATTTTCAAAAATGGTATCTGGGTAGCATTTAACCCAAACATGAGTTGTATTTAGTCACGGCCTTTTTTTATAATTAAACCATAGGATTACCTTGTAAAACTTGTACTGATGGCATTGTTTATTTCTTGCTCGACAAAATTAATCAAAAGAGTAGTGATAGGGTTGTGAGCTCATTCCCTAAAATGAGCTCCACTCATGCAATACTCTCCCGGCTTGCACCTAACATGTATGGTTTAAAATTTAGAGAGTTCTCTATGTACAATATGTTCATGTCGTCTTATAACTCCAAAATTTGGGCTTAAACTACCTATACCAATGGATTGCGAAGGAAATTGGATGATGCTCTATGCTCATTTTTCGTAAAAGCTATTG
Organism: Papaver atlanticum; assembly: GCA_023531105.1. NCBI lineage: Eukaryota > Viridiplantae > Streptophyta > Magnoliopsida > Ranunculales > Papaveraceae > Papaver > Papaver atlanticum. Next base: position 1,508,239 of record JAJJMB010009088.1, on the reverse strand, counting down.
CTTAGAAACTCCTTGCTCCGAGGAGACCCCATGCATGATCACAAGTAATAAGAGATACAACTGTTTTATATTCGAACAAAGCATGAGACATGAATATTTATTTTGACAGTGAATATAATAAGATTAATATTATTGTGTGACCTAACTATGTTAGTCTTTTCATTTCCTTTGTTGGTAATTTAACATGTTTTTATTGGAACTGATCATCTAAACAATTACATCCCCTGTCCTAATGACATATGGCTTTTTGTTTTTCAAAACCCAGTCACACCTAGATTTCTGTATATCCCACAAGAAAGTTCTCATTTCTCAAGCCAATCATGCACCTGATAATCATTTATGTCTTTCATGTAGAGACAGTCTACCAACTAGGTATAAAAATCTAAGTGATTATTCCTAACCATCATTGTCAAAACCTATTCAATGCAAGACAACTATAGTATAAGTTTTTCTTCCTGTTTCCCACAGTCCGGGCAATTTTTATTCACAGAAGGAAGAATCTATGTAATTATTTCATTCTAAAATAAACGAATGAATACACTTACATAAGATAATTTTGACTCTTGGCTGGATGTTCAGACCTCATATCTCCATCCAAAGCGTTGCTTGTTTTCTATCAGTTGGTTGGTTTCTTCTTATGAGTTTGTTGTATGGAAATTTTGTGGAAAATATTTCATTCTCTTTCAACTTACAAACTAGATGATCATCCATTTCATTGTGGATTTGGATAGCTTGTATGTTTGTAATTGGTTTATCCCTCAAACGGAAGTCTTAGTTTGTTGGTCTTCCAGATCGACGATGGTTATTACAGTCCATACCAATTGCCTTTGCACCTGACGGTCATGACCTTTCTTAAGAGTTCAACCTTGAGGACACCAGACATCATCCATTATTATGATTTTTTTTTTTGCGATTACCCACCTTCGGACCTTCCAAACTGAACTATCTCTGATTTTTTTCGCTTTCCTTATAATGTTCTTCCATCTAAAGAATTTGTATTCTGCACCTTGAAGTTTTCCGTCAATAAACTTTGGTTGTCAATTTTAGTTCCAAAACTCTGCAGATTCGCTTGAATAGATTACTAACTTAACTTGGTTAGATTGGACTAAGAACTATAATTATCCATGAAGAACTGAAGACATGTCGAAGAAAATGAAGACATAATCCTTCAATTTGAGGTTAGTAACTATAGACTTGACTGTTTCGTTTATATATTTTATTTTTTCAAGTTTTTACTCACTGAAAACATAACATGCGAAGTTAAATTTGTTACATTGACTTTAGTATTGGTGGTTTGGTCATTAAATATGATCAAAGTATCTTAAAGAATGATATATAATAGTTTTTTCCACAACTTAAATATATGGGACTTCGTGTTTTAGACGCTGCACTAATTGGCAACTTGTTGAACTTACGAATGAAATCTAAACCTTGGAAACTATGTTTGAAAGCAATTGCAGTCGTGTCTATTCAGAAGGGATTTGAGTTTATTCAAGGACCAAACTTTGTGCCTTTTGGGCACAGATTCTTGTCCCTAGTTTTTTGTCACCATTCTTCTTTAAATACTCCTTTGATTTCCCAGTTTCATACATGAGTTTTTACTCCGATTTTGAGTTCCAAGTGTCAAGTGTCAAAAGAGATTACATAAAAAACACAATTTAGTTTGATGTTCTTGATAGATTGAAATGCTGCCCCATCAAGAAGAAGATTGTTGTATCCTGGGAAACAAACGCCAATTAACTTACGACATCATTGTGGGGGCGTAATCGTTTCGAGGACATAGAGAAGTTCTCTAGCCTCAATCCACTGTTTGATATTTCTATATCTTATTTTCTTTGTCCTTTCCATTTATAATTGATACATGTGAATGCATGTGTGAATTATTTTTCAATTGTGATTGTTGTTTTCATTAAGGTGTTTGAACTGTTGGGTCTTAATGGAATACACCATACTTTGCAATTGTTGTAACCATTGTTGTTAAGTTGTAGCAATGTCTGTCTATAGTTTTCATGCATGCAGGATGTTTGTGAAAACGTCACAGTAGAACAAATCCATGTTTATGCCTTCAATATTTGTTATATTTGATTGTTTCTTACTTATAACATTTCTTGTATTGTTACTTGGTATATTTTCCAACAATCTTAAAACGATTATTTTTTGTTATGAAATGTACTAAGTTATCATCTACTTGAATTTTTGATCATAGAAGAAGAGAATAATGGCATTGTATGATGATTGCCATGAACTGAAGGCGTACCAAGACAGTCTCTTTTAAACAAGAGTTTTGACAAGGATTAGCATGACAATTGTTGCGAAAAAGGTATGTTGAAAACTTTTAGAATTATTTCTTCCAAATTTTACAAATATGGGATCATTATGGTGAATTAAGTAAAGGGTTCATTTTTGAACATCAATTAGATATTTTGTTGGGTTACCTACACCAATTAGGAGAATCTAGTTATTTTAGGAATAATTATATGTTTCCTTATTTAGTATTTGCTAAACTCAAGTAATATTCTTTATATATATTTATAATTTGTTCTAGGGTTTATTATGCAATGAATATAATAAATATTATTAAGTGTTAAGCTTGGTGGCTAATCCCCAATTCAAAGGATTAAGGTGGTTGATCGCCAATCAAACGATCAATTTATCTATCTTCAGTATTAGGATCCCTCTAGCTCGGTGTCGGATCTTAACATCTGGATCAGAACATTCGATCCGAGACCACTCTTTCTATCCAATTTTTTTTCTTCATACCATCTTCCGCTAGTCCATCATCTAAAAATAAAAAAAATAAAATAAAATCGTGAACCCATTGACACGACAAGAAGATCTATCTGCAACTACGTATCAACCACCTGTGCAAAAGGTACCACAACACAAGGGCTTTGTCTTTACTATACATGTGAGCATATTTATTGGTTTATAAGTGTTCATTCCTATAGCTATCTAAACTGATTTCACACTTTACATCCTCATCCCATTAAACCATCAACACCATATATCCAATGTCCAACTCTTTCTGAACAATAATTTACATATTTCCATATTATTATTTCGCGTTTAAACCCATCTGTAGCCAGCGATACATGTTTCCCATATCCACTTGTTTCCAAATCTAAACCTATCATATCTTTGTAGTTTGGGTCTAGTTCTTCCGCAATTCAAGGTTATCTATTGGATACTGACGATGACGAGTGTGACTAATTCTCCCTTGGTTGAGTGTGAAGCTTCTCAAAGGATTATCACAAAAAAATCGTCTATTCTTCGTGAGCCGCGGAAAACTCCTGAAATTTTGAGGTTGCCAATATATGACGAAGATGATTCTTACGGCTGGCTTTTTAAGGCGGAACAATACTTCAGTCTCCATAGAGTCACTAATGCTGAAAAAGTTTCACTGGTTACTTCCTATCTCAGTGGTGATGCAATTCGTTGGTATCGATGGATGCAACATTCTCTAGGAGAACTGACATGGCCACAATTCTATCGTACACTTCGTTATGCATTTGGATCTCTCAAACATATTAGTCCATGCAACACATTTCCAAATTCGCTCAAAAAGAAAAGAAAGTGGCAGAGAAGTTGGAATAAACTGGAAACTATTTCGACATGCAACAGGGTACCTGCAGATTGCTGAGAAGGCGGACTGCGGAGAAAGACGACAAGCAGATTGCTGAGAAAACAGAAATTATTACATCAACAACTCCTTCAAACCCCATTAATAATCATCCATGTGAGGATGCAAATATTACACACTAGTCGTGCTTAGATGTTACGTTAGAAGATTGTCTACATTAAATTAAAGCAATCCAAGCTACACTTATGCGTTACCAGCTCCACTGGAAGAACTATTATCCGAGGAGGATGAAATTGAGGAAGCAAAAAATGCCAGCATTAATGAAGATGGTATTGTCCATGTTCATAGAGATAAAGATGCAATTGCAGAGCTGGTGGTTGGTGACTATGACCAGCAACCTGAACTAAACTTGTATCAACGTACCACACATCCATCTACAGATAATGCTGAACTTCGTACTTTGGAAGTTACATTATCTTCAGAAAATGTTAGCACCGTTTGCAGCAATGCTACAACCCATACTAACAAGGAGATACATATAAATTCTAATGAAGATGACATTATAATGAGTGCTTCCTTACGTAAAGAAACCCCATAGTGATTCAGTAGTTTTTAATCCATCAGTAAATGGTGAGAGTGCTACCGAAAATACATTCGAGAGACATAAAGGGTTGTCTACAGTTTCTGTGCATAAAGAATATGATGTCATTAGTAAAAAGTTGCCATCCGTTTCACGTGAATATGGTTACATTAACTGTTACAACCACCAAGATGCAGAGTATTGTATGCTCATCGAGGCGTGAATCACTATCGATAATAAGCTAATTGGTAAGGAATGCTTTGCTCTTCGCTTTGTGAGTCTCCAGATATTGTTTCATCGCGGCGAGAAATTTGAACGTTTGAGGGTATATTTTAGTTTTGCAGTTGGTAATCCTAATTCCCGGACGGGAACTTGTTCTTTCGTTCCGAAAAGCAAATGTTCGAATTATGTAGAGAATTGCAGCGTAAACGTTGTTCATAAGCTAGTATTTAAACATGAGTCTGAATTACTTACGAATTATAGTTTATTTGGGTTAGATAAAATTGGCGACAATGGTGACAGTAGTAAGAATTTGCCTTATGCTGCTAGATCATGAAAAGTATTATATAATCCAATTAGTATCAAACATACAGTGAAAATAATGTTCACAAGAGTATTATGTATGGAATCTGTACAAGCACTTCCAATAGGAACATGAAACTAGTTGGTGCATATTACGGAACAAAGGAGAAACAAAATGTATCCTGTCCAGATTTTTTCTTCTTCTCGGTGAATGTTAGTACACAGTTCTGTGGCGTGGCTGAGATGTTAGGACCTGTAGATTTTGATACAAGTGTAATAACCCGTCCCTCCACCAATAGTGTCCCCACTTAGCCACTGCGATTATCCGGCAGCGTGGGGTTTTCAACGGGCATCACTGCGGTCATCCAGCAACAACTTCCCGGGAGGTCACCCATCCCTGGATTGCTCCCGCCCGAGCACGCTTAACTGTAGAGTTTTCTGCCAACTCTGGAGCCAATTGTGCTGAAAAGGCCTCGATGTTAGGAAAGGAAAAATCATTACTTATATTCCATTCGGCCAACCACTGCCGAATATCGGGGTATTACAATACCACCACCTTAAATTGGAGCCGTCCTCGGCTCCAGAATATATTCGCAAGCCCAGATCTCCGACATTCCCTGCCCCTCATGAGAAGCACCTGGACCAACCTCGTCCAGCGTACCTTCCCACCCTCGACAGGTGACCCGTCGTCGGCTCTGATACCATTTGTAATAACCCGTCCCTCCACCGATACTGTCCCCACTTAGCCATTGCGGTTATCCGGCAGCGTGGGGTTTTCAACGGGCATCGCTGCGGTCATCCAGCAACAACTTCCCGGGAGGTCACCCATCCCTGGATTGCTCCTGCCCGAGCACGCTTAACTGTAGAGTTTTCTACCAACTCTGGAACCAATTGTGCTGAAAAGGCCTCGGTGTTAGGGAAGGACAAATCATTACTTATATTCCATTTGTACAACCATTGCCGAATATCGGGGTATTATAACAAGTGTGTCTCATTGGCAACAAGATAAGTGGATGGAGCATTTCCCTATCAAGTGGCACATGATAATGGATGTTTCCAACAGTTGGTTTCATCGCATTATTCTTGAAAACAACGGTAGTAAGCCTGTAACCAACAGCCAAGATGCAATGGAGGTGTTGAATTTCGCACCAGTGAACGAGTCAAGCCCAACAAAATTATAGAAGCCACCTTGGCTAGTAGTTGAAAAGTCTGATTATGTTCCCGTGATGAACTATAACGATCCAACTTGAGGACAAGTTGCGTTTCAAGGGGCTGGGAATGTTGAGACGCCAATTCTATTTTTTGGCTATATATATTTTATATTTGAACTATGTTTATTGATGTTTAAGCTTATTCTTATCATCCAACTTGAGGACAAGTTGTGTCTCAAGGGGTTGGGGATGTTGGGATACCAACACCAATTAGGAGAATCCAGTTATTTTTGGAATAATTATATGTTTCCTTATTTATTATTTGCTTAGGACTCAAGTAATGTTCTCTATATATATTTATAGTTTGTTCTAGGGTATTATGCAATGAATACAATCAATATTGTTAAGTGTTAAGCTTATTTGGTGGATAATCCCCAATTCAAAGGATTAAGGTTGCTGATCGCCAATCAAACGATCAATTTATTTATCTTTAGTATTAGGATCCCTCTAGTTCGGTGTTGTAACTTAACATATTTGGATATATCTTTTAACTGGAATGGATTTTGGATTAATCCTTTTGAATGTATATAGTAAACATTCTGATGATACTCCACACCAAATTTCGGATTTTTTGGACCAGTGGAAGTATTTTTAGAAAGTTGAGTTTTGTTTCTGCAAAAATTCTGAAGAGCGAGAAAACCAACCTAGTTCAGAGTGATTTTCTAATCCCGTTGTTGCTCTTTTGATTTTATGGTAAAACTTAACTTATAGATCAGGACCTTATATTGAATGTCTATTTTGCAACTCACCATTTGGAATTACTATGCGAGAGATAACGTAGTTCTAAGATCATTGTTGATATATGTATGATGATTGCTTACTAAGCAATCTCGCTTGTAACTAATCTTCCTCATTATGTCTTAACATACATGATTCTAGATGGTTAGTGTGAAACCATTATACTGATACATGGTACAGTAAGTTGGAAAAACTAAGTTCATTTTAGTCTTAACCCTGTATGAACCAAAAAATAAAAGTGTTTCCTTATTGAACAAAGTCAGAAGGATGCATTTTCTAAGTTGATTAGTGTTTAAGACTAGTGCATTTGAACTTTCACTTTGTATTTTGTTGGACATTATGATGTGTGGTTCCAAAATATGTCCGACGGCTAGTCACTAAGAAAATAACAGCGGATCAATTGCATGGATTGAGTGAAACAATTTTGTTGATCTCTATCATGTGTATCATGGTTTAAGTATATGTAGTTTGACCTTGTGGTACAACAATATTTTAGCTCTGATATTGTATGAACATTTAGTGTTTAAGACTAGTGCATTTAAACTTCTGCCTTGTACTGTGCGGGGCACTGTGATGAGTGATTCCCAAATCAGTCAAAAAAAGCCCCAAATGCCAGATGGTTTAGTTATCTTATAAGTTAGATATTAAAAAATAAAAGGCATGACAAGGAAAGTTTAAACCTGAAACTAGTGTTGTGTCCACATAATTTAAACCATGGAGATGGTTGATTATTTTGGTAATACTGGTTGTACTGGTGTGCTCAGTTTTAACTACTAAAACTTAAGCATTCGAGAGGAAACAAACCTTTGTGAAAGGAAATAATTTCTCATGTTGTGAAGGAATTCACATTTTTAAGTTTCAATCATTCATGTATTAAGCGATTAATACATAGGTGAGATTAATATAATAACTTGGATATAAAAGCGGCCGACCGACCAAATATCACAAATGAAAGTGTTGCTATACCACTAAGTGTTATTGTTTTATGCCAAGAAATGTGATTAAAATGACTTACAGCTAGATGTGTATACTTAGAGAATGAAAATCCCATATTTTGCAAACCCATTGTATATTGGCTACAAAATTTAAAATCTCTAGAGAATAGTCTATATCGACTGCGCGAAATAAAGAATAAAATTCTTGATGACTAGAGATTAACGAGTTATTGAGGGGAATGGGTTTTCATCATATTGGAACATGAATTTTCATTAAAAAAAAAACTCTACCTTGTTGATTTGAGATCTCATGATCTTGGTTCAAAGATACAACAAACGTGTGTAAAGTTCGAAGTAGAACGTTGTAGAAGATGTAAAATTTCTTCTACTCATTCCTATGATAAACCCAAACAATGTTGCCTGTACAAGTGATAGAGGGTAAGCAATGCTTTTAATGTTTCATATACTTAGAAATAAGCAGAGTAAGATAGGTTACTCATGAATGGGAGATCACCTATATGAATGAGAAACGTGGCCATTTCTATGAGAATACTTAGGCTATATTTTTCTAATAGCACTCGCCAAAATGAACACAACCGTAAGAACTAAAGGTGTCCGAGAGAAACGATGTTGAATGTTATTGTCTCTTTACATTATAAAGTTGAATAGTTCAAGACCAATGGTCACTAGGCGGCTAGTAAATTCAATAAAATTCACTAGGGATGGTTCAAAGCCAAAAGCCACCTCGCCCGACGCTGTAACTTTCATTATGTAATCTCAATGTTTGTTTTTCTGAACCGTTTTACCTTTCTAATAGACAAATTTTATTCATGTGGGGGATTGTTGGAATTATAAGACATAATTTTTTAATCAATTGAATAGAAATTAAGTATGGAACAATGCCAAAGGTTGGCAACAGGTTGAAACTTGGTTTTCAAGTAGTAACCATAAAACAGTTTCTGATAATTCCATCCATGTCTATTCGGAAGGGATTTGAGTTTATTCAAGGACCCAACTTGGTGCCTTTTAGGAACATATTCTTGTCCCTAGTTTTCAGTCACCATTCTTCTTTAAATACTCCTTTGATTTTCCATTTTCATACATGAGTTTTTACCCAGGTTTTGAGTTCCAAGTGTCAAGTGTCAAAAGAGATTACATAAAAACCACAATTTAGTTTGATGTTCTTGATAGATTGAAGTGCTGCCTCATCAAGAAGAAGATTGTTGTACCCTGGGAAATGAACGTCAATTAACCTTGCGGTATCATTGTGGGGGCGTAATTATTTTAAGGACATAGAGAAGTTCTTTAGCCTCAATCCACTGTTTGATATTTCCGTCTCTTATTCTCTCTGTCCTTTCCATTTCTAATTGATACATGTGAATGAATGTGTGAAATACTTTTTAGTTGTGATTTTTTTTCCCAGTAAGGTGTTTGAACTGTTGGGTCTTAATGGAATACATCAGACTTTGCAATTGCTGCAACCATTGTTGTTAAGTTGCAACAATGTCTATCTACAGTTTTCATGCACACATGATGTTTGTGAAAACGTCACAGTATAACAAATCCATGTTTATGCCTGCAATACTTGTTATATTTAATTGTTTCTTACTTTTAACATTTCTTGCATTGTTACTTACTATATTTTCCAACAATTACAGTCACGTTCATGATATAATATACTCTACTAGGAAATATTGTCGATTTCATAAAGTATCTCCATCCTGGTTGTTTGAAAAATTGTTGTGTGATGAGCGTCGCTTACTCAACAAAATAATAAGATGTTTCCCACTAATTAACAAGTAATAAAGCGATAGTAAGGATCGTTCCCACGAGTAGTAATGCAATTGATATGTTATCTAAATTAGCGAGAATATAAAAGAAGGGTAGTTGGTTGATATAAATAAAAATAAAAAGGATAATAAGGAAAAAATGATGATGATATTTAAGAAATCCTTCGTCGTTACTAACCGTTAACTCAACGGTGTACCCATTTATCTCTTGTTAGAGTCAATTGTCACCAACCGTAGAATAGCAGGTACGCTTAGCTATCCCCAAAATTCCTTTTGTCACTAGATATGGAAGCACTCGACTACCAGATTCTATCAAACTTACAAGACGTAACTCAATCGAATACTTTAGGGTTTGTGAATTTAGGTTGATCCCAGCAGTTAAACTCAGTACGCTCGGTCCACTTACTGGTGTTGTCTTTACTCGCAATTGCTCCACAGAATCTCTCCGCAGGGTCTCGCGATCTCTACTTGTGTAGGAAATAAACGATAATTATGGATCGTTCAAATCTCTACTAGCATTAGAATGATTAATAGACTAATCTAGTTGCGCACCCAAATCAATCTAAGAATCAATCATAAACCTTCAATATAGTAAAAACAATACACAATGATTAACTTTAAAACTCGAAATAAACTTGTAATAATTGAGCTTCACAATTAGAACTTTGAATTCATCCTTAACAATCAAAAGAATATAGAAAAGAGATAGTTCCCCCCTCTAAGTGGGAGAAAACCGGTGAGTACAAGATATCCCAAACTGTATCTAAGCTTCCCTATATATAGAGTTTTGTACCCTCTTCTTGAAAAAACTAGGAAACCTAACTAAGATAAGAAAGTGCACCTCCTTAAGAGAAGTGTGTCTCGTGCATCACACCCCGGACGAAGTAGGTCACCAAAGTCGCCAAAATCCCCAAAAAGAAGTCAGGTCCAAGGCTGCTTGCGTATGGCAGAAGCCCAGCCCATTTCTCGTTATTGGCTTGTCAGTTTCGCAAACTAACAGCCTATTTGTTATATCTTTCCTCAATAAATTCTTCTCTTCATTCCCTGTGTTTAGTTACGGATAGATTTACTCCACCTGAGTTTAAACTCGATTCCCTGACTTCTTCTCGAAATCTTCTTCATCCACAGCATCAGTGCCATGAATCATGATCATCAACCACAGACTCCTCCATCGTCATTGCCTCGAGCTCCATCAACCACGATCAACACAGCATTTCCCGTTTCCACCACTTCATCATCGACTGCCAATAATGGCAGCAGCTCCATTCTATCATTGATATTCCACAGTCCACCAAACTCGAGCAACACTTCCATCTCTATTACTGCCAGCAACAGCATCTCAACTTCCTCCGTCCATCTATCTCCAACCTCATTCGTTCTCAGTCACAGCCATTATTCATCTACTGCCAAAGACTATCGAGCTTCCATCATTTCCCATCGGCAGCAGCAACACTGTCGTCGTGCCATCATTCACCATCACAGCTCTTTTCTCGATTACCATCATTACTGCCATTAATCTCGGAACTCCATTGTTACTGCCAGGATCGTTCACATCACCGACGACCATCTCTGCTCATCAAGAACAACTTCCTTCATCGTCGAGAATCAACAACAGCAGCAGCTGAACTCGTTTCTCCCGTATCATTGATTTCCGGTGCTGGCAGCAAGCCAAAACCTTCTCCGTTCATTACAGACTCCATCATCCTTTGGACTAAAACATGGAGGTAAGAATAACTCCATCAAATCAGCAGCCTTTCTCGAGCTCAACTCTAACTACTCCAGAATCCATTAAACCATCACAGACTCAACCTTCGACTCATCGTCACCAGCATTAACAAACCCACAGCAAACTCCGTCCCATGTTCTCCTCGATGTCCATCTTATTAACCGAGAACTACCAAAACTCACAGCACCTTCCCTGACCTTCAATGGAATCTCCATCACTGACAGCATCTGTCCGTTCTTACCAGCTGCAACTCCTCATTATTCTCCACTGCCATCTTCCCTGTACAACAGTCAACTCGAGCTCCATCAACCATCTAACACCATCACCGAACAATGACATCACCATGCTCGAGTTCTTCAAACTTCCTGCTATCCTTCGTACACCCTGCCATCACCATTACTCCGCAACAAACCAAACATGATCAATATCTTAGCTCCATCGTTGCCACTATTAAAATCCATTTCAATCAGGACCCAAGTATTATCTGCTCCATTATCCCCTGAACCAGCGAGTCGAGAACCTCTTCAAATTAAGTTAATCACCATTAAGATGATAATTATCAGTCGCCGGTTCCCAATAATGCAGATATAGCTCAATTTGTTTCTCTGTTGGTGGAATATAACAGGGGTGTATTGGATCCTGATTTATAAGGATTTATAAGGATATAAGTTTTACTTGAATCTGGTGGATTTGTGTGGTTTCTTAAAGAATCTTTTAGATTCTTATGGATATATATTTTCGGATTATAATGGATTGTAACTTGGATTAATTTAAATTTATAAAGATTGAAATAAATTTTAACCACACCAACTATCTAAAGGAAAAGTTGCAATTAAAATTTACGTTTGTTCGGGAAATACTGAAAAAGTGACATTAATTATTATTACGACAGTAGTGTATACCTCCATAAAATCCATCCACACTTCCTCAGGAGCTGTGAACTTTTGATCATCTTTATCCCATCCAAATCCAGAGCTAAACCGCATCAATGTACACATATCCCTATGGCGATTTTTGAACCACCTCCAACGACTAATATAGTTGTCATAGGTTTTGGGTTTGAACACCACATTTTCATTTGCAAGTTGAAGTTTTGCATTAAGTCTTGGAAGTATTTTATTTTCACTATTTGTTTAGATATCGTGCCATTAGTATTGCGCCAACCACGCTTACATGCATCAACCAAGAGTGCTAGCAATTCATTGCTCTCTTCCATTGTCCACGTATCATTTTTTCGTTTACCCTTGGTAACCTCTTGTGGTTCTTCTCCTACATCAGACATTCTCTCTGTTACTAGACCAGCATAAAAATAAGATCCTAAGCAAAAACCGTATCCAAGTATACTATATCCATCATTATCAACAGTAAAAAAGAAAGCACTAACATAACTACATGGACGTGTGTATATATATTTAGGACACTATAAAGATACAAGGCATACTGCCATGTGATGCATGATGTTCATTAATAGCACCCAAATGAGTTCGTAATAGTCTATTAAAATGAATCTTTAATGGAAATTGAAACAACGACAAAGATAAAAATACTTTTCTTTAAGTATTGTTAAAATACCACTTTCGGGAACAAACCGGATCTCTTGCTCCTGAAAGAAATGAGATGGAACACAATTATTAAAAAGATGATAGCACATCAACACAGGGATGTACTGATTGCAAATGGGCAAAATTGATTACATGCAATTACATACAGTAACAATCATCCCATATTGGAAAAAATCAATCGAACAGTATGAACATTTCGAACAACAAAAGAGTTTGAAAATCAACTTATCACTAATATAATCAATTTATCAAATCCTAATCAATCATCTTTTTTTTTTTTCTCAATCAAAATATAAACCAAACAGACAACAATGTTTTTTGATCGAGACAAACAGACAACAACATGAACCTATCTAGGAGGATGAAGGAATTATGTACCTCTAGTGAAGAAATTTCATGCAAAACGAGAAACCATGATAGTGTTGGAACGTTTGTGAGAAAAAGAAAGAAAGGGAACCTAATATATAAGCTAACAGAATATCCATGAAAATCTCATGGTTGATGTCGAGATTGATATGGGAGAATAATATATATATTTTGCATATAGTTTTCCGTAAGAGTCCACGAATATCTTGGTTGTTGACAATCCTCAAGAATCTAAACATAATTGAATACCTCCGATAATTATAGAATCTAAAAACTATCATAATTGAATACCAACGACATTTTAGGATTCCGTATGAATCTTAATTGAATACCTAGGAGATTTGGATATTTTTTATTATCCTAATAAATCCGAATCCAATGCACCCTGTAAAAGGAAGAAGGTAGCCCTGAATAAATTGCATGGGTGCCTATAATAAACCCGATTAGAATCAAATGGCTGCCTTCCTTGGCTGCCTCCAGTAAATCTTCATGGACTTCAGTTAGTTGTTTCTTAATACCATAGTGGTTTCCCATGCAATGATAATTCTGCCTCTTTTGTTGGCCAATTGGACGATTTCTTATTTTTCGGGAATAAGCTCCAAAATTCCCATAAAATATAAAACAAAGCTAATAATACAATTTCATAAGAAAACTAGCTAAGAAAGTATAATCAATCAATACTTAGAGAGGTGTTTTTAAACACCTATCATTGTGCCTCTCTGTCCGCATGACGTCGTTCCGTAACCCGTGTTCATGTCAGTGCTTCCTAGACTCGAGGTTGTAGTGTCATACTCATCTTGAATTATTAACACTGTATAATAATTTTCGTTTATCAAATAAAAAAGCACCCCACCATATAAATACTCTGGGCAACTCATCAAAGTAAGCAATCTGAAAATGATAGATTATATAACCTACTAAGATCCAATCTCCTAAATGTCTAAACTGTAGTGCCACACATAGTATAGTTCGCTTCGGTTTTTAACTGAACCAAAATCAAAACCGACCAACTCGGGTTTATTGATTTCAAACGATATTACAATTAATCCAAAGCGGTCATGTTTAGTATGAAAATGTTTATTTTTTCTATATAAATATGCTCACCATCCATGAGCTAACCAATCATAACTAATCAATTAAATTCACACCGATTAAACTCAAACAGCCATACATTATAACAAATCAATAAACTTCGTACTAATGAAAAACGAAACAAACAAACCATAAAAAAGAAACAAAATTTTCAAAAGAAGATTATTTGCAATAAAAACAAGAGCTTTAGAATTAGGAAAATTTTCAGTTAAAGGTGGATGAGGAAAAACATATTTCACGTTGTTATAAAAACCAGATAAATAACGAAAAACTTAAGAATCTTTTTTTGCGTATATCTGTAGATATGATAACAGAAAGAAAATTAAAAGTTCATTAAAGGAAAAATCTGCTGGAAAGATCGATTAAAAGGATGTTACATGATAAGTTTCTCCATTAATTATTGATGCGTATATATTAGTGAAATGCTAAATTTAAAATCGTGGTTATCATCATAAGTATTACCAAACAACCCCTAAAACCTATGACCTTTACTAATCGGTTTTAACCGATGATTTCGATTCGGTTTTAAGGATAATCGGTGATTCTATACACACCGCGGTTTTCAACCGAGTTTTCTCCCGAGAGAGTATCTGACGGACGAGTATAAAGCTATCTGGGATTGGGATTCGCTCTTTTAGGAGCAGATCTGAGCAGACTAGATCATCTTCAACCTCTTCACTTACCATTTGAAAATGCGGGGTACAACAACCACACCCAATATTTCGTTTGGCAATCTGAATAGACAAACTCCAATATAATCTCAAGAGAATCAACTAGACAGTTAGACTCAATCTAGAGAAAAGTATATCAAAGAGTTTTATATCTCTATCTCTCAATTTAATCTGCAATCAGCAAATGGGAATTTGCGAGCCCAATTGAATATAAGAGAAATAACTTGAACGGTACCAAAGACCAATGTTCAAGGATCAATCAATTTCAATCAATAACCAAAAGTTGGATTTCCCAATTGATCGATTCAACGCACAACCTGTGATATTTCAATTATATAACAAAATATATTGTGGAAAAGAAATAACACAGACACTAGAATTTTGTTAACGAGGAAACCGCAAATGCAGAAAAACCTCGGGACCTAGTCCAGATTTGAACACCACACTGTATTAAGTCGCTACACACACTAGCCTACTACCAATGAATTTCGGACTGGACTGTAGTTGAACCCTAATCAATCTCACACTGATTCAAGGTATAGTTGCGCTCCTTATGTCTCTGATCCCACCAGGATACTACGCACTTGATTCCCTTAGCTGATCTCACCCACAACCAATAGTTGCTACGACCCAAAGTCGAAGACTTGATAAACAAATCTGTCTCACGCAGAAAAGTCTATTGGAATAGATAAATCTGTCTCTCACAGAAATACCTACGAGTTTTGTTCCGTATTTTGATAAATCAAGGTGCACAGGAACCAATTGATAAACCATACTTATATTCCCGAAGAACATCCTAGTATTATCAATCACCTCACAATAATCTTAATCGTAACATCAATTTTGCCATCTCTCCGAGAGACATCTCTATTAAAGAGACGGTTTGACATCACTTGAGGAGTCAATCTTTCATTCTCAGGAGGAGGAAATCGAGCACTACCAACATGAGTTAAATCCAACAGGTAAGCAGTAATATGACGATCCACAGTGAAAGTAGTACCTCCAACCATAGTCTTAAAAATGCAATTGGATGGGTATGAATCATGAATATTAGCATAAAACTGTGCAGTCATCTCAATACGAGCAGTTCCTAATGGTTTGTGAATGATGCCCCAGGAGTGATTTTTGAAAAAATCAGTTATACCTTGTACATCAATTTATGACTCATTATAGTATCTTTCGAAAATTGGTTGTTTGTTCTTGTACTCCAAATAGAGGACACGGGCAACAGGGTTAACAAACCTAGCACGGATACTGGGGTCGAAAAAAGAATTATCCCTTGCTTGACCACTTGAACTCCCAACATGACTAGTTCTCCTATGTGCCATTGTTGAATATAAATTCTTAAAGAGAAAGTTCAGAAACTTACTTGGTTCGTGAACAGACGAAAATGGTGGAGTTTCAAAACGTTGACAAAAGCGAGAATAGTTCTTAACCCAACGTACACGAGCTTCTTCTTAGTTCAAAGGAGAAAACCAAACAAAAAAATGGTGATTAAATGAGTTGGAGGAGAAGGAGTGTTCGTGAACAGTTGGTTTTTCTTTTTCGTACACAAACAGAAGAGATGAAGGAGAGGGAGAAGAAAACGAAGAGGGTCTCCCTTTTTTATTGCATCAAACGATGGACCAGGGCCGGTTCAAGTATGTTATGGAACAAGATTCAAACCCGTATAGGAACCGGGTTCAAGGTGTGTGAACCGTACGTGTGCGAGTATGGACTCGTTTGGTAATGCAACTTAAACAAGGAGTTTGGAGCAACAACTCAACAATTGTTTCCTTGAATAATTTATGTATGGCAGTGACCAACACATCTAGCACACCATGACACCAAGAGAGAGTTTATTTCCAGCAACTCTTACATCTTGAAGTGTTGAGAAACACCCAGGGAACTGTTTTTATAAGTCTATCAAGGAATTTTAAGAAAACCCAAAGAGGTTTGTGTTTCTGATTTCTCGTTTTCCGACTTGTGAAAAACAGCTTCTGCAGATAGATTTTAGTACTGTGAAGGGAAACTCTTTTGATAAAAAGAGACGTCCTGACTTCTTTATAAAAGAAGGTACTACTACTATCTTGATAGGAAGTATCAGGAATTGAGCAATGAATTGATTCATGCTTTGAGGTGATACACTCAGATGACTAAGATTTAGACTCCTCTTGTAACACGTTTAGTTTGTTACAACATATTTGATTATGCAGAGGAGGAGCATTGCTCTTACTGATTAGTAAATCAATATCAACCTCGACATAAATATTATTCATCATAACTTGATTTAGCTTATCAAGAGATTCTTGTTTTTTATAGAGATATAACTCAACATCAAAAGATAAGCTTTCAAGTTTCTTTTCAAGCCCTGAAAAAATTTCAAGGGATTTTAAACCTGGTGGAGGTTTAGATAGAATATCTACTACAGATTTAATTAAATCAGTCATGGAAGAGAATTCTGGAATCCCTGGATCTGGTGGTGCATTTATTGAGATAGCACTACTGTCCATATTCAAATCGCTACAAACACAGACTTATGAAGTCTTTAATGTGTTTGTCTGCTCTGATACCAATTGAAAATGCGGGGGTATAACAACCACACCCAATATTTCGTTTGGAAATCTGAATAGACAAACTCCAATATACTCTCAAGAGAATCAACTAGACAGTTAGACTCAATCTAGAGAAAAGTATATCAAAGAGTTTTATATCTCTATCTCTCAATTCAATCTGCAATCAGCAAATAGGAATTTGCGAGCCCGATTGAATATAAGAGAAATAACTTGAACAGTACCAAGTACGAATATTCAAGGATCAATCAATTTTAATCAACAACCAAAGGTTGGATTTCCCAATTGATCGATTCAACGCACAACCTGTGATATTTCAATTATATAACAAAATATAATGCGGAAAAGAAATAACACAGACACCAGAATTTTGTTAACGAGGAAACCGCAAATGCAGAAAAACCCCGGGACCTAGTCCAGATTTGAACACCACATTGTATTTGTAACACCCCGAGTTCCGGACCAGGGTCAAACCCATATGGACATCCGAACTCGAAGCGTTACGGGTCGGAAAGAGACTTATGCATATATTTTTCTTACTTAAATTTTTATATCAAACATGATAAAAGCTTTATGAAACATGAATTGATGAATTTGAATTTACTTTAATTCTTTAACAACATTTTAGTTCAAATTTACATTTCAAACAATTACAAGACAACAACTCAATCACTAAGTTACTCATTCCTAACTTCCATTGCGCAACTCTGATAAATCTGCAAGGATGTCAATTGGGGTGAGATGATAGCTCAGTAGAATGCATTCCCAGTTCTCTAAAGATGCGCAAACATAATCATTTTATCAAGGAAAAAACATACGATAAGAAATACAGTGCAACTTCAACGAATATATTCAACCAACAACATTACCTCACAAATATTATTTTCACTAAATCATCTACTTCATTTGTTCAACTGTGAATTCAAAATACCACTTTTGTTTCTAACAAATCATTTAATTAAGATTTCAAATAAGACTTCACAATAATACATCAACAAGTCATTCATCAATGATTCAACGCATCTATTCATGTATTAATATAGTCACAGAGAAACCACGAGTTCACGGTACGAAAACCTTGGTTCGTACACCCACCTATCGTTTATCGGCACGGATAGCCTTCATCGATGGTCAGGAACAAAAGTTCCTATGGGGATCATACCCATCTTCTCTCGGGGATCATTACCCATTTCATTCACGGTACGAAAACCTTGGTTCGTACATCCACCTATCATTTACCGGCACGGACAGCTTCCATCGATGGTCGGGAAACACAAGTTCCCATGGGGATCATTACCCATTTAACTCTCGGGGATCATTACCCTCCGTTAGCATGAAACCATATTTCATCTAACGGTAAAACATGAACCCATTTTAATTTTTGAAATCATTTTTACAAACAATACAATCAACCATGTCTTAACAACATGAATTTCTTTCAAGCATTTATGCAAACAAGTTAACTGCATCCATAATACATTATATGTTCCATGGTAATAACTTTATCTGACCATCTTCAAACTTTACAGGAACATTCTTGGTACATTCATATATTACATATCCAAAATTCACACCAAATCAACGGTTCAAACAAAAGATATTCGTTTTATATGATAATTCTAAAAACTGGGCAGATAACATCATATTAGAAAAATATTCACAGTAAATTCATATTAATCTCAAATCAAGCAATCCCACAACAAATGAAAGATAATAAATTTACCTATAACTTTAGTTAAGACCTCAAATCATTTTAACATCATTGAGACTTCCTAAGAACATCAAAACCACAACAAACCAAACTGTCTAGAAATTCAGAAACTATCACCCAAATTAAAACAAACATTCAACGGTTAATTTACGGTGGATTAGTCTCAAATTTTAATCATAGGTACCTAATCATGTTATATATCAATATTAAAAGGATGATCATCAATCGGGTGAATTTAACTACACAGGTGAATTTCAGAAACCTAATGATACAAGATTAAACAAAATTAAAATCAAGTATAACGAATAAAGACAGAGACAAAAGGGATTAAATATTCTACCTTTTATTAGATATAATCTCCTCTAAGTTCTCCATAGAATTCTTCTCTAAAAACCTAGCTTCACCTCCTTCTCCTTCTCTTTCTCTTTAGCTTTTCTATTTTTTAATTATTTTATTTATCTTTCCATTTTCCTCAAATTCATTAATTCATCTAACAATAATTAGGTGATTATATTTACACCCTAACCTTTTACTAAGTGATAAGAGAATGTCTTCTAGATATCTAAGTTCAAGTGCATAACCTATTAGGCTAAGGCAAACAAAACGACTCAACAAAAGCCCAAATCACAAGATTAGCTAATTAGTCGGTAAAATTCGACCCAAAACCGTACATAAAAATAACAGGTATTACAGTATTAAGCCGCTACAGACACTAGCCTACTACCAATGAACTTCAGACTGGACTGTAGTTGAACCCTAATCAATCTCGCACTGATTCAAGGTACATTTGCGCTCCTTATGTCTCTGATCCCAGCAGGATACTACGCACTTGATTCCCTTAGCTGATCTCACCCACAACCAAGAGTTGCTACGACCCAAAGTCGAAGACTTGATAAACAAATCTGTCTCACACAGAAAGTCTATTGGAATAGATAAATCTGTCTCCCACAGAAATACCTACGAGTTTTGTTCCGTCTTTTGATAAATCAAGGTGCACATGAACCAATTGATAAACCGAACTTATATTCCCAAAGAACAGCCTAGTATTATCAATAACCTCACAATAATCTTAATCGTATGGTAGCGAAACAAGATATTGTGGAATCACAAACGAAGAGACGAAGATGTTTGTGACTACTTTTTATCTTGCCTATCGGAAAATAAATCTCGAGCCAATCTTAAAGAAGATAGTACTCAAATACGATAGAAACAACAAGATCAGATTACGCAACTATATAGAAAATAGTTGGGTCTGGCTTCACAATCCCAATGAAGTCTTTAAGTCGTTAACCTACAGGGTTTCGTGAATAACCTAAGGTTAAAGGAGAATCGAATCTAGCTTATACAACTAGTATCACATAGGAGGTGTGGGGATTAGGTTTCCCAGTTGTTGGAGTTCTTTATATAGTTTTCAAATCAGGGTTTGCAATCTAAGTTACCTTGGTAACAAAGCATTCAATATTCACCATTAGATGAAAACCTGATTAGATACAAGCTAATATATTTCAACCGTTAGATCGAACTTAGCTTGTTATACACAAATGAAATGTACCCTCATTTAGGTTTATGTAACCGTACCTAAACGTGTACACCATGTTGGCTCAACCGTAGTTAACCGAGGTTAGCTATATGAACACTCTCATATCAACCATATTTATCTTAACCATAACTAGTTCAAATGACTCAAATGAAACTAGTTAAAGAGTTGTTCAATTGCTATATTCTCATAGAAGTGTACAAAAACACAATCAAAGCAAAATTGGTTTGATTATCTCTAATCAATTCATGAACATTATAGCCACGTTTGCAAAGAATGCATTCCTTAATATATAAATGTATTAGTTCATGAACAAACCAATTCTAGAACTTTAACCACTCAAGTATGCAAACGGGTACGCATACTTAAGTAGCCATTCTGAGTTTGGGTTTTCCAGTATGCGAACGGGTACACATACCTAAGTACACTTCCAAAACCCAACAGAAATTCCCGGACCTATACCTTACGCAAGTATGCGTACCGGTATGTGCACTTGGTACACGGAATTTCACAACTACAAGTACGCATACGGGTATGCATACTTTAGTTCCGGTCATAGATCACATACATGCAAGAATGCACACTATGTTTATAATCCAATGATGGTTAAGTATTCTAAAATCTATTTCAATCATTGAAACTTTCTTAGAGGATGACAATAGCCGTTTTCACACACTATTAGCATCAAAGCAATTTTCAAGATATTGAAATAATCATAACAAAACATTCCAAGTCTACACCAAATGATTGTATCACACATACCATGTAAGATGTTACTCGGCAATTTTCACACGATCATCTTTTGACTTTCGTCAAGAATATAAGATGAACTCGGTTGAAGCGAAAGCTTACCAACACATATTCAGAGAAATATGCAAGCGAGTTAATCTCAGCTCGAAATCTCAAATGTGTATAATCGAAAACTATCGTAATATGACTTTTGTCTCAATATAGGAGATAAAGTAGAAATAGACTTTCCAAGTGATAGATGAGTTTTATTCTCCACATACCTTTTGTTGATGAAGTTCCACAAGCTCGCCTTAGTAGTTCTCCGTCTTCAATTGATGAACGCCGTGAAGTCTAATTCTCAACTACACAATCTATCCTAGTCCGAGACATCACTATAAGTAGACTAGAAATCAAGACTTATAGTTTTGATCACTAACATTGACAAACAAGCTTGAGATAGCAACGCTTGCGAGTTCGACCGAGTAGTGCTCTAACACCATTAATCTTCAACAGCTTTGATTTTATTCAGTTATACGTTTTCTTCTAGTTTGATTTTTTTTTCTGTTATTCTTTTTAGGGTTTCTTTTTTTGGGAACTTTGATTTTCTAGCTGCATTTTCAAATCTTGCTAAGATTTTTTGTTTGAAGTGGTGTCTACAACCAAGGGTTCAGATTTATCATCGATTTCTTGTGAAGTTCTCGCTGATTTTATCCTTTCCAGTAAACAATTTCTTCAACAACAATGGATACTACATCTACTTAAACAAAAACCCGGTTAGCAACAACACTGAAGATTTCATCAATAACTTCATTAACAACAACACCAAAACACACCAAGACTCCAATACTGATTCAGTCAGACTTCGACCTATATCTTCCGATTTTCACTGATCCAGATGACATGTGTTACTGCTACTTAGGATACTTAGTTTACAGTTACTTGTTCTGTTTTATCCAAGAGATTATCAATTCTTGGTTTTATGAAAAAAATCCTTGGTTGGATTTTTCAAAGATTCCACTGCTGCTTTTTTTGTAAAGTGCAAATCTGTTTTGTTTGAAACAAAATTGGCCCTTAGCATTGTTAAGTTATTGATTTGTTCTTTAGTGATTCATGGAATAGTTGAAATAACTGAAATGATGGGAAGTTTAGTCAAGAATTGACTGAGTTTGGAGTTTCTTTAGACTTGATGATTGTAATATGATCTATGATCACCCTGTAACTATCCTAATTTCCAACCAGATTAATCTATCAATATATGAGGCTTGCCTCCTTTATGAAAAAAAAAGTAACATAGAAGTGAGTTCGCTTGTTTTCTCTCACTCGGGAGATTGTTCTGAATTTCCTTTCAGGAGATCTATCATTTCTGAAAGATAATCCATTACAGAACCGAGATCCATCGGCTTTTTACAATTAATTACGGTTGGATTAATGGTTTTGGTCTGATTTTATGGTTATTCGCTTCTGTTCGATCAATCTGGTCCGGCAAGTTTCACCATTTCACCCGCACCATGGGCAGCCCTAGCTAAACCCTTACCCCATGGACCATAATCTAATGTATACGATGTACCAACTAATTTCACTCTAGTAGGCTGAGACCTTGAGAGTATCGTTTATATAGGCACCTTATCAGCTTATCTTCATTTCTCATACTCTTTCCCTCTCCTCTCAAGTCTCCAAACCTTAAACCCCAAATTTCAAACCAAAAATGGCAGAAGCAGATTCAACCAAAGAAACATCAAATGTATCCGAGGGAGAAGAGGAAGAAAAAGACTCATCATCTTATTCAACTTCAGACTCAGAATACGATTCAGATGCTGATTCAGATGATTCATCAGTAGCAGCAGAATATATAAGACCAGGAGAACCAGTATACGATTCAGACGCTGAAGAAAACAATACAGAAGAAGCAAACATAAGTCAATTCTTAAGAGCATTCAATAGTAAAAGACTTAGAAAGAAAGATGAAGAGGAAGAAAAAGATCTAGTAAAACATGAAGATTTATATGATTTTCCAAAAGATCCTGAGAATTGGAAAGAAGAAGATATACAAGAATTATGGGGTGATGCACCATTAGAAACTACAAAACCTGGTTGGGATCCAGTTTGGGCTGATGATAATGAATGGGGTATTGTTGCTAAAGAAATTAAAAATGGCAGAAACCCACCAATTGCACCTTTCTATGTACCTTACAGGAAATATTATCCTGCTATACCAGATAATCATCATGATATAGCCAATCCCAAAGCTGTTATCGAAGAACTTGATCGTATTGAAGAGTTTCTTAAGTGGGTTAGCTACATTTTCCGCGACGGAAGCTCGTAAGTTTACTTAATCAGTGTGCTTAGCTTTCTATTGGAATTGGTTGTTTTTCATATTGAGAATTAGTTACACTTTTCTGGTTAATATGAATTAACATCATTGTAGCTTAAATTGAGAAAGTGAAGCTCTCATAATTGGCTATCTGACTGTCTAGCTATGTTTTCGGACTGGTCATGTGTCTGTAGTATCATGTATTTGCATCATGTGTAGATTAGATATCACATTATACTATTATGCTGATGAATGTTCTTAATCATGTGTTGTTGTGTAGGTATGAAGGAACAGTTTGGGATGATTTAGCTCATGGAAAAGGAGTGTATGTTGCTCAAAAGGGGCTTGTCAGGTATCTCCTCCTTGTTCATACAAAAAGAAAGATCTAAAAAATATTAGATTAGCTGCTAGCGTGTTCATATCTTCATGTCTATACTGTTGGTAATGCAGATGCGTAAAGAAATCATAATCTTATAATTTGGTTGAATGGAATGTACTTACCTTGGCAATGAGTCTAATGACCAGCAAGCCATAAAAATGGTGTTGACTAGGCTTCTTTTGGTTGCAGGTATGAAGGTGAATGGCTGCAAAACAATATGGAAGGCCATGGAGTTGTTGAAGTTGATATACCTGATATTGAACCAGTGCCAGGTTCAAAGTATGAACATATCAATTACACCATTTCAGATGTGATCCTGATATTAGTCTTAAACAGCCAGTTTAATTTGTTGTTCCTTCTACTTGTTTCAATAGGCTCGAAGCAAAGATGCGCGCAGAAGGGAAAATAATATCCAGGGATTTTACGGACCCAGAAGATAGAGAATGGTTGGAAATGGATATTGAAGATAGCTACCGTTTAGCTGCTGGAAACTATGAGACTCCGTTCGATAATAATCCTGAATGGATCAAGCAATTTGGACAGAAGCCGTAAGTTTCTAGACATCAGACCAAGTCTATTGTTATCTGATGCTTTTTATGTTTTTGTCAAACACTTAGCAATGCACTGTCATAATCATAAGGTTTACCATCGCGGCATCACCTAGTCATGTCGAGTACTAATTAGGATGTATGCAGCCTTCTTTACATCATATATCTAAGATTAAGAGACTCCTGTAGGCGCATTCTTACTGAAGGGGTTTGTTTGCCAGGGAAAGGGGTCGATATCGATACGCTGGACAATGGAAGCATAGCAGGATGCATGGTTGTGGTGTTTATGAAGTCAATGAGCGTCCCATATATGTAAGTGGTTTGAGATGTAACATTCACATGAGTTGTGATCCCAGAGGACATGGCACTGTACGCGTAGAGTCTTAAAACTCAAATGCTTTGTTTCCAGGGAAGATTCTATTTCGGAGAGCTATTGGAGGATTCTACTGGCTGTGATGAAGATACTTCCGCGGTATTATAAGATTTATCTTTATTCATAGGTTCTAAGACATTCTTTCTCCTCATAAAATTGGTAGTGACAAGAATTTTTCCTGACTGTATTATGGAATTTCAGCTGCACGCTGGTATAGCAGAAGTTGCTGCTGCAAAAGCACGGATGTTTGTTAACAAACCTGATGGAAGTATGTCGTTCCTTTGCAATCAATTTTGCTCAAGAAACTTGTGTTTTGTGACTTCTATATGAAACAAATGGATCTCTAGACACTTGACTTTTTATAGCGGACTGATGTGGTCATCAAGTTTTAACATGCTAAAGAATCTCGTAAGCGTAGCAGCACTTTGTAGAACACTCGCTGCGTATTGGGTTAAAGTAGTTCATACATCATGGTCGAATTTAGAGTATCTTGGGATTCATTGGTTAAAGGTCATCTAACTGCTTCATTTGTAGTACTGCCCCATTTCATGAATGCAAACACTTCTTTCTAGATTTTTCTGTTTGAATGCCATTACTTGTCTTATTGCAGTGGTAAGGGAACAGAGAGGGCCTTACAGTGATCCCCAGCATCCGTACTTGTATGAGGGAGAAGATGTGTGGATGGCACCTGGGTTCATTAATCAATTTTATGAAGTAAGCAAGGATTCTTTTTGTTGAAGAAGTGAAAATATATCAGGATATCAACCTAAAAGGTGAAAATGTGTTCGTTGCAGGTACCTGATTATTGGAAGAAATATGTTCATGACGTGGATGAAGAAAGGGAGATGTGGTTGAATTCTTTCTACAAAGCGCCATTAAGAATACCTATGCCTGCTGAGCTGGAATACTGGTGGTCAAAAGGTATCAAGTAACTTTTTCTTTTGTTCTTTGAAAAAAGTTTATTACGAAATTGTTGTAAACCGATTTTGTGTTTCTTATTTAATACAAGTAAACTTGTTTGTATCAGACGAGACTCCAGAATTTGTTGTTGTTAAAAACGAACCAGAAGGTGACCCAGAAGATGCATCAGAGGTTGCAGAAGCAGAAGATCCAGTCATTCTTCACACTCCAACTGGACGACTCATCAATGTTGTCGAAGATGAGGAACACGGGGTTCGCTTATATTGGCAGCCTTCTCTTAAAGAAGGGGAGCAAGTGGACCTGAATAAAGTGGAGTACCTTCCACTTGGCTTCGACGAGTTCTTTGGAAGAACTAGCATTGAAAAGAAGGAAGGCCTGGTGGAGCGCTTACTGACAACTGTGGGGAACGTATGGAAGCCAATAAATGATAAACTTGAGAAGCTGAGTGAAGAGATAAAGAAAAACAGTGAGCTGAAGCTCAAGCTGATAGAACAAGAGCTTGAGTTCATCGAGGCCGAATTATGTCTGGAAGAGACAATCGAAGATATGGAAAATGAGTTGAAGAAGAAACAAGAAGAGGAGGAGAAAAAAGTTGAAAAGCAGGAAGTAGAAGATATTTCTGCTCCTAGTGAACAAGATGGGTTAGATTCTGCAGCCGAGGATGAGGATGAAGAAGAGGATGATGATGATGATGATGCACCAACAAGTTTTGGATCTGTTGCAGCTGATCAGGACTCGACAAAAACTGATAATGGAAATAAACGCGGGCAATCTCCATTTTCTACATTGTCACTGTCATTTGCTTCAAGCAGCTTGGTTTCAACGGTGAGCTTTCTCCATATACTTTTTCGTTTCCCTCTGTTGTGTAATCAAGAAAGAGCATGTTGTTTTTCTCCCACCTACACCTTTCGGGCTAACAAAATTTTATTACTAGAAAAACTAACTGAACTGAAAAGCCCGAGTCAGACTATGCAAAGCCTTGAAAATTTTCAAAAATGGGAAGTCTAGTAACTAATTGAACGAGTTTCCTTTTTAGACTTTATGTTTATAAAATGGGAGGCCTTCTGATACTCTGGGAAAGTGAGTTAATCCCTACTGATGGGTATAGTAAAACTGAAGAATCTTTTTATTGAGGATTCATATGATTATGCAAGTAGGAAAAGTGTGTTACTTATTTATATGTTTTTATATTCATGTTTATGATGTTTTTGCAGGTTCCGTGTAAGCTTCACGAGGCATTTGTATCATGGAGAAACGGTGGAAAACTTCCCACAGCTAAGCCCCTTTACCCTCCTCAGTCACGTCCTGAGAACTACAATGTCCCTGAGGAAACTTTGTGTTCTGTTGGTTTTCCTCTCGCAAGCACCTATCAGGCCAGCTTAAAGTCACAGAGCCATGTCCAGCAACGATTTCGAAGATCTGCGAGACTGTCACCTTTTAATTCTTTATCTCGTCTCTTATCAAATCCCCAAGCTTCTATAGGCAATAAAAGCAACAGCTACCCAGAGCAACTATCACACAACTATGATCCACTACAGAAACAAGCTCAAATTGATCTGAACAGCATATTATCCCTTCATTTCCCAATAAATTGTCCTGGTATGTAACATCTTTGTGCCTCCATTTATTTGTACCCAAATTTTTGTGTAGACTATTTCATGTAAGATGGGGTAAATTTGGTTTATAGTTTGATTGTTAGAATCTGATAAATCATCCTAATCGTGCAAGATATGTGTCTCCTTCTTTCGAACCAAGCTAATTGGTCAGTGGCTCATGCCATTGCCTCCGCCTTTCCCAGTTGAGCAATTTAAAAGCCTTTAATTTTTGTTATCTGAAATTAGAATTTCTTGAGCTCATGACATTGCCCTTTCTTTGTTCACCTGGGATGTGAGTAGTCTTCCTTGTTGCAAGCTGCCCAATTTGAACACTAGCCTCTATGAGCTATTCCAAGGAACAATTCAATTCAGTAGAAAGAACTATCCTTAGTCCCTAGGAAACAATTTCATCGAAAGACTGATTCCATGAAACAATTTCTTGGGCTGCTTGCAACAAGGTAAAATCCCTTATGGGTAGAGTTTTATTTGGCGAGTCTCTAGTCTATTTCTTTTGGAATTTCAATTAAACAGTAGAATGATAGTAATTCCTGCTGAACAAAACAAATATTGTTAAAAACCCGGAAATTAGGCCAAGATCAAATTTAAGTTTTATCGCAGAGACTTGCTCCTCTGATTTATTCTTTGTTGTTAAAAAGAGCTGCTCAAGTTTAATTCCATATGTCAAGCATAGGCTGAAAAGCTATAGATTGTGGGATGGGAATCTGTATGGAATTCCAAATGCATTAGATTGGCTTCTCAACATTTGTAGTTGCTTTGCTGACTCCCACAAAATATGTCTGCTTTTTTACCCACTATATTTTGTTTATTTCTTCTTTATAAATTTTACAAAATAAAAGAAGTGGCTAAGAGCTAGCCTAGTTGTGTTAGAGCTTCACCTGTTGTACCCCAAAAAAAATTGTAATAAAAAAAATCTAGTTTGAAATTAGAATGGGATCCAAATTTAGTATAATAATTTATAATTGAGAATCTTGCTTGAAGTTTCCCTCCACCAAATTTATTTCTATACTCCATTAGAGCAGAACTGAATCTGATTTTCTGCCCTATTAAAAGAAAAAAAGTTTTCAAAATTATTTAGTTGTTCATGCATTATTACTCCCTAAATAATGGAATTTTAAGAATATGAAAAAATGATTAGTTCATGATTTAGTACTAGATAGATTAATTAATGTTGCTACCCAATAGTTTATAGTTTATAATAGAAAGCATATACCAGCAGGTCAAGGTGTGGACGGTAACGAAACCTAATCAAGATTCAATGTACATGGGAAACACGACTTTGTGTTTTGTGTTGTCTCTTTTTTACATACTCTAGATGCGTGCATTCCTGGTGGACCTAAATTTTCTTCCCAGACGCTGTCTTTTTAGTGATTGAAAGAGAGATATAAGAGTAGAGACAAGCACGTAGTCAAGACAGTAATGCAAGCCTTGAATAATATCCATGCAAATGGTTAGAACGGGGTAGACTGTAGAGCACAGCACACCACATCTTCATCTTGTTGTTAATTCCTTGCCAATAATTGTGGCGTTGGTTTTCATTCATTATTGTTTCTTTTCTTTTTGGCCTTCTTTCTTAATAGGACACACTTTATGGTTCCTTTGATATATTTTTACATGGCTACTTGAAAACAAATGAATCACTGTATCAGGTACAACCTTGGGTCTCTAGACTTTACTGATATCCATTTGAATCAGGACATTTGATAATTCTCTCGAATAATCGACATGCCACCCTCTCTATCGACACCACAGATTATCGTATAGATGATGATTTATTACCTGATTACGGATAAGACTTTGAATAAAGATTTGAATCTTCACATTTAATCTTTTAAAACTGGCTTAATATAAGCCATCATATTCCACAGTCTATTATGATGACTGCTTCCTGGTAAACTGGAATAGTTAAGCAATGGTGATGTCAGTGAATCCCCCATAACATACAACTTACTTAATAATCAGGATTAAGATTCTGATTAATTAACTTGTAATTTGTAGGCATCAATTATTGGTGTATGAATCATATCATCACGTTTGTGTGATCATGTATGTCATCCATTAAGAAATGGATAAAGCAGCCCCCATATGGTCAGTAATACACATCAACAATGACACGTCAAGGCATGTGCGACCTAGAGTTAGCCACAGGTGGCGAACCACACATCCATATACGAAGACTACCATAAAAAGGTCCAAAATGGTGATGCCATTGCTAGCTTAACCACCAAAGAACTGCTCTTACGAAAATTAAACTTTCGAATCACCTAAGGCCAGCCAGATATGCTGCCAGAATGGAAGCCAAAACAAGTGGATATTGTTTTGACGGTTGACCATTAGGTTCTATACAATGTAGTCAATATCGGATTTCTTTGAATATCGATCGGGGACCGAAACACAATATTTCGGTGAATATCGGTGAAATATCGGCGAATATCGGCAAATATCGGCTAATATCAGTGAGATATCGGCAATATCGGCATCTCGGATAAACACCGATACGGTATTTCGGCCATCTCGGCCGAAATTAACTACATTGGTTCTATAGTTACTAATTCCGCCCTTACTCCCCTTCATTGCTTTGCCTAATCTTCTTATTAATAATCTATCTATTCTGTTTTCTTGTTTTATATTCTTCATTGTGACGAATAACTTACAATAGCCAGTCACCCATTAAAATAATTGAAGAAACTAACAGAAACCTTCATTGATTCTTCTTCTATATAACCTTCTTCTTTCTCAACTCTTACCTATAACAAAAACAACAAACAAACGTTATCTCCATAACCGCTATAAACATCACAATTAGGCACCATTTTTCTTAGTTTTCTTTCATTTGATTATGTTATCTACAAACAAAGTAGTAGAACCAGTTGAGAGCCTCGGGTCTTCTCTCTCAACTGTTTCCCTCGACCTCCATTCTTTCGTTGCCGCAGACTGAGATAGCAGCATAATTGTGTAGGAGAAAGCTCCGGAGAGTCGGTTCAAATTTTGGAAAAAGATTACAGTATGCCTAGTCCAACATCCGCTTCAAGAGCACAGAAAATCAAAGGGCAGCTAGAGAAAGTTAAGAATGGAGGGAATAAGGTAACAGAAAGATCAGCATCGTTTCATGGGAAAGGCTTAGTAGCAAATCAAGCGAATCCTCTTAGAAGACCAAAAACTGATCCAGATTTGTTAGCTGGAATTAGAAATAAGTCGAATGGTGGAATATTCTCGTCTCCTCAATCCGAAAATATTCCCAAGTTGACTAAGCTGTTACTAAACGTAACAGTACAAAGAAGTTTAGGACCCATTCATGTTGTTATGTCACCTGATTCAACAGTTGGAGATCTTATTACTATGGTTGTTAAACAATATTCCAAAGAAGGAAGAAGACCTTCATTATCTACGACCAATGCTTCTGATTTCAATCTCCACTACTCGCAGTTCAGCTTAGAAAGTAAGTCATCTACACCCATGTTTTCTGTTAATTTGCATAGAAGACTAGTACATGGGGCACTTTCGAGGTAGCGGTGCCGGTGGTTTCAGGCAATCCGCCGCCTATCTCGAGGGGTTTCAAAATGGCATCACATAAAATCTGGTTTTTGGTTACTTCTGTTACTAATTTGTGTTTTATTTTCTTGAATTTTTGCAGGTCTGGATAAAGAGGAGAAACTGATACAACTAGGGTCAAGAAACTTCTTCTTGTGCCCCAAAATTAAAAATGATGATGTTGGTTTTGGACCATTTCTGACAGCTTCGTCTTCAAACCCTTGTTCAAACCAAGCTGAGAGGGTATCAAACAAGAAAGTTCAACCACCATGGTGTAGATTCATTGATTTCTTAGCGATTAGTAGTAGTAGCCTTTAGTTTTCTTTAAAAAATTCTGTTCAGTTATTTCTCTGCTTTAAATTTAGCAGTGTAATAGTGCATTCATGGATCCATTCATTTGGGTTATCTTAATTTGTATAAACATAATATTATTAAAAGGAATAGATATAGATTTGTAGTTTCTAATCATCCAATGATAATCATTTGATGATATCTTCTTTCTTGTATTGTGTTTAATAGATTCAAACTTTTGTAATTTCTTTTCTATGTTCTATGTAAATATCTAATAAATTCTTGTTTCATATGATTGGTGACAAATCTTCCCAATTTGAGCAAGTTGATTGATTAATACACTATTACTGAATTATGGTCCAACAGGCTTTGGCAAACCATGTTATTTTGCATCATTCTTTTTTGTTTGATATTACATCTTTTGTTCCGTTCCTGGATCAATGTTGACGCTCATTGTGCAGCCATAGTCAAGAATCGAATGCTGGTGATAAAGTTCTTGACAATGATAAAGCAGAGGGTTTTGCAAATTCTCTCTATAAACCACTAGTTTCAGCGAGTCAAATGGTCGTGTTCATTTATAGACATGAACAAAGTTCACATGATAGTATCATATATTTGATGATTTTATATGTTCCATCTGTGTAAAATTTAAGTCCAATTTTTGGGGTAGATTGAGAATCTCCTGCGTTTTAGACGCAGATGCAAAGGTTCTGCACATTAGCAAATGCTTGAAAACTAGCCAAATATTATGATAGAGCCAAATATAATGTTAGATATTATCGATTTTGGCTAAGAACTAGTAGAAGACAGCTTCAGTGTTCAACATCCAAGTTGTCAAGTTGGCAAACTGGTCTACATTACTGGATACAGCCAGGCCAAGCTGAACTTGGTACCGCTTCTTTTAATTGTTCAACTTGGCACATCATCCTCCGATCTTAGGCCAGCAAGAAGCTCTCGAGCAAAGTATTTCTACCTAGATGGACCTGCCCACTTATTATGGCCCTAATAAAATAAAATACAGGTCACATTGATTCAAAGCACATTTCTACTTCATAGAACATCTGCTTCTTTTGTGTCCCTTTGCCAAAACAGAATGAGAATTGGACCCTAATCCACTTCGTATCCAGTTTAGTCATTCTTGTAAATTTCTAGAGGTGTGGAATAACTGGATTCAGAATTTTAGATATGGTTTATTTGGAAAGAAAGATGCAACATTGGTATTCCAAGAGAAAGAAAAATCTCGTTTACAAATTGTCTTTAGATATACAGAGACATTTTCAGTTCTGGTTTAAGAAAAATATTCCTAAGTCAGACTATAAATAAACAATTTTTTTTCCTAAGGTTCCTTGGACTGCACCAGATAGACACTATCACAAAATTTATGTAGATGCAATTTGGGTTTCAGAATATCAACCTTCTAGTTTTGCCTTAATTCTTAGAGATGACGCAGGTAGTTTCGAAAGAGGAAGAGCAGGACCATCAACAAGTTCAGACCCTCAAGAAGCAGAAGTTGTAGGTATACAGCAAGCACCTACATGGGATAAAACGAAAAATATCAGAGTATGAAGGCTTCAGCTATATCATGACGCAACAAAGCTATATTCTTGTAAAGAATAGAAAGTGGCAAAATCTTGTCAAAACTTTGCGTATGACTTGAGATATATTTATCTTGAAAGAATCAATAGAGTTGTTACCAAACAGATTTGTTGTTCCTTTACTGTTTGAAATACGATCCAAAGGAATTGTACCAGTGCGTGACTCATCGAAGTCGGAAGCGCAAAGATACTTAGGAAACTGAGTGAACTAGGGGTAGTTGCTTGGTCTCAACTATACGAAGTTGGTGTAGATTTTGTATAGCGGCTTAATTCTGAGAGTATTCAATTCTGGACTAGGTCCCGAGGTTTTTCTGCATTTGCAGTTTTCCTCGTTAACAAAATCTTGCTGTGTGATTTACTTTTGTTTTCCGCAATTATATTTGGTTATATAATTTAAAGTAAATTGCACTTTACGTTAACTCCGATATACTTGATAGTGATCCTATAGAGTTTGGTTAAGTATGAACCTACTATCAAGTATCACACTTTGGTTGGCGTATTGTATCGATTTCATATCCATGGACAATCACACAAAGTGTGAATACCGAAGTTGTTGTATTGTCTCGACTTTGTCCATAGACGATCACACTTGGTAAGAGGACTTATAGGTTGAAACAAAAAGATTGTGGTGTATTTGGGTACCCTCGTCTTTTCAAGTGGTATCAGAGCAGGAAAACACGAAAAGATCTAACAATTTGTGTTTGGTGCGATCCAACCTATAAGAATCGAATCAAAATGGTTACAGTGGAACCTGGAAATGATTCAGTTAATGAAAAACTAGATGAAGAATCAACACTTAATAAAGTCATTCTCTGTGAATCTACTGAACAAAGTGATCAGTATAATGAAGATTCTGATGACTGGAAAACTTGTTTTGAAAAACAACTTGATGAAATTTCCGAAGATGGTGATTCAGAAATTGATCAAGCTGTATAAGAAGATATCTATTAATTCTCTTCACTATTAGGTGTTGTTTCTACAAAAAGGCTATCCACCTCAAATGTAGTTGGACTTCTTTCTCCTCTCTGCAGAGAAAATAGGAAATTGAGAAAGATTTTCTCTGGATTTTATTCTGGATATCAGAATGCTCGATATCTTCTAAAGGACTGCAGAGAAATTCTGAACTCAAAAACTTTTGATTATGAGAATATCTACAGGAAACATTATCTATTGAATAAGAAACTTGTTGAAACTGAAGCAAGGATTAATTCTCAACATTTAATGCATGGAAAAAAAGAGGAGTCTGTTTCTACCAAAGAGAACCTTCTTAAGGTCGACCTTGTCAATGCTCTTGACAAAGTTAAGCTCTTGGAAGAGGAAGTTGCAAAATTAAAAAGGCTCAATAATAGCACAATCAATTTTTCTTCTTTGTTGGAAACAGGAAAAAGTCATGGTGATATGCGTGGCTTGGGATATCAGGGATTTGATACTATTTCAATCAACAAGGAAATGAAAATTGTAAAGGCTACAAGTTCT
This sequence comes from Papaver atlanticum, assembly GCA_023531105.1. Lineage (NCBI taxonomy): Eukaryota > Viridiplantae > Streptophyta > Magnoliopsida > Ranunculales > Papaveraceae > Papaver > Papaver atlanticum. Next base: position 1,473,899 of record JAJJMB010009088.1, on the reverse strand, counting down.
TCCACAACAGAGGACTTACCTAAACCAATTGATGCTCCTGATCCGCCAAAGAGCTCGAGTGAGATTTTAGAAGAAAAAATCTCTGGAAAAGATCATACCAAGTCTCAGATCAAAGATTGGTATAAGGCCAAAATATCTCACAAAGGTAATTCTAAAAACTACACTCCTTTTAATAAGCACTGTTACTATTGTGGAAATAAAGGTCATATGTAAAGGAGTTGTAAGATTCGAAAGATGAAGGATGCTCTGTCCTTTGTGTCAAAAGAATTGGGTAAATTTACTTCTAAAATATCAGATCATCGCTATCCCATTTTGAGAGAAAAGAACTATTTATTTGGTTCACATTCCTGTCCTACAAGGGTTACTCCTAAAAAGAACAATGATAAAAAAAGGATAATACCTTTGTCAAAGGAAATAGAGGGTCTAATGTTACGACTTGGAAAAATACGATGTTGCATGATATGAAAGATTTTCATAAATCATCCTATAAGTGGATGCCCAAGTCTAAAGTAAAAACCAAAAAGGAGTCATCTAAAGACAAGACTAAGGTAAAAAATCATGTTATGACCTTAGATAAAGATGACTATGAACATCTAATTATTAGACTAAAAAAGGATCTAATATCATCCAGTGATATTGATTCACAGGTATCTTTCGATAATCAGCTGCAAAGTCGAAAAGGAAAAAGGAAGTCAATCAGGAATCTCTGATTACACAAATCTTATTAATATGCGATATTATTTTAAAAAAAAATTATGATCGCATACATAAGATGGGTTTTGATTCTTGGTAATCAAAAGGAGACTTTCCTTATTTGTATAATACTTCCGAAATTTGAAGGCTTCCTTAAACCATTTCAAAGTATATATATATAATTTCGGTCATGTTCCTTCTTCTTACAATATCAAGCTTTCACAAAAACAACCCTGTGATATTGTACAATGCTCTCTCCATATGTAGAGAGTGAGGAAGATCTAACAGAAGAAATTTCGGATGTAATTAACTCTTGTAGTTATGTACCTCGTTCGAAAGTACTACATATTATTTCTTTCTTATTAAAGGAAAGAGAATGTAGTGATGTTGTCTGTGATTTTTGTGTGGAAAAGATTGAGAGAATTATCGAGTCAAGCTCCACATACTTTGAGAAAGAGAAATGTGCACTTTGCTCCGAATATTGTTCTTTTCCCATCAAGACAACTCTCTCAAAAATCTTTGCTTCAAGCCTGTTCGAAGGAACAATGGAACTCATTGGGAGAAGAGATTTACTCAAAGATGATATTGCTACTTCCAAAATAGGAATCTCTGCGTATGAACAATCTATTGCTAATTATAGATGGCTTGAAGATTATGCAGAATAGAAAAGTGGGTTAGACTACTGTAAAAGGAATCTAACATAAGCTGAGAGCCTTCTAAAGGAACTCTCTGAAAAGGCATGCAAAGCAAAAAATAAGATTAAATTCTTATTTAAAATTAGGGTACTTAATATACTAATACTTGGGAAAGGCCTTTTTTTTAATAAAACTATCATTATTTATGAACAAAATTATTATCTTATAGTTTTTCTTGTGATAGTTACCGATTACATAGCATGTGAATGAATGTTTATATTTTTGCTATGTGCATTTGGTTTATGGGATGTATTTTGGTTTTCATTAACCTTAATATTCGATCTCATATGATGTGGCCCTTATGGTTTGTGTGGCTTTTTGATTTAGCGGGATTAAGTTCCAGCCCATGTTGGTAGGCTTTACCAAAGGATCATGAGGTGTTCCGATTGAAACTCATATGTGAAAAGTCACAATATGTTGAATCAATTTATGTTTACATGAGTTGTGTTTAGCATAAACATATGTGTTTCGGGTTTTCAACTTTTGCTATTGGCACACATTAGTTAAAACCGATTCAACCTTTCTCTGGTAAAGGTTGCTTTTGTTGTTGTTCTTTTGTTCTTACGAGAGGATGACAACACACTGGGGGAAAGTTCTTACTTTAACTTGCGCTTAATTATATATCTTTCTGGGGAGAAGAGGCTGCGGAATTTGAGGTAACGAATTTGTTAGTTAATCGTTTTCCTGTTTAAGAAAAGCCTGTTTATATCGCATATATTTTTCTTTTGCTTAACAAAATGTTGATACAATTGATATGTTCCATTATTATGTATGGATGTGTGTGTGTATGATTCAATTGTTTCCGGTTAAGAAAAACTGTGTCAATTTATTTGGCTTATTGTTTGGTATCTTCTTTATTGTTGGGTATCAAGTGTTTTTGCTTAACGAAATTCGGTGCAATTGCGGTGCTATAATATCTATGTTTGTTTCAATTGCTTCCGGTTAAGAAAATAATTGTTCAAGTCAATTTATTTTGGTTTGTATGTATTGTTTATGGCTTACCAAAATACGGGATCATTTGTTTAGTCCAAATCGATTCCGGATAAGAGAAACTAAGTTAATTCTGATCTTAGTTAGACTTATCAAATTGGAGGATTCGGTTATTCAAGTCTAATAGAATGCCTTGACAAGAAAAACTAGTTAACTAACCTAGTGTTTGTCTTGTCTAAAGAGAAAGGTCTAAGTTATTGTCTGACTGTTGTAGTATTTCTAACTACATAAAAGGGAATAACAAAGATGTTCGGATTGAATATTTACCTAGCTTACCTTTAGGGGGAGTAAAAACTTTTGTTATTCAAATGTCAACAACGACATTTATTGATTGAATATATGCAGGTTATTGTGCTGTTGAAACTTGGAATCAAGCGTATATAAAATGAATTCTTTTGTAATTTGTTTATCCATATGTAATAAGAGTTTTTTCACTAAAATTGAAAAAGGGGGAGATTGTTAGAGCATTTTTCTGTTGAACTCACCAAGCGTTGGTATGTCAAGTTTGGTTGTCATATTTTAGTGTGTCAAAATTCATCTAAAGTCGCTTGATTATATACTAGAGTCAACTTCATTTAGGTTAGACTAGAAAGTCTAGGAATGTTGAGACATATAAGTATTACTCTGAAGACCTGAAGAATGTGAAAAAGTAACGAACTACAACGACGACATCATCCTTCCTCTTAAGGTTAGTAATATTGACTTGAACTGTTTCATTCCTAACGTATCTTTCAAGTCGTGTTATATTCAAAACATAACTGCGAAGCTGTATATACTGTACATATTGTATAATACTATAGTGATGTGACACTTATCTTTTGAACTTCGTACATATTGTATTAGGGAATATACTGTACATATTGTACTATACTGTACATATTGTATTAGGGAATTAGACTACGAAGTATAACACTTATCTTTTGAACTTCGTATATATGACATCGACATAATCTTGTATCTACTGTTATGATTTTGTGAATGGATTATGGTGAAGATTTCATCCTAGGAAACAATGTTTTACATTTATTTAAAGAAAGTACATTCATGAACTTGTTTTGTGAATCGAAAGGGAAATCACTAGGCTTATTGGTTCGGCTATTCATTTTAAATATTTGGATGACCAATATGTGTCAGATGGTAGAACCGAGCTTAACCTTGGTTATGTATCTTGGTATAACTAATCACAATGCCTGACTTATGATTTGGTATGACTAGTTTTTATTAATTGGTGTAACCGATCCTAAGTAATCACCATGCGATGGTATGATCGATCTTTGTAATTGGTGTGACTAATCCTAGTAATTGGTGTGACCTGAAAAAACGGGGGTACAACAACCATACCCAATATTTCGTTAGGAAATATGTATGGACTAACTCCAATATAATTCCAAGAGAATCAACTAGACAGTCAGACTCAATCAAGGAAAATATATCCAAGAGTTATATCTCTGTTTCTCAATGTAATCAACAAATCAAACAGATAGAATCTGTGAGCCTGATTATTATTAGAAACAACTTGAACGGTACCAAAGACCAATGTTCAAGTGTCAATCAATTTTAATCAACAACCATAGGTTGGATTTACCAATTGATTAAACTACGCACAACCTGTGATATTTCAATTATATAAAAAAATATAATGTGGAAAAGAATTAACACAGACACCAGAAATTTTGCTAACGATGAAACCGCAAATGCAGAAAACCCCCGAGACCTAGTCCTGATTTGAAGACCACACTGTATTAAGCCGCTACAGACTCTAGCCTACTACAAGTTAACTTCGTGCTTGAACATCATCTCAGTAATGAATGTCTTAATGAGATGCTCGATTCGGAGAGGTGTCATATTCAACCACTTGGTAAAATATTAATGTGGTAAGGCTACCATTCATAACGTCTTGCAATAGCAGAGTTGCTAGAGTCCCCATGATATGAGAGCATGTGGGAGAATAAATGACATAAACATGAGAGGAGTGAGACTTTCCTAAGTGCAGAATCTCTCGACGAATGTCAATGCATCCTCTCCAGTTTCTTACTTCATCCCCATCAGAGTTTGGAGTTCCTCCAAGTGCCATGACGATGGAACTCCCACCAATTCATCCGGGTCAGGATTTTATTCCATGGAGAGATGTGCAACTGGAGGTTTGGTGACCATCTCGTCAGTATGTGGATATGTTCGTCCGAGGATCATTTCATGTTCTGGATCCTCCTTGTAGAACTTGGTTTAGGTTGAACCTTTTTCATCTTGAGATTATGTAGCTATAAGCATCTCTGAGCGTTCCTTCATGATCCATGATTGAGATGAGAGCATGAGTGGATTCTTGTCGAGTGATGCTTGTAGATCCGAGCGTCTTCAGTAGAATAATATTGATGGCAGTACCATCATCGATCAACACTCTTCCAAATTCGTTTCCTTTGAGATGGACTGTGGTAAGAAGTCCCTGGTAGTGCATCTCATTGTCTATGGATGGAGGCTCATGGATTATTTCTAGGATAGAAAGTTGTCTGACACGATGTGATTCAGTGCTGAGAACATGTCTTTCCTTTGTGCCCTTGATAGATATAGCAAATTCACTTATATGTTCAACCAAAGATTTTGAACTGTTTTGTTGACAAGATGTTCAAAGAGAGTGCAAGTCTTGATTGGGAGAAGATTCTTGTGCACTCCTTCAGTCTCCAGGTTAATCCCTCTTGAGTGAACCTTCTCTTTGAAGATGCGCTTAAAAACATTGCAGCCACTTGTTGGATGATTAATAAACCCATGAAGGCGACAATATCTGGGATTTTCCATTTCTTATTCAGTTGACTATTTCCGGATGAATGGCAATTTTATCGTGCCATCTGGGCTCACTTCTTCAATGGGAAGAAGGAATTTTGAGTATGCATCGTTCCCTGTTTGTGGACACTGGGTCGGAACTTGTGCATTTAGAGGTTGATCATACTTCCTTTATAATTTTGGAGGAACGTAGGACATTGGAGAAGTATTCTTGTGTTGTCGTGTCTCATCTTTCCTTTTGATCTCTTCTGCAACAACGTTTGTGGAAGGTTGGAGATTATATTGCTTATTGATCAAACGTCTTCTACCTTGAGTTTGTCGTGGTTCCTCGGCTTTTGTAGTTTTTTTCTCTTTCCAGTAAAGCAGGTGCGGTAGTTGCTGATCGCTTGGCCGCTTCATGAAGCTATGAGAATGTCTGGAATCGGAAATTTTCTAGTAAAGCTATGTAGACAGGGATCATTCCGTTTATGCATAAATCTACAAGTTGTTGCTCTGTGACATTTGGATTATGACAGTCCAGAGCCTGAACTCTGAACCTTTTCACATAATCATTGGGATGTTCATTGCTCCTTTGAAACATCCTTCCCAGATCATAGAGAGCAAAATGCTCTGAAACAAAGAAGTACTTTATGTAGAAAGCATTAATCATCTCTCCCCAACTGGTAATGCTTCCTGGTGCGATGTTATTGTATCAGGTGTATGCTCTGCCTGTCAGAGACTTTGAAAATTCCTTCAAACGAACGACATGATTGTGCACATGATCGCCCAATGACTCCAAAAATCGAGAAACATGCTCTCGAGCGTTTCCTGTTCCATTGTAAAGTGTGAACGTTGGAGAAGTGTAGCCTCTCGGAAGAGGATTTCTCTATGTAGCAGCAAGATATGGAGGTTGGTGATGGTGGACAGATGATGTCTTGTCTTTTCCTCGATCCTCCAAAAAGTGCTTGAGGTCTTCACGAGTGATGAAACTTGTAGGTTCCTTTGCTGGTGGGTTATTTGCAGCCTTGCGGACTTCATCATCATCTTGGATTGGAGAGATTTCAGGATCAGCAGACGAGGATGTTTCCTTAGTTTTTCCTTTCCTCGATCGGCGTTGGTCCTGAGTTTGCTCAGACGACATCTTGTCTGTGAGAGTTTTTAGATAAGTACATAACTCTTCCTGTGTTGCAGCCATGTCAGTCTGAACCTTCATGAGATCGACTATGGTAGGAAGATTTCCTCTGGTTTCTTCAGGAGATTGACCAAGTGGAGGATTGTTGATAATGCCACTATCATTGCTTGCGGCATTAACATTAACAGGGGTGATCACTGGAGAACTAGCACTGGGAGGAGTAGTAGTTACTTCTGGCATAACATTGCTGGCCGGAGGAATGGTGTTAGCAGTACAACTAGAGTCTGCAATGTTGAGAGGAGTAGTACCGGAAGTGGCAGTACCACTAGAAATTGCAATGTTAGGATTGGGTGTTGAACCCGGGTTGGTAACTGAACCAGATCTAAGACTGACCATCTTTGTGAAAGTTGGGATTACAACAGAAAGATTAATCTCCCACTGTGGTCGCCAATCTGTTGATGGGAGAAAACGATTTGCTGGTTTTATAGGAAAGTGAAGAGACGACCGTGCGGAGGAGTCTCCTCGACCGAGCAAATTGCTTTAACCTTTTGCAAATAGATGCACTGCACGGGAGTGCTTTGAGTTCGAGAGATCAATCTGTAGGACTTCGGCCTAAACCAAGACAATGGTCGTTCCAGAGTCAATTCGGTCATAAGAGAGGATGGGTCGATATGTAGGAGGGAAACTGAGAAGTGTGTGAGATCAATGATGATCAAGGTTTGTGGATGTGTTGTGTATTCTGCGTGAAGAAATAAGATAAGTTCTGATTGATTGAATTTGCTCTGTTGAGAGTGATTGCTCAAATGATAAGAATTCTTGTGTGATGAGAATTCTTTGTTCAGACGAGTGTTCTTGTTTTCCAATCATGGATTTAGAGACTTATTTATATTGCAAGAATAGTAGACACGTTGATCCCAGTAAGTGTGATGGTTGCTGGAGTGAAAGAGTGGAAAAGTGGGAAATCGTGTTAAAACCAGTTACTCATCGTGCAGAGACTTGGTTGATTGTCCACCCACTACTTTGATAACTCCTCTAACTGCTTGCACGACTTACTCACATTTCTCATCGTGGGTGAACACACGTGCCTTAGGACGCCAGACCAAAACCCTAGTTAATATCCCCCCATGTGATGTTATTGATGTCTCTTGAATGTGGAGTCTGCAAAGAAGACGTGTATTTAGTCAGTTGTTGACTTGACTAGACGATGAGTCTTAGTATTGTTGAGTCGAGCATGATTGACGAATACTCTATGATTAATGGATTGAGCATGTTTGTTGAGACATATGTATAATTCTCGAATGTATGTTGATAGTTGAATCAACATGATGAATATTGACAGGCTGAGCAAATATTGCTCGTCTGATGAATTGCTGAATATTGATAATTGAATCAATATTATTAGTTTGAGAAAATATTGCTCATCTGAGGAATCATTAAATATTGATAGTTGAATCAATATTGATAAACTGAGCAAATATTGCTCGTCTGAGCAAAGATTGCTCGTTTGATGATTATTGGTAACACGACCAAATAAAATATTAATTTAAAATATTGGTAGCTGGACCAAATATTATATCAAAAAATGTTGACTGCTTGATCAACATAAAAATAGTGGTGTTTGAACCTGTTCAAAATTATGCTTTGCAGAGCATTCGGTTTGAAACCCTAATTTTGATCGATTGTTGATCCCTTAATCATTTATTAAAATAGTGCTCGTCTGAGCATTAGGTAATAAAACCTAATTATGGAGAGATGAGAGACCGGCCAAGAGGGAATGAAACCGTCCCTTGGCGGTCATAGGACCGACTGACGGTCGTTTGATGAAATTTCAAATTATTTGGAAAGAGTTTGAACCCAATATGAACAAATTAGGTCAAATTATGAAGATGTGTGGGACCAGCTCCTTTCAAGCCAAAGGGTCGACCTTGGTCTATCAAGGTGGCATGCCCGTGTCACCATGTTGCTCGTGTCTCAATTCTGAGAATTTTGATATTTTCTGACTTGCGTTCGAGCAATATCTTGGATTTTCAGAAGAGTTTGATCTTGACTGAAACTCTCAATTTTGCTTGAATGAGCAAGTAGGGAATTTCTCGTGCGATCAATATTTAAATAATATTAAAATAATAATACTTTAATATTTACGTGAGAAGCCAAGTCGGTCATGTGACCATTTGACTTTTGGCTTTTTTGCTAGTTTGAGCAATATTGGTGAAATATTGAAAAAGTTAATTTTTTGTTCAAACGAAGGAGTTTCATGAGATGAAGGAAGAAATAATAATAAAATAAGGAATTAGAGAAGTGTGGGACCGGCCACGGCTAGGGCATGGCCGGCCGGCTAGTAGGCTAGGTCCCGTGACACTTTTCCTTATTTTATATTACTTTTCATCATGTGAGGAAATATGGAGAAATTAGGAGTTTCGCTCTAACGAGGGAGTTTGCTCGAATGAAGGAGTTTTCATGAGATTAGAAAAAATAATAAAATAAGATAAAATAAACAGGTGAGGCATGGGACCGGTCACGACGGCATGACCGTCCGTTCGGTGGGCCCGGTCCCTTAGGCGCCTCTCTATTATTTTATTATTATTATTTCTCTTCCCTATTTTTCATAGGTTTCCTCGTTCGTCCATATTTTTGAATGCTCGTTCGTGCATTTGGGTGCTCGTTCGTGCATTATCGTTAAGCACCATTTTCTCGGGGCTTACTCGGTGATGGCCCAGATGACCGCGCATTAATATTTATTACTAACCCATGGAATTCTGCTGGGAAAAGCCATGAATTGAAGTAACAAAATATTATGATGAACGTAGAATATTTTCTAGGAATTCAATTGATGAATATTGCGACTAGAAATAATTAATTGATTAATTGATGGCTCTGTATTAGTAGGAAAGTTGTCTAGAAGCATTATGATTATTCGAGAATTGAGCGATATGAGCTAGTTGAAGTGTCATATTTATTCTGAATATTAATTCTGTATAGTAAGGGAAAGCATTGTTACATCCTGAAGACGTTATCGCTCTATACTAGCAGGCAAGCTGTCTAGGAGCCGTCCAATCGTTTTCGATTATATATAGAAGTGAATACTGAAATTGCTCAGTTGATGAAATATGCAGTGGTCTCAATTGAGAGACTGCATATTCATGCATGCTCTGAGAGGAAATACACTCAGTCAGAGGTTTTTATAATGTTTTGAGAGGCAATACACTCAGTCAGAGATCATCGTGGCATGATCTTTCATGCTTAAACGAGAGACATGGATCTCAATACTCGTATGATTGCTGGATCAGGAATATGCAAAACTATGATTTTACGATTATAGCCTTTGTCAAAAATCCACTATCAACAGACATAGTCTTTATACACGGTTCGGTTATGGTTCTACCTAACCAGAGTGTATATCTTGTATATGTGATTAAGATCCAAGCTTTCATCTAACGGTGAATATTGATTGCTTGGTTCAAAAGCTATCTTAACTTAAACCTAAAGCAACCTAGGATTTGAAGTCTATATAAGGGGAACTCTTGGCAACTGGGATATTTAAATCCTGACACTACTTTTTGGTGTGTCCTAGTTCTATCTAGAGTTGTCCTCTAGAAACCCTTTTAGGGTTTAGCGACTACAAAGACTTCATTGAGATTCGTGAAGCCAGGTCCAGTTATCTTTTATCTTGATAACTTGAGTATCTTGATCTTGATTGTTTGTAGAGCCTTGCTTCATCAATCAAGATAAATAGTAATCAACAAAGTTTATTCATCTCATACTTTGTTGATTCTGCAAGTTTTATACTTGTGAGATGAATAATAATCTAGGCCGCACTTCGGGTTGCATAAGACCGGATTTCGAGGATAGACAGACTTTTGTCAAGTTGCTATCGATTTCCATCACCTGGATCTTTCGTTTGATATGATCATCCGTTTAGATTGTAAATCAGGAAATCAATTATAGGCTTAATCTGTGGGAGGCAGATTTGGTTTAAAGTCTTCAATTGAGGTTAAAGAAACTCTTAGTTGTGGGTGAGATCAACTAAGGAAATTAATTGCTTAGAGTCTTGCTGGGATTCAAGAGGCGTAAGGAGCGCGACTGTACCTTAATCGGTGGATTTCCTTTTAGGGCTCAACTACAATCCAGACCGAAGTTAATTGGTAGTAGGCTAGTATCTGTAGCGGTTTAATACAGTTTGGTGTTCAATCTGGACTAGGTCCCGGGATTTTTCTGCATTTGCGGTTTCTTCGTTAACAAAAACACTGATGTCTGTGTTATTTCTTTTTCCACATTATATTGTTTATATTTATAATTGAAATATCACAGGTTGTGCGTTGATCAATCACAATAGCTAGGTTCAACCTTGTTAGTTGGATAAGACTTGATTGATCCTTGGATATTGTTCTTTGGTACCGTCCAAGAACTCTCTTTATAGTTAGGTTCACAGATTCAGTTCTGTAAACGTTCTAACAACAAGAGAGAGAGAGATATAACTCTGGGCACTTTCCTTGATTGAGTTTTTACTCTCATAGTTGTGTTGAGTATTTCCATACATATTGCCTACGAAAAAGTTGGTGGTCTAATTTGGTACCCCAATGCTTTCAAGTTGGTATCAGACCAGGCAAACACACTAAGACCTATTAAGTCTGTGTTTGAAGTAGTCTGACTATATGGAAAGGAATGCAATCTCAATAAACGTACTGCCAGCGTTTGATAGCTCAAATTACTTATGGTGGAAAATCACTATGCGTTCCTTTCTACAAGCCCGTGATTTTGAGACATGGAAAATTGTAGTTATTGGTTATAACGCACCAACAGTTGTTGTAGACCGAGCTAGTGTTGCAAAGCCATTAGGAGAATATAGTGAAACAGAGATAAGTGCTGCAAAGCATAATTCAGACGGTTTAAACGCTATTATCCACGCCATAAGCCCAGATTTTCAGCACCATGTGACTTCGTGCACTAAATCTAAAGATGCTTGTGATATCTTAGAAACCGTATTTGAAGGAGATTCCTCTGAGAAAGATGCTAGGCTTTAAAACTTAACTTCTGACTGGGAAAACCTCCATATGTATGATGAAGATTCGTTTGAAGAATTTAATCAAAAGGTGTCTAGTACTGTTAATGCTTGTTTTGCATTAGGGAAGACTATCTCCCAAAAGTACATTATGATGAAAATTCTCCGATCTTTACCGGCAAGATACGAGTCTAAGAAACATGCCATCATGGAAGGAAATAACCTTGATACACTTTCCATAAAAAGTCTCGTTGGAAAGTTAAAGATCCTTGATCACGAGCATAGTGTGGCTAAAGATAGCACGACTGCACTTAAGGCCACAACCAACACAAGTATGACTTCTTCGAATGAAAGCTTGTCTTGGGCTGACGAATGTTGTATTGATCATGATGAGGAAACCTTATCCTTGATCACACAGCAAGTCGACAAAATCTTGAGAATATATAGATAAACTGGGAAGCGACGTCCGCAAACCAAGTTCCAAGATGATTCTATTATTCAAGAAGGAAGTTCTCTCCAAGGAAATTGTTAGAGAACTGCTTGGTCGAACTCGCAAGCGTTGCTATCTAAAGCTTGTTTGTCAATGTTAGTGATCAAAACTATAAGTCTTGATTTCTAGTCTACTTATAGTGATGTCTCGGACTAGGATAGATTGTGTAGTTGAGCATTAGACTTCACGACGTTCATCAATTGAAGACGAAGAACTACTAAGGCGAGCTTGTGTAACTTCATCAATAAAAGGTATGTGGAGACTAAAACTCATCTATCACTTGGAAAGTCTATTTCTACTCTATCTCCTATATTGGGACTAAAGTCGTATTACGATAGTTTTCGATTATACGCATTTGAGATTTCGAGCTGAGATTAACTCGCTTACATATTTCTCGGAATATGTGTTGGAAAGCTTTCGCTTAAACAAAGTTCATCTTATATTCTTGACGAAAGTCAAAAGATGATCATGTGAAAATTGCCGAGTAACATCTTACATGGTTTGTGTGATACAATCATTTGGTGTAGACTTGGAATATTTCGTTATGATTATTTCAATATCTTGAAAATTGCTTGATGCTAATAGTGTGTGAAAACGGATATTGTCATCCTCTAAGAAAGTTTCAATGATTGAAATAGAGTTTAGAATACTTAACCATCATTGGATTATAAACATAATGTGCATTCTTGCATGTATGTGATCCATGACCGGAACTAAAGTATGCATACCCGTATGCGTACTTGTAGTTGTGAAATTCCGTGTACCAAGTACACATACCGGTACGCATACTTGCGTAAGGTATAGGTCCGGGAATTTCTGTTGGGTTTTGGAAGTGTACTAAGTATGCGAACCCGTTTGCATACTGGCGAACCCAAAATCAGACCGGCTACTTAAGTATGCGTACCCGTTTGCATACTTGAGTGGTTAAAGTTCTAAAATCGGTTGGCTCATGAACTAATACATTTATATATTAAGGAATGCATTCTTTGCAAACCGTGGCTATAATGTTCATAAATTAATTCGAGTGAATCAAACCGATTTTGCTTCAATTGTGTTCTTGTATACTTATATGAGAATATAGCAATTGAATACTCTTTAACTAGTTTCATTTGAGTCATTTGAACTAGTTATGGTTAAGATGAATAAGGTTGATATGAGAGTGTTCATATAGCTAACCTCGGTTAACTACGGTTGAGCCAACATGGTGTACACGTTTAGGTACGGTTACTAAACCTAAATGAGGGTACATTTCATTTGTGTATAACAAGCTAAGTTTTATCTAACGGTTGAAAGATATTATCTTGAATCTAATCAGGTTTTCATCTAACGGTGAATATTGAATGCTTTGTTACCAAGGTAACTTAGATTGCAAACCCTTATTTGAAAACTATATAAAGGAGAACTCTAGCAACTGGGAAACCTAATCCCCACACCTCCTGTGTGATTCAAGTTGTATAAGCTAGAGTCGATTCTCCTTTAACCTTAGGTTTTTCACGAAACCCTGTAGGTTAATGACTTAAAGACTTCATTGGGATTGTGAAGCCAGACCAAACTATTTTCCCTGTAGTTGCGTGATCTGATCTTGATGTTTCTATGGTATTTGAGTACTATCTTCTCTAAAATTGGCTCGAGATTTAATCTCTGAAAGGCAAGATAAAAAAGTAGTCACAAACATCTTCGTCTCATCATTTGTGATTCCACAATATCTTGTTTCGCTACCATACGATTAAGATTATTGTGAGGTGATTGATATTTCTAGTCTGTTCTTCGGGAATATAAGTCCGGTATATCAATTGGTTTCTGTTTACCTTGATTTATCGAAAGACGGAACAAAACTCGTAGGTATTTCTGTGGGAGACAGATTATCTATTCCAATAGACTTTTCTGTGTGAGACAGATTTGTTTATCAAGTCTTCGACTTTGGGTCGTAGCAACTCTTGGTTGTGGGTGAGATCAGCTAAGGGAATCAAGTGCGTAGTATCCTGCTGGGATCAGAGACGTAAGGAGCGCAACTGTACCTTGAATCAGTGTGAGATTGATTAGGGTTCAAGTACAATCCAGTCCGAAGTTCATTGGTAGTAGGCTAGTGTCTGTAGCGGCTTAATACAGTGTGGTGTTCAAATCTGGACTAGGTCCCGGGGTTTTTCTGCATTTGCGGTTTCCTCGTTAACAAAACTTCTGGTGTCTGTGTTATTTCTTTTCCACATTATATTTTGTTATATAATTGAAATATCACAGGTTGTACGTTGAATCGATCAATTGGTAAATCCAACCTTTGGTTGTTAATTGAAATTGATTAATTCTTGAACATTGGTCTTTGGTACCGTTCAAGTTATTTCTCTTATATTCAATCGGGCGCGCAAATTCCTATTTGCCGATTGTAGATTGAATTGAGAGATAGAGATATAAAACTCTTTGATATACTTTTCTCTAGATTGAGTCTAACTGTCTAGTTGATTCTCTTGAAAGTATATTGGAGTTTGTCCATTCAGATTTTCAAACGAAATATTGGGTGTGGTTGTTAGACCCCCGGTTTTTCAATTGGTATCAGAGCAGGAAAACACTGTAAACCTAATACGTTTTTGTTTGACTAATCCTTAAAGTTTGTCCTCATGGGAAATTTCTTTGAGAAACCTGCTCTTGGCATCTGTAATGCATGTCAGAATTCTTTAAAGATTGTTCAGAGACTATTATGGACCAGTCCTTTGGTTTCTCATGATAATCTCATTCCATCTAAGACTTTGGAAAACTTAGATGATGTGAAACAATCTAGAGGAAAAATTAAAAGTTCTTCTAAGAAAGGAAGGTTGAGAAAACGTTGTCTACGCTCAAGGATATGGAATCTCACTAGATTAACTCTTAATCTATTACAGGAATACTATCGTGATGGATCAATTGACAAAGATCTATTTAGAGCATTTGAAAACGTTTTTAGATTCTTAGAAAAACTTAATTCGTTTATGAATAAGAATCGTTATGATATAAGTTCTGTACTTGTAAAATCATGTATTCGTGATATACGAACTAGGTCTACTATCAACTCATGTGAAATCGATAAAAGGATGTCTGGTGAGTTCAATGTAGGTTCTAATTGTCGGAAAAAGTCTTTTCTTGGTCATGAGAAAAGGAATTCAAAAAATTCTATTAACCCTGAGTGTCATCATTACTATGATTATACTACTGGTATGTCTCACAAATATCAACCGGAAATGTTGCATGAGAATCTCTCTGCACAGGTCGCCTCTTGGTAACAAGCTTGGCTCTACCCCATTTGTATATAACTTGAGATGAGGCAAGTAACGATTGGCTTTTTTTTGTGCTTGGGTTAATTTATTTTTTCCTTTTTCTTTTTTCTCTCTTTCCAAGGGAAATTAAGGTGTTGAAGTTCTTCATACTTTCCTTTACTGCACGGTACTGATCCTTTCAGTGTGCGAACCTTGGAATAAGAAATCCTTCCTTTCTTCTGTGGGTCACGGTTTAGGAACGGGTCCAAGCCCATCAGTTGGTATATAAAGGTAGTGGTACGCGTACCATTCTTCTACCTCCCTCCTTGTCCACGTTCGTGAACTTTTCTAGGGTTCATGATTTTTCTCCATTAAATCACTTTTGGAGATTAAAAATTTAAAAGGGTTTTCAAGAATCATACCAAGTAAGTCTTCCTTTCCCTAATCTCTCTCAATTTCTAGATCTCATGAGGAATTTCAAGGTTTCAAAAGAGGTTTCAAAAATCTTAAGTTATTCATCTTCTTCTAGCATGAACTTACCTATAGATCAAAATTCCATTAGAATTAGATTTGTCAATGATTCTTGTGGCGAAGTGTTTGAAAGGATTTCATCTAATGGGTTTATTCTATAAAAGAAATTGGATTTTGTTAGTGGACATAAAGAAGATTTGGTATGTTTTGAAAAATTTAATCTTGGGAATATCTTTGATGGTCTTGGTGAAGGTTTTGACACTCTTATAAGAATCTTCTATGCTAACATTCATGATGTTAATGACGAAACCATGGAATTCAAGACCATGATAAATAGAAGTAGGATTCTTGTTAATAGAGAGTTGATTTCAAAGATTAACAAAATTCCCTTAGGGAGTTTTCTCCTTCCAAGACCTAGTCGTGAAAGAGCATCTTATGAAACCATTTCTAATGGTCTTTGTGGTAAGAGTATTGATTGGAATGAAGTAAAATTCCCTACTACTCATCTTAGTCTTGCCTTGATGTCTTTTGGAAAACTTGGTATCTCTAATATTTGTCCCTCCATGATTGAGAATTCTCGTTAGGGTCGTGAGTTTGCGGAGTTGGTCTACTTCCTTGAATTGGGAACTCAAAGTCTCGACATTTGTGGGTTTATCATTTATCAAATGTTGTCGATGACGTCTTCTAACAAGAAGTTAGACTATCTGTGCCTGATAGAGCAAATTTGTCGCACCTTCTCCATTGCTCCAATTGGCAACTCCATTGGAACTCCCAAGCTTGTTCGCCCTTGTACTTTCAAACGTATGAAGGAGAATGCTTGCAAAAGACAAAGATGCGACACTCTTGTTGGCTCGTGTGATTCTTCCTCCATGAAGCTTCTTCATAAAATTCACAAGGGTGTTTATAAAATTGATACCAAGGTAAAGTGTGTACAACAAAAATTACTTGTGATTGCTACTAAGTTTCCTGAAATCAAGGAGGACATTGATAAGATTCGTACCACTTTTATGGTCTCCGATGATGAAGATGATGATTAGATTTTCTTTCTAATAAAACTTCTTATGAGAATTTATTCTTGTGTTTGTAAGAAGGATAACTAGGGTTTGGAATAGCCATTATTGTGAGTACACATAGCTATTGCCAACGTTTTCATCTTGCAATGTTTTTTAGATTTATTTTTTTAAATTCTAAAGTTTATTTGGAAGATGATTTTTCCAGTATTAATCTTTATTGTTTTTATATATTGCAAATTGTTATGGGATATGTTGTTTACGTCCGTGAACCTTGACTGTCCCATATTTGTTCAAAAGTTAACTTTATTATATGTCGGTATGAATGTATTGATAAAAGATAGAATGAACTTTTGACTACAAAAGTTAAGCCTTTTATGTCATTATGCAAATATTGATGGAAGAAAGGATTAACTTTTGTTTACAAAGATTAAGTCTATTATATGTCATTGTGCAAATAGTGATGAAAAATAGAATTAATCTTTGATTATTCCGCAGTATTGGTCTTTCCCTGATCCACATATTTGTGTATATACTGTGTTGCTCCGTAAGTTTACTTATGTTGAGCATGACCAATTGAATTGATCATTTTCCTTGTGGTTATTTCGATTGAGATTTTTTGATACAAATTCATGTTTCATGTGATTTGTTAATGTCCAAAGAAATTCTTCTTTTCTCTTAAAAGTAAGGTCGCTCTTGTTGTTCTTTAGGGAATGACATTTTATGGGGAAGAGTTCTTAATTGAACTTATGCTTAATTGCCAAATCTTTGTGGGGAGTGCGGCTGTGGAATATTGTAGGGGTGTTGATGGTGGTTTTTAATATAGAGCGAAAACTGTAAAAGTTTGTCTACTTGACTCGACATCAGAAGTAGTAGACCTTGATATGTCTATATTCCGCAAGGAATTTGAAGAATATATCAAAATCTGATGAGTGCATATGTCTCTCTTCATATTATATTGAAACTCAAGATCTTAGATGAATTGTTCACTAGTATAGACCCTAATGAGTATTTAAGCTCCTAGATGAATTACTCACTAATGCCGGAGCCTGCTGAGTATTTTCCTATGTTATGTTCCCCGGCTGAACTCTTAATATTGATATGACATGACAATTAGTGTTCACTCGCAGCTGAGTAGCATGAATTTCCCAAAGTATCAAGATTAAGGTATGCATGAAAGTACTCAATCAGAAGACGCGCTGACTGCTCTCTGAGAATAAAATTAAGAATTTTGTGTCAACATACAGAATTCACCAAATTTGACCAATTTTGTGACAGCTCGCAAAATTCAAATTTTAATCTAATTAATTTGCAAAAATAAAGTTTTGGCGCCCTGCGCAATATCTCGAACCCTAATGGTCGAGACCAAACCTAGGTAAGCTAGGAAATTAATCCAGCATGGAACTGATAGGAGAAAATCCTACCAAAAATCATAAAACAAGAAATAAAGAGGAACTGCGGCAAGTAAAAGAAGCAACAAAGGGAGGTGTGGCCACGCCACTTGGCCGGCCGATCTGCTCTAGCAAACGCCTCCCGTGGCCGATCGGCCACACTCCATGTTGCCGCTTTCCAGCCCCTTTCCCATCGACCAATCAGATCGCTTTAAATGCGCCGCACACACTATTAAATAAAGTTGGAAGTTGGTTGGTCGAAGCACCTAATTCCTTTAGGAATTTAATATAGGCTGCCCGTGTCAGTCTTAAAACGATCACGACCGTACGTTTTGTCCACTCGATTTATCTAGTCTAGCCACTTTTTAACATGGTCGGGCAAGCACCATCATGTACACTGGCGGGCCAACTGGCGTTTAGGCCAATCGGAATCCTCCCAACTCGCAAGCGGAGCCACTAAACGCTTACCCAAAACAGTTGGTCGCGCGACTTACAAAACCCTAATTTCTATTAAGCAGCGTTACATTACTGTCGCAAAACGATCTCGGCCGTCCAACTTCGCCAGCCGAATTGACCGGCCTAGATTCAATCTCAATCAACGGGCAAGGTGCAGATACGCTCACCAGCAGCCCGGCTATTGTGATGGGCGGTCGAACAACTCCCAGCGTGCGGCTAACACCAAAAACCGTTAGCCTAAAATAGGTTGGCCACACGGTTTTAAAACCTAAATCAACGGCATCCATTAACTGCCGCAAAATCATCTCGTCCGCCAAACTTCGCCAGTCGAATCGGCCGGCCTAACTCCTATTTTAGACAGCCAACAAGATGTGGTCATGGTCACCGGCCACCCTCCTTCCATAAGGAACAATCGTCCACGCCACGGCCTGCCCATATGGCTCCTAACCGATCGCCCAAAGATGGATGGCCGCGCTTCTTATAGAAGTCTTAAATAAATTAGCGGCAACCAGTAATTGCCGCAAATCATCTCACCCATCCGATTTGGCTAGCCAATTTCACCGGTCTAGATTTAACCTGGACAGACCAATAGGATGTCAAAATTTCCTCAAGTCATCACTCTCCTATAGGGACCGACCGTCCTACCTTTGGCATGCATAAATAGCTCCCAGCATCTTCCTGAAAATGGACGGTCACGCTCCTTTTAAGACACTAGGTTCCGCGACCAACCAAGACAGGCTCAATACAACGATGCGTCACATGCATCGATTATTTTGAGCTGCTTTCTTAAAAGCGATGCTTTACATGCATCGAATACATATGATATTTTATGAGTATCGTATTCACAAATAACTTAGTTATTTAACCTAATGGCGTCACATGCTATTCTTTGCGGCAAGTCTCATGACTTCTCTCGTCACACATGACTACCCGCCATCTTGCTTGCGCGTGATTGGTCAGAATAATTAGGCAAGACCCAAGTTAGCAACTTGCTACATATTTTCTATAAAATACTCGAGACATCAAACATGTCACAAACTGGGGGATGTTCATCAGGGTATTGGTCTGGCGGTTTACAACGTGCGGCGTGCAACACGCCCATTACAAGAAAGTGTCAGGAAAAGCGGGCAGTTAGTGATGATAGAGAAGTAGTGGGACAAAACCACCCAGTCTTCCCCTCATAGTTGAGAAGTTGTTTCACCGTCCTGCACGATCCCACTCCTCCATCACTCAACTATTCTCAGTTCCTATGAGATCAAGGTGCGTGCAACTATGACGGATATAAATAGGTTTTCAACCTATTTCAACCAACAACAGAGTTTTGGTTATCAACACAGTATCCAGAAAAACACCAAAGAACTGGTAGCTTACATTCTGCAAGCCAGTTCCATATTCTGATACGAGTCATAAAACAACCACACCTTTAGAGTTAACCATTCTGATACCTTCTTCGATTCCCTCCCTAAGATCAACCCTTCTCCTTCATTTTGTGACCGAAGCAAGACTGGAACGGCCATTTCTTTGTTTAGGCCAGGATTGTACAGATTGATCTCTCGAATCTAAAGTACTCCCGTGCAGATCATTTGTTTAGGGTTTGAATTCGTTTCTCATCAACACACCCAAATTTACCAAAACCAGCTGAATTAGTTTTTACCCCAAAACAACTGGCGACCACAGTGGGAAATTAATCTCTCGGTTGCAAAATCAGTTTTCCAATATTCATTCCAGTTTTGTCAATTTCAAAATGGTGGATCTTATATCCAATTCAATCATTAAACTCAATTTAGGTTCAACAACCAATTTCAATTCCGGTGTTCTGTTCGCTAAGAAGTTTCACAAAAATGCTTTTTCAAGCAATGCTACTGGAAATGCCTT
Organism: Papaver atlanticum; assembly: GCA_023531105.1. Lineage (NCBI taxonomy): Eukaryota > Viridiplantae > Streptophyta > Magnoliopsida > Ranunculales > Papaveraceae > Papaver > Papaver atlanticum. The sequence continues at coordinate 1,453,719 of JAJJMB010009088.1, read as the reverse complement.
GGATAGCTGAGCACCAGTAAATCTCCCAGATGAAAGGAACATAAATCCGCGTGAACACACAAGAATACGTGACCACTACTTAGAAGGGCATAATTGCTTCTCTCGAGATCAGGATGGAGCAACCGCCTTTTCTGCAACACCATAAGTGTTATATGAGCAAGCCGGAAACGCCTCAAAGTTATCACTGATTTTAATGTCGCCAGGGTCCACACCCAAAGATATTAAGGGAAGATTCACATAGCCATTATTCCAATATGGAGATAGTCGACAACAAATCTCAACATCAGTGGAGTCCTAGAAAGGCACCCGCAGAGATCATGAAAGAAAAGTAGCAAGGGAGGCTTGACGCATCTTCAGATCATCATAAAGGGGTTCGCCTATTATTCCAACCTAAGAAAGAGCAAGTAGGCCAACCCAAGGAAGAGCAAGTAGGCCAATCCAAGCAAGAGCAAGCCCGTGACATCTTCAGATGTACTGGAGCCGACACGTCAAGAGAGCAGCCTCAAGAAGATAACGATGCACGCGTCATCATGCCAAGAAAGAATCCGCATCCAAAATAACTCTCACGCAGAGGAGATTCGAGAAGTTGCTGCACTAAAAGGACCCACGCTTCCCATATTTCCTTTTACCAGGGAAGCGGGTAATGCTGAAGAACATATCTCCCATCGTTGGAATACTTAGGAGGAATACGAGTATTACCAGATGTTATGACTCGAAGAGTTCTCCAAATTGCCTGCCTACCAAAAGAGCCTACACCGGGTACAACAACAATGCACCGAACAAAACCTCCGATCAGTTCCATATGTTGATGTTCCCTACCACAAATATCTCTTCATTCCCGAGCCGATCACCCTCAAGACTTGGACATGATGTTTATGCAAAATAACTGGCATCTCGATGACTACGTCGAGAGATCAAGAATTAAAGCCCTTGATTTCCAAGTATACTGCTGGTGCTAACACATCAAGAGATAACTCACAAAGAGAGACACCTCATCAGTAGTGTCACCCACGGTGATCTCCAAGACTCCCTCCTCGGGTACTTTTCCATTTGGGTCGAACGCCCGCTGAAAAATCTTAATGGTGTCATAATTAGAAAAAAATGGTTCAATCACGGGGATTGAAGTAAAAACCATAGAGCAACCTAAACATTCATTAAAAAGTGTTTTAGAACATGGCATGTAGTCAGCAAGGTTATGGGTCATTTTTCAAAAACTCTGTCAGAAACGTTTTTACACTGCCCTCTGGAAGAATTGAAGCTGGCACTAATTGGTGAAGAATCTGGGGGTTAGCTCTATACCGAACGATTCACATGGAAGTCTTCTACAACATACTAAAAGGGAATGTTAATCCAATGAATGAGCTATAAATGACAGCCGAAACTCTCGACTACGTGACAGCTGAAAATCTACATCGGATGAAGATTTTGTGGCTGTTCTGGCAAGAAGACACAAATCTAAAATTTTCATAAAGACAATACACCAAGGTCGCACTTACAATCAGGCGAGCAACAATAGGAGAGCTTATGCACGCATGGAATCAGGGAGGATCCGCTTCACCGAAAATAAAGAGGGAGAAAAAAGAAAGAATAAACTCACATACGGTGTTATATACTCATAGCCGTGGTCGTCCAAGGTTCGTGCTCGTAGCTGCCACTCTTTCCTTACAAGATACATGACCATAGACAATACTCCTCCCTGTGAAGGATCATGACCGTAGCCACCACTCTCCCTGCCAGTCTCTTCTGATCACAGCTGCTGCCAAGAACTGTTGTTGCTTGTTTGTTGTTACCAGCCAGAGCTTCACCATAGAAACCACTACGGATAGAGGTAATCCGAACTTATACATATTTGCATATTTTATTCTCCGATGGAGGAAGTAATAGAGTCACCAATACGGAGGAAAGATGGTGATATCTTTATTATGGTAAACCCACTGACCATGCAAGATATAACCACGTAAATCGCACTTGGGGACTGAGGATCAACACAGAACCCCTTCCCTGTCAAGAACCTCTTCAACTCAGAAAAAACGGTCAACCAAGAAACCGTGACAAGGTCACCACTCTTCAAAGATGTAACGTAAGGATATCGTTACCTCCCTATATGGGAGGCGCCTGACCAACAAGCAGTATTTGGTTCAGCCATTCATAAGCATTGTTGTTGGTGAAGAATCAAAGAGGAAAGTCGCGCTTCAACAAACTAGCACGATCAACGCATCTCGTGGAACTACATCCTCTACCACCAACACCAGCGGCGCAGGAAACATTCCCTCTGGCGTGACACCTCCTATCACCAGAGCCAGAGCCAGAGCCGTTGCCGCCATTCCCAATGTTTTTTCGATCGTAACACCCCTAATTGCTACTAGAGCTATTGCCACTCCTCCATCAGGACGAGAGGATGGAGGAGACAGAAGAAGCCAACCCCCTATTACCATTGTTGATTTGATGGAAAGACAAGAAGTTCTCGCTAAGGCTAAGACAGACATGGCTAAAACTCAGAAGGAGGTACTCACTTTTCTCAAGACGCTGACGGAAAGATTATCACCAAAACCACGCCAACCTCAAGTGGAGCAGAATAGGAATACTTTCATGACTCCTGGCACGAGTACTTCAACAAGGCACATCTTTATGGATGAAGAAGTTCGTGTAGCTTATGAACGGCCATCAGAAAGGAATCAACAATTCAACTTAATCACGCGAGAAGACATGGAACGACTTTTCCAGAATCGAGGCAGGGAAAATCCATCTACCATTCATCAGCACCAACCTCCTTATCCTCTAACCTCTCCTAAAAAGTACGATTGATAGATGCAACTGGGGACTCCTAACCACCGCTCAACTGAAAGATGTCGATTTTGACAGCACGCTGATTGACACGGCCTCTGACTTCAACATTGTCACCATTGAAACTCAGAGAGCTGCAAGGATTTCAAAACAGGAAGCCGTTCACTACCCAACCATAATAAAAAACTCAGAAGGAGAATCCAGAGACGCGTACGGGTATATCAATCTCGAAATCAAGGTGGGGGATGCTCTAACACGCGCCAAATTTCATATAGTTAAGAAGTACCCAAATTATGATATGATCCTAGGGCGCTCATGGATACACGAAAACAAGGCGAAGCTGGGAGTATGTCCTTTCCCAGTGTCTATGCCTAAAAGGGTATTTAACAAGCCATCCAATCCTGAAGATTATTTGTTTCCGTAACAACAACTTGCGAATGTGACCCAACTGACTGGAAAGCAGCGCACAACTACTTCTTCAGAAACGGTCCATGCTCATACATATCTAGTTGGCGCGCCACAAATCTTTAAGAAGCATGTAATTTGCAAGGGAAAATCAAACATAAGGTTGGTCGAATCCTTAGCCATTATTGTTATTTCCCCTATTTCGAATTGTCGTTGCATGCGTTGAGATGTTATTGTAGAAGCGGTATTCTTTCTCATAAAGAGAAAACATGACTTGCCGACCAGCACTATTTGTGTGTCGTCTTCCCATCTGCCATATCATATCGCCTCAGAAGAATGGGAAGAACTCGTTTTTCGAAATCAAGGGTTAATGGCGCCCTCATTTGAGTATTCTCCAAAAGTCGCTTCAACGTTCTATCCAGAAGCCGCTTCAACGTCATCTCCAGAAGCCGCTTCAACGTCCTCTCCAGAAGCCTCTTCAACGTTCTCTCCATAAGCCGAAGCCGCTTCAACGCCTCATCAAGCCACACAAACCAACCGCATCATGTCTGCCATATCGCCGACAAAGTCAGATTCTGTGTTTCTAGATTTCCAATTTGCTATGGAGGGGGTACATGGGCTGACAAAAGTTTGGATACAATACAGATTTATAAAGTGCGACTCTCGCCCATTGATCAACAAGTGACGAATCCAAAAGATTGCCTCCTTCGTCAGTTCATCAACCACTTTACCAGCAAATGCAATGGAAGTACAGCTTTTAGGAGAAAATAGGCTCATGATAATTACATCTGGGGACGGCCATCACAGGATGCCTTCACGTCCCTCAACTAGGTTATTTATGATATCTGTATCATCGTTGTCAAAGCTTTACGAGCCGCAGGAATTTCTCAACATGAAGCCGTACACGTGCATCAAAGACTCCAAAAGTACGCGGCAGAGATATTTTCACATATCCGGCCACGCCATCGGATCTAGTACGCATCTACAACTCCTTACAAGGCCGCATCGTATTCTAAGCTGACTCAAAAATATAGCTTTAGTGATCAAACAGAAGTGTAACTGGGAACCTCCCAATCGTATCTCATCTCATACAAGCATTCCAAGCATATCATCATCGCGATCAGAAGGGCAAGAATAAGCTTATGAGCTAAAGAGTCAGAATAAATACAATTTCGTTCCAGTCAATGCTCAGGAGTTTAAGGAACATTTTTATTGCGACTCAGCAGTCCAGACACCAAACAACTTAAAGTCAAGGCCTCTTGCAATTGAGCGCAATGGAGTTTGGCAAATTTTTAAATCCATTGGAGAGTCTAGATACTCATTTTTCTGGAAACATGACCTTATTACACATTCCGGAGAGGATCGATGGTATAGCTTCTACACCCTCTAGTACAGAAAGAAGAATCATCACTCGATTAGGCAGCGGAAATATCTCCAGGAGCTCACTCAGGATTTGATGAAATTTCAAAGCCGTGGAAGTTACACGTACAACTAAAGTTCATACTTTCAAAGAGAAAAATAAAGAACAAGATATACTTAACTTGCCGCTGACGATTGGCACGCTCGTGATGGAGATGCTGACAGAGACAAAGAGGAGCCGGCTGCTGCAGACGAAAGCATGGAGCCAAACGAGCAACAAAAAACAGAAGAGGGTCGATACCCCTTTTTATACGAACGGAAGAAAGATTCCTTCTTGCTCCATAAACGGGAATAGATAGTTGGGCTCACCGCACTCACACCCCATAGCCGAGCTAGCAACACGCTACTACGAAGGCCACTGGTCGCACGGTCCCGCTGCTGAAGGCCGATTAGAATTTTCCTGGTAACTTCTATCTACTTCATCTTATTAGTTTTGTTTTTCTTCTGTCACCATCTGGTGCTTACCCCGCAACAATGTCACTGTTACGTGCTAAGCAGGGGACTTAATGTTGATGGTGGTTTTTAGTATAGGGAAAAACTGTAAAAGTTTGTCTACCTGACCCGGCATCAGAAGTAGTAGACCTTTATATATTTATATTCCAAAAAGAATTTGAAGAATATATCAAAATCTGATGGGTGCATATGTCTCTCTTCATATTATATTGAAACTATAGATCCTAGATGAATTGTTCACTAGTATAGACCCTAGTGAGTATTTAAGCTCCTAGCTGCATTACTCACTAATGCCGGAGCCTGCTGAGTATTTTCCTATGTTATGTTCCCCGGCTGAACTCTTAATATTGATATGACATGACAATTAGTGTTCACTCGCAGCTGAGTAGCATGAATTTCCCGAAGTATCAAGATTAAGGTCTACATGAAAGTACTCAATCAGAAGACGCGCTGACTGCTCTCTGAGAATAAAATTAAGAATTTTGTGTCAACATAAAGAATTCACCAAATTTGACCAATTTTGTGACAGCTCGCAAAATTCAAATTTTAACCTAATTAATTTGCAAAAATTAAGTTTTTGCGCCCTGCACAATATCTCGATCCCTATTGGTCGAGACAAAACCTAGGTAAGCTAGGAAATTAATCCAGCATGGAACTGATAGGAGCAAATCCTACCAAAAATCATAAAACAAGAAATAAAGAGGAATTGCGGCAAGTAAAAGCAGCAGCAAAGGGAGGTGTGGCCACGCCACTTGTCCGGCCGATCTGCTCCAGCAAACGCCTCCCGTGGCCGATTGGCCACACTCCATGTTGCCGCTTTCCAGCCCCTTTCCCATCGACCAATCAAATCGTTTTAAATGCGCCACACGCACTTTTAAATAAAGTTGGAAGTTGGTTGGTCGAAACACCTAATTCCTTAAGGAATTTAATATAGGCTGCCCGTATCAGTCTTAAAACGATCACGGCCGTACGTTTTGGCCACTCGATTTATAAGGTCTAGCCACTTTTTAACATGGTCGGGCAAGCACCATCATGTACACTGGCGGGCCAACTGGCGTTTAGGCCAATCAGAATCCTCCCAACTCGCAAGCGGAGCTACTAAACGGTTACCCAAAACAGTTGGTCGCGCGACTTACAAAACCCTAATTTCTATTAAGCAGCGTTACATTACTGCCGCAAAACGATCTCGGCCGTCCAACTTCGCCAGCCGAATTGACCGGCCTAGATTCAATCTCAATCAACGGGCAAGGTACAGATACGCTCACCAGCAGCCCGGCTATATTGATGGGAGGTCGAAAAACTCCCAGCGCGCGGCTAACACCAAAAACCGTTAGCCTAAAATAGGTTGGCCACACGGTTTTGAAACCTAAATCAACGGCAGCCATTAACTGCCGCAAAATCATCTCGTTCGCCCAACTTCGCCAGTCGAATCGTCCGGCCTAACTCCTATTTTAGACAGCCAACAAGATGTGGCCATGGTCACCGGCCACCTTCCTTCCATAAGGAACAATCGTCCACGCCACGGCCTGCCCATATGGCTCCTAACCGATCGCCCTAAGATGGCTGGCCGCGCTTCTTATTGAAATCTTAAATAAATTAGGGGAAACCAATAATTTACGCAAATCATCTCATCCATCCGATTTGGCTAGCCAATTTCACCGGTCTAGATTTAACCTGGATCGACCAATAAGATGTAAAAATGGGCACCATCCATCACTCTCCTATAGGGACCGACCGACCTACCTTTGGCATGCATAAATAGCTCCCAGCAGCTTCCTAAAAATGGCCGGTCACGCTCCTTTTAAGACACTAGGTTCAGTGACCAACCAAGACAGGCTCAATACAACGATGCGTCACATGCATCGATTATTTTGAGCTGCTTGCTTAAAAGCGATGCTTTACATGCATCGAATACATACGATATTTTATGAGTATCGTATTCACAAATAACTTAGTTATTTAACCTAATGGCATCACACGCTATTCTTTGCGGTAAGTCTCATGACTTGGCTCGTCACACATGACTACCCGCCACCTAGCTTGCGCGTGATTGGTCAGAATAATTAGGCAAGACCCACTCAGCAAATTGCTACATATTTTCTAAAAATATACTTGAGACATCAGACGTGTCACAAACTTGGGGATGTTCATCAGGGTATTGGTATGGCGGTTTACAGCGTGCGGCGTGCAACACGCCCATTACAAGAAAGTGTCAGGAAAGACGGGCAGTTAGTGATGATAGAGAAGTAGTGGGACAAAACCACCCAGTCTTCCCCTCATAATGGAGACGTGGTTTTCACCGTCCTGCACGATCCCACTCCTCCATCACTAAACTATTCCCAGTTCCCATGAGATCAGGGTGCGTGCAACTATGACTGATATAAATAGGTTTTCAACCTATTTTAACAAACAACAGATTTTTGGTTATCAACACAGTATCCATAAAAACATCAAAGAACTGATAGCTTACATTCTTCAAGCCAGTTTCATATTATGATACGAGTCATAAAACAACCACACCTTCAGAGTTTACTATTCTGATCTCAACACCTTCTTCTCTTCCCTCCCTAAGATCAACCCTTCTCCTTCATTTTGTGACCGAAGCAAGAATGGAACGACCATTTCTTGGTTTAGGCCAGGATTGTACAGATTGATCTCTCGAATCTAAAGTACTCCCGTGTAGTGCATTTGTCTAGGGTTTGAATTCGTTTCTCATCAACACACCCAAATTTACCAAAACCAACAGAATCTGTTTTTACCCCAAAACAAGAGGTTATCTTTTATCTTTATAAACTCCTTGATGAATGCATTTAGTTTCGGCTATTTGATGGCATCTAAACAAGTTGATATATTGTTCTCTTTTGGTCTTGAAGTATCTTTAGGAAATTTCATGAGTATCCCACTATTTTTCGTACCTTTGCTAATTTTTATTGACAAAAAGGGGGAGAATTAATGTGTAGTTCACACTACAAATACAAATGGTTTACGGATCATTATGTAAGGGGGAGTGGTTTTCATATGAGATGAAGTATTGACTAAGGGGGAGTGATACATATCACCATAGTATTATTGTCAAAGTTGTGATATAATTGAACTTTGATGATGTATAATGATACTATGACACTGTATAACAATGATTTAGAGCAACTGTTTTCTCATTGTTATTGCTACGGATCTTCAACAAAAATGATGCGGAATTGAACACATTTGGAATCATTGGAATACTTGGAAATGACGAAGATTTCGAGTAACGTTGAAGAACAAAGGAGATCAAGCATTTGGATGAGAAGCTGCAAAGTTTATTTATTTTGTAATCTATATGTATTGATAGTTTTGTCACTAAAATTGACAAAGGGGGAGATTGTTAGAGCACTGATTGTTCGAACTCGCAAGCGTTGCTATCTCAAGTTTGTTTGTCAATGTTAGTGATCAAAACTCTAAGTCTTGATTTCTAGTCTACTTATAGTGTTGTCTCGGACTAGGATAGATTGTGTAGTTGAGCATTAGACTTCACGGCGTTCATCAATTGAAGACGAAAAACTACTAAGGCGAGCTTGTGGAACTTCATCAACAAAAGGTATGTGGATACTAAAACTCATCTATCACTTGGAAAGTCTATTTTTACTCTGTCTCCTATATTGAGACAAAAGTCGTATTACGATAGTTTTCGATTATACACATTTGAGATTTCGAGCTGAGATTAACTCGCTTACATATTTATCGGAATATGTGTTTGTAAGCTTTCACTTCAACCAAGTTCATCTTATATTCGTGACGAAAGTCGAAAGATGATCATGTGAAAATCGCTGAGTAACATCTTACATGGTTTGTGTGATACAATCATTTGGTGTAGACTTGGAATGTTTCGTTATGATTATTTCAATATCTTGAAAATTGCTTTGATGCTAATAGTGTGTGAAAACGGCTATTGTCATCCTCTAAGAAAGTTTCAATGATTGAAATAGAGTTTAGAATACTTAACTATCATTAGATTATAAACATAGTGTGCATTCTTGCATATATGTGATCCATGACCGGAACTAAAGTATGCATACCCGTATGCGTACTTGTAGTTGTGAAATTTCGTGTACCAAGTACACATACCGGTACGCATACTTGCATAAAGTATATGTCCGGGAATTTCTACTGGGTTTTGAAAGTGTACTAAGTATGCGTACCCGTTTGCATACTGGCGAACCCAAAATCAGACCGGCTACTTAAGTATGCGTACCCATTTGCATACTTGAGTGGTTAAAGTTCTAAAATCGGTTGGCTTATGAACTAATACATTTATATATTAAGGAATGCATTCTTTGCAAACTGGGATATAATGTTCAATCAAACCGATTTTGCTTCAATTGTGTTCTTGTATACTTCTATGAGAATATAACAATTGAACAACTCTTTAACTAGTTTCATTTGAGTCATTTGAACTAGTTATGGTTAAGAGGAATAAGGTTGATATGAGAGTGTTCATATAGCTAACCTCGGTTAACTACGGTTGAGCCAACATGGTGTACACGTTTAGGTACGGTTACTAAACCTAAATGAGGGTACATTTAATTTGTGTATAACAAGATAAGTTCGATCTAACGGTTGAAAGATATTAGCTTGAATCTAATCAGGTTTTCATCTAACGGTGAATATTGAATGCTTTGTTACCAAGGTAACTTAGATTGCAAACCCTTATTTGAAAACTATATAAAGGAGAACTCTAGCAATTGGGAAACCTAATCCCCACACCTCCTATGTGATACTAGTTGTATAAGCTAGAGTCGATTCTCCTTTAACCTTAGGTTTTTCATGAAACCCTGTAGGTTAACGACTTAAAAACTTCATTGGGATTGTGAAGCCAGACCCAACTATTTTCTTTGTAGTTGTGTGATATGATCTTGCTGTTTCTATCGTATTTGAGTACTATCTTCTCTAAGATTGGCTCGAGATTTAATCTCCGATAGGAAAGATAAAAAGTAGTCACAAACATCTTCGTCTCATCGTTTGTGATTCCACAATATCTTGTTTTGCTACCATATGATTAAGATTATTGTGAGGTGATTGATATTTCTAGGTTGTTCTTCGGGAATATAAGTTTGGTATATCAATTGGTTCCTGGTAACCTTGATTTATCAAAAGACGGAACAAAACTTGTAGGTATTTCTGTGGGAGACATATTTATCTATTCCAATAGACTTTTCTGTGTGAGACATAATTGTTTATCAAGTCTTCGACTTTGTGTCGTAACAACTCTTGGTTCTGGGTGAGATCGGCTATGGGAATCAAGTGCGTAGTATCCTGCTGGGATCAGAGACGTAAGGAGCATAATTGTACCTTGAATCAGTGTGAGATTGATTAGGGTTCAACTACATTCCAGTCCGAAGTTCATTGGTTATAGGCTAGTGTCTGTAGCGGCTTCATACAGTATGGTGTTCAAATCTGGACTAGGTCCCGGGGGTTTTCTGCATTTGTAGTTTCCTCGTTAACAAAACTTCTGGTGTCTGTGTTATTTCTTTTCCGCATTATATTTTGTTATATAATTGAAATATCACAGGTTGTACGTTGAATCGATCAATTGGTAAATCCAACCTTTGGTTGTTGATTGAAATTGATTGATCCTTGAATATTGGTCTTTGGTACCGTTCAAGTTATTTATCTTATATTCAATCGGGCTCGCGAATTCCTATTTGCTGATATCGGATTGAATTAAGAGATAAAGATATAAAACTCTTTGATATACTTTTCTCTAGATTGAGTCTAACTGTCTAGTTGATTCTCTTGAAAGTATATTGGAGTTTGTCCATTCAGATTGCCAAACGAAATATTGGGTGTGGTTGTTAGACCCCCGTTTTTTCATAAATAATGTTCTCATTGTATCTCTTGACCATGCTGATGAGCTTACTTCTGAAAATCAGCCAGAAAATTCTGCTCCCTGTGCAGAAATATCTGTTGATTCTGATTCAGCTTCTGATTCTGAGTCAGAAAAGGAGTTGTTATATTTCTTGAATAAAAGTGAAGAAATTCACCGAGAGAAATTACGGTTGAAAAGGACTATGGAAAAACTCGAATCATCTCTTAAGGTGAAGAATCTTGAGTTGAACAAACTTAATGAGAAATCACTGAAACTTTGTCTGTTAAAGAGAATGAGATTAATACCGTCAAGTGTGATCTCCAAAGGCTCTCAGGCAGTTCAGACAAGATCTCAACCATGTTGTTTGGGGAAAAGTCCTTTGGTAACACTAATGGTATTGGTTTTTCAGGCAAAACATCCATTACCAACAACTGTTTCATTCCTGCCGGTTCTCTTAAAAAGAAAACAGTTGGTTGTATTCAACAAGTTTCCGAATCTCCTAAAGTTGATCTCACATTGAATTACTCTTTCTGTGGATGCAAGGGACATGTTCTGGAAAAATGTCAAAAATTCAAGAAGAATAACTCAAGAATTGTTAAACTTCAGAATGATATGCAAAAAAAATGAGTTAACTACTAAAGAATAATCAGAGGACTTTAAAACCGAGAAGACAAGGGAATAAAGGAACCAGAAAAGGTAAGATTCCTGCTTGCAAAAGTTGCCTTGGAAAGTCACCTAGTGACGCAATGGTGAGTGTTCCACTCACCCCATTACTACAATGAATGCAACCTCAATATTTTAGCTTGAGAAAATGAGGTTGCATAAAACTTCATCACATTACCTTTTGTGTTGACAAGGCCGCTCAAGTATATTTTGACCATTTGTTTTTGTGTGATTCGTCCCATTTCATAAAAATATCAGTATGGATAATTTTTGTTGAGCTAGATCCAAAAATTCTAGGTTACATATCTGTGATCCATATACTTGATTCATTAGTCATCTCTTGTGCTCTGAACTCTGTTTATTTGAGCTAATGAGATGCCACAATCTTATGAAAATCTTGGGATTGAGTAGCCACAATTTACAGAATAGGATATTGGTCAAAGTTTATGCATAATCATCTGGGCTCACGGGTGGCAACGTCTGACATATGTCCACTAGTTCATGGACCATAATAGAGAAATTCATTTTCTTTATTTAGGGTTGACATTTACTCTCATCTTTATAAGTTTCGGTTCCATGGCTCCAGTGACAAGAGGAATTACCAAAAAAGATGCAGTAGAAGCTGTTAACGTCTACCTAGGTGAAGGAGTCAAATCATCAGGGAACCAAAAGAAGATGTCAACTGAAGACAAAAAAGGTTCTTCCTCAACCTGTCTTTTATCTATTTGTCAACATGATAATGATTTTAGGACTAAGGTGGAGAACTTTGTATATAAGAGGAATGATTAAAAGTATCGAATCAATCGCTCTTTGGATGAGATAACTTACTATGAACACTCACTGGCTCAATCTAAAAGTACCCTGAGTAAACTGAGGACAGAAATTAGTGAGTTGACAGACATCTCTGAAGACTTAGAAAAACTAAATGATCCTATCATCAATGAGTTTTTCAACAATGAGAAAGAATTCTCTGCTCAGGATATTAAAAACCTAATGCATATCTAGATAACTTAATTCTTTTGAGGATGTTTTTATTCTTGAGAGGGATAACTAGGGTTTGGTATAGCAAAATTGTGATTACACATAGCTATTTCCAACGTTTTTCATCTTGCATATTTTTAGATTTATTTATTTAAATTCTAGAGTTGTTGGAAGATGAACTTGCAGTATGTAATCATTATTGGTTTAATTATTGCAAAATTATTATGAAATATTGTGCATTTACGTTTTCGTGAATCGAGATGATATTTCATATATGCTCAGAAGTTAAATCTACAGTAGAACCTCCAAATAAGAATACTCTATAAAGGAATAAACTCCATACAAGAATAAAAAAATTTGGTCCCAACTTGGCTTAATCAGTGTAAAAATTACCTCTATATAAGAATATTTTTATATGGTCCCAAGGATATTCTTGTATAGAGGTTCTACTGTATTATGTTTTTATAAACGGAAAATAGAACAAACTCTTTGAGATTTTCTCGAAGTATTTATACTTCGTAATATGTTTTCCATGATACTTTGATCATATTGTTATGACCAAGTCTCATCACTAGAGTATTATATACAATATATATAGCTTCGCGTGTTATGTTTTCAATATAGCACGACTTGAAAGATACATTAGGAATTGAAACAAGATCAAGTTAATATTACTAACCTCAAGTGGAAGGATGATGTCGTCGTTGTAGTCGTTACTTCTTCTCATTCTTCAGGTCTTTGGAGTAATACTTGTACGTATTAACATTCCTAGACTTTCTAGTCTAACCTAAACGAAGTTGACACTAATATTTAATCAAGCGACTTTAGATGAGTTTTGATACTAAAATATGACAACCAAACTTGACATACCAACACTTGGTGGGTTCAACCGAGCTATGCTCTAACAGATATGTCAAGTTTTAAGGAAGTTTTGAGATTACACATTATAACATATTCAAAATGCAACTCCTCATATCAACTTTTTAGATGATATAACACAGTAAGAAAATACTTAGCGCTCATAAAGGAGATTTTAGATACAAGCATCCCCTTTCAAATTCCACAGCCACACACCCCACAAAGATATAACAATTAAGCACAAGTTCATTTAAGAACTCTCCCCCATTTGATGTCATTCCCAAGAGAACAACATGAGTGACCTTGCTTTATGAAAAAGAGGGATTTTGTTGGACATTAACAAATCACATGGATTTGTATCCGAGAACCGACTTAAAATAATCTTTACGCCAGTTACGGACAAAAGATAATAATAATCGATATGACTAAACTTACGAAAATCTTACGGAATGGGTCAAGCAATAAAAACACAGAAGTGTGATCACAAGTAGATCAATTCTACGAGAAAATTCTCAAAGAGTTTGTTCTAGTTTCCGTTTATAAAAAACATAACAGATTTAACTTCTGGGCAAATATGAAATATCAGCTCGATTCACAAAAACGTAAAGGCACATATATTTCATAAGACTTTTGCAATAATTAAACCAATAATGATTACATATTGTAAATTCGTCTTCCAACAACTCTAAATTTAAATAAATAAATCTAAAAACATGCAAGATGAAATACGTTGGAAATAACTTGTGTTATAACAATTTTTGCTATACCAAACCCTAGTTATCCTTCTCAAAAGTAAGAATAAATTCTCACAAGAAGTTTCCTAGATAAATACGAGAAATCAAAGAAAATAACATGAAATTTCAAAATCTTAAACTTAATATATTTCTTCGTGCCTTTCTGCAATTCCATTGAAGAAAGACTCACCAACATATTTCACCATTTAAATGGTTGATATGTTGTGTTCCTGACTTAGCACGTAGACCTTCCGATTACGAATATGCTGTCTAAGCTTCGTATATTCTGAGATTAGCTTTTCTGGTTTCTGATCATGAATTTTTGCTTTTCGATCATCTTGAACTGACCATCGAGGAGCTGATTTAATTGCAACTGAATGTTAGTAATTTCAATCTTAGAGTCATTTTGAGCATGAGTCAGATCCTTAAAGGAATCAACAATCCAAGAGTTATGTTATTTCCTTAAAGAAATCCTTTTCAGCATTGTTTCATGGCATGAAATTCCTTCATTCGAGTCATCCTCATCAAGAAAGATGGTTTCATGAGGTCTCTTTGAGCTTTACATTATTTTGCAGAGATGAAAACTAGAACTCAACTAATCATTCTTTTATCCATGGTTTAAGAACAATAGGAATTCTCTACCTCCTTTTATAAGGAAACCCTAAGGTTCGACTCTTCTCAGTTAGAATTCGTGAACTGTTACGGTCCGGAACAATAGGAGGTTACCGAGTTGACAGCTAAATCAAAGACTAGTTATATCTTCTTATGTTAACAAATTCTCAACTCAAATAGAAATAGTGTAAGATAGACTACTGATTAGAGCACTTAGAATACATTGTTGTAAAAGAATTAACAAAACAGACAATATTTTCCTATTGTAATACTTAATCCTTTTTCAAAGAGATGTAACAACAAAATAGTCAAACAAGAGATTTGAGAAATCTCGATATCAGTCCTTACAACTCTCAAGTTAGTTTCAAAGACAAATCTGTCGAGGTTAATCAACAGAATGAGACAGAGTCTCACCACTCATAAGTGGAGATTCTTAGAGATTGATTTTCTTGTGACTTTGTCTATGTTTTCTCTTATTTCTTCTATTACGTTTTTTGTGAGGTCTTGATATAATTTCCTTTGTAATAAGGAGGTTCGAAAATTCCTCTTTACCTGAATGTATTTTAGAAGAAGGGTACCCTTGAGGACCAAGACGATGACCTCTTGAAATACATTTTAGAGAGTGGATTCCATTTTTGAACTTAGATCTCCCATAATTACTTTCATTATCAGTAGAATAGCTAATATTCGTAGAGTTGTTAAACACTTTATTATGAATTTTTTTTTGCTTATGGAATTTTAGTGAGGAATCACCCAGATTATTTCTTCCATAAGTTTTCAGATTTTCTGCAGAGTTAAAATCTATTGCAGTCAGATTTTTTACTTCTTTAATTGCAAAGTGAAGCAGTTTCTGAATATCAAAAATATGTTACTTTCTAGAATAACAATTCTAAGCAATATGATTTTTCTTTCCGCAGTGCGAGAAGATTCGTGGACAAGAAACTTTTGTTGCGTTGTCTTTATTAATAGCTTATTTAGATGTTGGAGGATTGCGTAAACGTTTCTTACCAGACATCTTTGCGGAAGTAACTTTCTCAATGTTAGGTAATGTCACAGGGACGGTAACATCAGACAATGAGGTAATTTTACTTTTAAAAACAGAGTTTTCTTCTTTCAAAGAGATACACTGTTCCTGAGCTAATATGAGATATGCAACAAGTTTCTTGTTTTCAACACGAAGACAGTCCAATTCTGATGAGTGAGACTCGAGTAAACATTCTTCTCTTATTGTACATTCTCTAACAGTATTTTCAAGCATAATAATCTTTTCATCTCGAATAGTAATTTCTTGAACAACCTTTTGCATATCATCATTGAAAATTTAATATAATCAGAGAGTTCACGTTCCCTATCAAGGGACTTATCAAACTCATCAAAATACCGATAACATTTTTCCTCAAGATCTCTAATTTTAGAGATTTGAAAATCAATGATCTCAGTGGATTTTTTTAAACTTCTAGTAAGTTCCAATTCAGATTTTGATATTAAACCATTAGTAAGTAACGGAAGAATATTATCAGGAACTGACAACATGTGTTTTTTTCTTCTGGATTCGGAAGAATCAACTAAGGAGTTATCCTTTGAGGTAAGTCCCAGACACTGGTAATCAAAATCGGCGGGAGACATTTTTGTACGTGACTACAGATTCCAAGAGATTTTCAAACACAAACTTATTAGGTCTTAACGTGTTTGC
The DNA here is from genome assembly GCA_023531105.1 of Papaver atlanticum. Taxonomy (NCBI): domain Eukaryota; kingdom Viridiplantae; phylum Streptophyta; class Magnoliopsida; order Ranunculales; family Papaveraceae; genus Papaver; species Papaver atlanticum. The sequence goes on along the minus strand of JAJJMB010009088.1, from coordinate 1,437,272 downwards.
ATGCTCTGATACCAATTGAAAACGCGGGGGGTACCAAAATACACCACCACATTTTTCTTAGGCGATCTGTAAGGACAAACTCAATACAACTCCGAGAGTTAAACTCAATCAAGGAATAATATCTAGAGTTATCTATCTATCTCTTATGATTAGAATGTTTACAAAATCAAATCGGTGAACCTAATCACAAAGAGATTACTTGGACGGTACCAAATACCAATGTCCAAGAATCAATCAAGTCGTATCCAACAAATTAGGTCGGATATATCTAATATGATTGATTAACGCAAAACCTATGATATTTCAATTATAAAGATAAACAATATAATGCGGAAAAAGAAATAACACACAAACCAGAAGTTTTGTTAACGAGGAAACCGCAAATGCATAAAACCCCCGGGACTTAGTCCAGATTGAACACCAAACTGTATTAAGCCACTACATACACTAGCCTACTACCAATTAACTTCGGAGTGGAATGTAGTTGAGCCCTAAACGGTATCCCACCGATTAAGGTACAGTCGCGCTCCTTACGCCCCTCTTGAATCCCATCAGGACTCCGCACAGTTGATTCCCTTAGCTGACGTCACACCAACTAAGAGTTGCTTCAACTCAATTGAAGACTTTGAACCAATCCGCCTCCCACAAATTAATCCTATATATAATTTCCTTTTACAATCAAATAGTTTTATTAAAGGTGATGGAAATCGATAGCAATAGACAAAGTATAGCTAACCTCAAAATCCAGACTTATGCAACCCGAAGTGCAGCCTAGATTATTATTCACCTCACAAGTATAAAACTTGTGGAATCAACAAAGTTTGAAACGAATAGAACTTTGATGATTTCTATCTATCTTGATCGAGTGAGCATCTCAACGATCGATCAAGATCAGGAAACTCGAGTTTTCAAGGAAAGATAACTGGACCTGGCTTTACAAATCCCTATGAAAACTTTGTAGTCACTAAACCCTAAAAGGGTTATGAAGAGGAAGACTCTGGATACAACTAGGACACACCAAAAAGTAGTGTCGGGATTTAAAAATCCCAGTTGCTTGAAGTTCCCCTTTTATAGACATTCGAAGCATAGGTTGCTTTAGGTTTGAGTTAAGATAGCTTTGGAACCAAGCAAAGAATATCCACCGTTAGATGAATATTTGAATCTACTTTACATAAACAAGATATACACTCTGGTTAGGTGAAACCGTAATCGAACCGTGTACAAAGACTATGTTCAACGTGGTTAGCCGAAAATAACCGATTTGAACTTAAAAGCTTAATACTCATTTTCATGAATGCATAAGACATTATCTTTGAGTCACGATCATGTGATCAAATAAGTCTAGTATTTTAGAAAATTAATCAAATGCTAATTATCTCGTAGAAATAATTTAATCGGACTTGAGAATAATCAACATGGTTAGTAAATGCATAAAGTACAAATACCATAGACGTTTGTGACTCAGGTAAGTCAGAGTACTTGTACCGGTTTGTAAACATTTAACCAAACCAAGTTCCGGAATTGACAGAACTATTTAGGTATGCGTCCGGTCTGGAAACTTTAAGATTATGACCGGTTTCGGAGTTCACATAACTGTTTTAGTTTGCGTACCGGTATGGGTACTAAACTGAGTTCGGGAACACATAACTATTTAGGTTTGTGTACCGGTTTGGATACTAATCTCGGTTCTGTAACCACAGTTCTAAAATGGTTTGCATACGAGTATGCATACCGATGCGGTTCACGAGTTGAACTGATTTTTCATATGATATATATATATATATAGATAGATACTCCACTACGTGTACGAATACATGTAATACAGGTTCAGAGACTTACAACAATTTTCCCAGTTTGTAAGACTGATAACACTGTCTTGTATCTGAATCTATAATAGTTCTATATTTCTCTCTAAATCGATTCGAAACATTTCCGAATAATATCAATGACACATATCACTGTTTCAGGCTATTTTCGTATAAATTGTCCTTAACCGAAATTCATCAAGTATGGACAAATGTTCATTAAGATTAGTCATTATATTTTGATTTTTTCAACCTGACTCGAAATTCTTGTCTATGCATAATAGTCTAATTAGTTATGCGATATTGTCTCAATGATAAAAAAAATATGAATATAACTTGAGATATAGGTGGTCCAGTCTTCACTTACCTTTTGTTGATGAAGTTCTCCAAAAGCTTCGGTTGATCTTTGCCTTCAAACGGTAGAACGCAATGATGACTGTCGTGATCCACTGTTTCTCAACTACATTTTTATCCTAGTCTGAGACTTAACTAATTGTAGACTAGAAATCAAGATATAGTTTTGACAACAAGCTTGAAATAGCAACACTTGTGAGTTCGACCGAGAAATGTTCTAACAAGACGCAATATCGTCATCCCAGAAAAGGAATTGGTTAATATATGCATTGCATCCCTACCCTTACAGACACGACGAGTGTTAGATTGGTATCGAAAATTTTGCAGATTTAGAAGAAGCATGCACTATAACTGATGCTAGAGAGGAGGAGATGGATGCACAAAGAACACAGTGTTTCTTATGCTCGAGATTAGGGTAATCAAAGGCGTCGATAATTCAAAGATTATGAGGACCGACGTGGAAACCGACCTGGAAACACCAATGAGAGAGAAGACCCTCAAGATTATCCATGCTCTTTTGATTTAGTGGTTGATTTACTCAGGGAGTGGATTCGTAACAACGACATCAAGTTACCACCACCCCCAAAAGAACCAACAGAGCATGACAAACATCACGCATATTACGTTTTCATAATCGATTGAAGAAAGGAGAAATCGACTTGGGTACCAATAGAGTTCAGACGAACCCATTCCCAAACCACCAGGTGACAATATTCACCCATGAACAGATAGGACAGTTCACCGCTCGACATGTGGGTGGTGAGAGTTTACAAAACCAACTAATTCATGATATTGGAAATCCACCTTTGGAAATTGTACAAGAGCTCCTGGAACTACGAGAGATAGAGCGTCAACGCCAAGCACTCATCTCTCACATAACATCACATATGCCAGTACTCGCCGAATATGGGTTGCTCAGTGAAGTATATGATACTAGAAGGCTAAACTACCAAGACACACATCAGGGGGACGAAGAAGATCATCCACTTGGACACTTACAAGAGGATCACATCCTACATAACCTCCAATGTACCCCACAAGAACCTGGCCGATGGGGACTCAGACGCATGTTCCCCAATACGAACCTCAGCCACCTGTCTACAGAGAGTCTACTGAGTACACGAAGGATCTTTATAATGAGACAGATGGAGTTACACACATTGAAGAAGGTTATACCTTTGACAGACATGATGTTGTTCGTAATACCCAGTTACCTCTTACACAGGAAGTACGCAGGAAACCAATATTGGTATGTATGCATTGGAACATATGTTTTGTTTCTCAATAATAGCACAAAAGTACATGATGGATGAAGATGTATGTAAGCAAGAATTCGAAAAATTCTTAACAGGTTACACTCTCAAGTGGTTCATCGTGTCGTCCAAGAACAATACCAAGACATGGAAGGCTATGCAACAGGCATTCATGCAAAGGTTTTACTTTAAACATACCCGAAGCTCAACATTTATTTGTAAACAGTTCAGTACAGAATATGGGAAAATATCCAGTTATCCGTCAAGCGTTTTCAAGCAACATACTTGAAATGCAATTACTCTTATACCATTCTTGATCATTTCTATCTCGAAGTGCAATTACTTCCATCACCCCGCTTGATCATCTCGTGGGTATAATTACTCTTATAACCTTTTTTGATGTCAAATTTTCTCCACTGTCTAATTTGGTAGCAATGTTACAAAGTACTCCATGGTTAGTTAAAGATGACCTGATGTTATTAGAAACGGGTAACAATGATGCTATAAATTCAAATATGTTAATTTCTGGATTCATATTTATGGTTTGTCGTTAAGTATGTTGAATGCAATCAAGATGTTTGATATTGCAAAAAAAATTGGTGTCCCTGAGCTTACTGATCCGCTAATGGAAGAAAAGTGAGGGAACTATGCAAAGATTAGACTTTAGAGTAAGACTGGATATAACAAAGCCTCTCCCAAAAGATATGGAGATTACTTTAAGATCAAGATTACTTTCAGGTATGAAAAGCTACCCATATTATGTTTTTATTGTGGTTATTTCGGTCACCTAATGAAGTAATGTCCTATCAAAAAAACTGGAAGAAGATCAAACTCTTAATATTGAGGAAATAACAGTAAAAATGAATGATAGATCTATTGTTGATATAATAAAGAGATTTGTGCTTTCTACAAGACAAATGATTATGGTACAAGCAGTATGAATCAATGCATAATGGCTTTCAAGAGGTCGAACGTAAGCTCTCAAGGACCGTTGATTAAGGAGAACATATTGCAGGGTGTGTTGGACAATACGCGTCATCTTCATCTAGATTTGAAGGCGTTGAGAATGGATGGATCCAACGGTGTGGAAGCTGATAGATATGGCTTAAACGTCTCAGTGCCGCTAGTGACTTGTATGACACGCGAAAAAGACAAAGGAGTAGTAGAGAGTGTAACGAATTCTGCAGTTGTCAGAAAGTGGGGGGAAAAAATCGAATTCGCGGCACCAGAACCGTAAGATATGCTAGATATGACATCATCAAACTGGAAACTTAACTGCAGTTATCTAGCCGGATTTCTAAACATACGCGTATCTTTTCCGGATTTCTAAACATACCTAGCTTTTCCAAATACCCGGGTTTTCATATTCTTCCTCTATTTTTGGTGCCAACAAGGTCATTCTCCTAAGAAGACCACCGGTATTACTGGTATTACGAGGTGGTGATCACCAAAATAAGAAAAAGAAACACAACCAAATATTTCATCTTCGTATTCTTTAATCTCCAACGATCAAAGACTTCGGAGATGATGAAGTAAAATTACAACCTAAATACCTACGTAATTCGATACTTTACTGTGGCTAACCACTTTTCTTAGTTACCTTCTTAGCATTGGCTATTTTGAAGGTACAGAGAGTGGGATGGAGTTAATGATCATTTTGTATTAGACTTGACTATGTCATGTATTATCAAGTTATTGCTAGATAAATTAATAACACCTGGTGATAGTGTAAGTATAGCAATACCAAAACATAATCCCACGAAACTTAAAATGTATTCAATGTATGTCTGTATCCTTCTCCAACCGAAAGAGTCACACATAAATAGGATACTAAAATTTAAAATTAAACTAAGTTTGCTAAATTCTATACTCTGCAACTTGCCCAATAGAAAGATTTGAATGTACGTTGCACGCAAACACTCACTTGCAATGAGTAAGCTTTTGTTAGCTCTACTAGAGAGTTGTAAGGTTCAAGTTAGTAAAACTAAAAAATTCTTAAATTTGTTACTAACCAAATAATTTGTGAGGTGAAACATGAATTTCGCAAGCAGACTAGCATCCGGGATAACGTTTTAGCGACAAAAGTGCTAAGCTCTGTGCTAACACAACATCATGCTTTTATATAAGGAAGCAGCATCAGGCAGCGATACAATAAGAAAAGGAATGAAAAACGACAAAAACAATTATTTTTTATTACAAGTACCAAAGAGGATTGCAAGTTCAGAAATATATATGGTTTGTATTGAAACTTAGCTTTCCTAGTGAATTCACTTCTCAATTGCAGACATATCCGCCAATGCAATGAAATTACCTTCTTAGGGACATAAAGATATGAGTGATCCCGGCTACCCAAATTACCTTCTTAGGGACATAATCATTATCATACAATTGGTAATGATTGTTTTCTACCCAAATTACTAGAATCAACAGAAAATTTGGATATACCATAAGCACTTCATATATTTGGAAGTTCCTGGCTAGCACAAGTGATCCCGTAAACCTAATGAATTACCAATCACACTTACTGAACAACCTTACAAAATTCCATGATAGCCAAGTTAATATGCATATTGCATCTCCTAAGAACGACTAGAAACTATAGGGTCTTTGATGGGCCTAACGCCTAGGTTAAAAATGAACATATATGAGATAAATGCTTCGTTCTTGTGATTTTATTTCTACAACTCCAAATTCTTATTTTGGATATATAGAATGGAATGTTAAGTTTTCCAAAATAATAAGATTAGGTTTTCCAAAAGAGTAAGATATATCAAAGATCCCATTTTGGCGCCAAAAATAAGGACTGCGAGCCAAATTCTGGTATATAAAATATATAGAATATCTTGGAAAATATGTGAAATATCCTGGAAAAGATACGCGTGTGTTTAGAAATCCGGCTAGATAACTGTAGTTATGTTTGATAAAACGAGGGTACCCAAATACACCACAATCTTTTATTTATCCACCTATAAGTCCTCTTACCGAAAGTGATCGTCTATGGACAAAGTCGAAACAATTCAACAAATCGGTATTCACACTTTATGTGATTTTCTATGGATACGAGATAGAGACAATACGACTACCAAAGTGTGATACTTGATAATAGGTTCGGACTTAACCAAACTCTATAGGATCACTATCAAATATGTACGGAGTTGACATTTTTGTATTTTACTTTTAATTATAATAAAACAATTATAATTGCGGAAATAGAAAAGTAAAAGACACAACAAGATTTTGTTAACGAGGAATCTGCAAATGCGGAAAAACCCTGGGACCAAATCCAGAATTGAATACTCTCAGAATTAAGCCGTTATACAAAATCTAAACCAACTTCGTATAGTTGAGACATAACAACTACCCCTAGTTCACTTAGTTCCCTCAGTATCCCTGTGCTTCCAACTTCGATGAGTGCACACACTGGAACAATTCTTTTGGATCGTATTCCAAACAGTAAAGGAACAACAAATCTGTTTGGTAACAACTCTTTCGATTCTTTCAAGATAAAGATATCTCAAGTCATACGCAAAGGCTCTTCCGTTTAATCTAATAAACTCCTTTGCCTGGTTAGATCAATCTATCCAATAACTACAAAGTAGTTAAGTTTAGATTCGCAATCAATCGATATAGATTCCAACAAGAAACTATAAAGTGATGCCGATCTCACGATACTAATCAATCGAATAAATCCGATTCTAGTTGGATCCCAGACGATCAAGGTTTGTGCACACCAAAAGATATGAGAACCAAATAATAAATCTTCTTTTTCTTCAAATCTTCTTTAATCTTTAATAAACACCTGCACAACACCACTTGAACCTCTTGTGATCAATCACACACAGAACAGAGTCTGTTAATAATAGATTATCACAAGATATTTTTAGATCTAAAAACAGTTCTAAAGATCTCGTCGATACTTCGATCTAGTTTGAGTGAATCTTATATCAGAAGAGAAGATTCCAAAGAATAAACAAACTAGGTTCAATTAAAGTTTCAACAACCGTTAGTCAATCAAATCAATCAAAAACTAATAACACTAAAATTATCTAGTTTCCCGCCAACGGTACTCGTAGAGCTTCTTGATCCCACAAAAGTCTTTAAACGAGCGGTCGTAAGAGATTTTGCCTAATTAGGGTACTTTCCTCTCCGGATAGACGGCTCCACCAGAAACAACAAAAATATGAAATTTGCCTGGCTCTTAGGATAGTGTGCTAGAAATGCAAACTTAGGTATTTATATACCAAGGATGTTTGGACACCAAGGAATTTCCAAAACCGAAAATATTCTCAAGATATGCAATGAATGGAAAATTTTGGTTTTTCTAATTCCAATAAATGCTTGTCCAAAATTTCTGAAATCTCTCAATAGAAAATCTCCAATTAGTAAATGCACATTCTGATTTTTATTCTCTAGAGATATACATTCAATTGCTGGTAATTAAAGCATATAAAACGAAAAACCTTAATTAAAAGATTCTCAATTTATTTTGGCACATGATCTCCTTGAGTACTAATGAATATCTTTGAACAATAAATGATAAGAGTTATTGACGTGTTCAAAGTATGTTGACATATTTTCACTGTAAATCTTTATTCATATTTACATGGATTTACATTCTTGGAATCGGTTATACCACACTTCCAAACAAGTTTAGAATTGGTTCACCTGTATTCCAAGATCACTATGTGATTGATCAAATATCAAATCACATACATTGGTTCAATCGGTTCTACCAATCACTAGGATCTTTTATACCTTAATATGGAAACACTTGTGATCGGTCACACAAGTTACCAGGACCGGTTACATCAGTTACCAGGATCGATTACATCAGTTACCAGGATCGGTTACATCAATTACCAGGACCGGTTACCATATACTCATGGTATTTCTTGTGATCGGTCGCACCAGTTACTAGGATCGGTTACACCAATTACCAGGATCGGTTACACCAATTACAAAGACCTGTTACACTAATTACAAGGATCGATTACACAACTTCTCTGTGATCGGTCACACCAATTACAAATATCGATCATACCATCTCATGGTGATTACTTAGGATCGGTTATATTAATTAACAAAAACCAGTCATACCAAATCATAAGTCAGGCATTGTGATTACTTATACCAAGATACATAACAAAGTTACGATCGGTTCTACCATCTCACACATATTGGTAATCTAAAGATATGCAATGAATAGCCGTACCAATAAGCCTAGCGATTTCCCTTTCGATTCATAAAACAAGTTCATGAATGCACTTCCTTTAAACAAATGTAAAACATTGTTTTCTAGGATGAAATCTTCACCATAACCCATTCACATAATCAAAACAATATATACACGATTGTGTCGATGTCATATCTACCAAGTTCAAAAGATAAGCGTTATACTTCGAAGACTAATTCCCTAATACAATGATCATACAAATATGACCATGTCACATCACTAGTGTAATATATACACTATGTACAATATATACAGCTTCGCAGTTATGTTTTCAATATAGCACGACTTGAAAGATACGTTAGGAATGAAAGCAGTTCAAGTCAATATTACTAACCTCAAGAGGAAGGATGATGTTGTCGTTATAGTTCGCTTGTTCTTCACTTTCTTCAGGTCTTTGGAGTAATACTTGTATGTCTCAAAATAACTAAACTTTCTAGTCTAACCTAAATGAAGTTAACTCTAGTTATATAATCAAGCGACTTTTAGATGAGTTTTGAGTCACTAAAATAAGACAACCAAACTTGACATACCAACGCTTGGTGAGTTCAATCGAGCCATGCTCTAACAATCTCCCCCTTTGTCAATTTTAGTGACCAAACTCTTATTACATATGGATAAACAAATTACAAGAATTCATTTTACATACACTTGATTCCAAGTTTCAACAACACAATAACCTACATATATTAAATCAATAAATGCCACTGTTGACATTTGAATAACAAAGCTTATACCCCCCTAAAGGAAATATATGTAGATATTCAATCCGAACATCTTTGTTATTCCCCTTTTTGTAGTCAGAATACTACAAAATCACATAAGGTACGCTGTTGTAGTATTTTCCTTAGTGAATACAACAACATGATAAGTTCCCCCCCCCCCCCCCCCCTTAGTCAATGCTTTACTCTTTCGTTAGATATAACGTTTAAGCACAATTGTCATTTCATTAGTGATTGCAAATCACTTGTTTACTCCATATATTTCTCCCCCATTTGTCACAAAATGACAAAGGTTCGAGCAAATAAAGGACAAACCGAAAGGATCTTACAAATCTAAAAGACTTGTAAACAACCTATAAGAGTTAAGCACGAAGGTTTCACATACCACTTTAGATAACCAATATTAAAACCGAAACTACAAGTAATTTATTTTTAATATTTTAACAAGGTAACAATCGCCCGAAGCAATTTTCCCTAATAGTTTAACAATTCAACTAAGAAACTTAATTCCCTTGTTAAACCGATTGTAAACATACAATCGCTTGTTTCGATAAGACGAAAATAAAGATCAGAATTAACTTTATTTTTCTCCTCGGGCTCTAATTATTTAGACAATAACTTAAACCTTTCCCTTTATACAAGACAAACACTAGGTCAGTTAACTAGTTTTTCTTGTCAAGGCATTCGATTAGACTTGAATAACCGAATCCTCCAATTTGATAAGTCTAACTAAGATCAGAGTTAACTTAGTTTCTCTTATCCGGAATCGATTTGGACTAAACAAATGATCCCATATTTCGTTAAGCCATAAACAATACATACAAACCAAAATAAATTGACTTGCACAATTATTTTCTTAACCGGAAGCAATTGAAACAAACATTGACATTATAGCACCGCAATTGCACCGAATTTCGTTAAGCAAAAACACTTGATACCCAACAATAAAGAAGATACCAAACAATAAGCCAAATAAATTGAAACAGTTTTTCTTAACCGGAAACAATTGAATCATACACACACATACATCCATACACAATAATGGAACATATCAATTATACCGAAATTTTGTTAAGCAAAAGAAAAATATATGCAATATAAACATGCTTTTCTTAAACATGAAAACGATTAACTAACAAATTTGTTACCTTAGATTTCGCATCCTCTTCTCCCCAGAAAGATATATCATTAAGCGCAAGTTCAAGTTAGAACTATCCCCCAGAGTGTTGTCATCCTCTCGCAAGAACAAAAGAACAACAACAAAAACAACCTTTACCAGAGAAAGGTTGAAATGGTTTTAACTAAAGCGTGCCAATAACAAAAGTTGAAAACCCGAAACACATATGTTTATGCTAAACACAACTCATGTAAACATAAATTGATTCAACATATTGTGACTTTTCACATATGAGTTTCAATCGGAACACCTTATAATCCTTTGATAAAGCCTACCAACATGGGATAGAACTTAATCCCTCTAAATCAAAAAGCCACACTGAAAAAGCGGGGGTCTAAAAACCACACCCTATATTTCCTTAGCAATCTGTATGGACTAACTCCAATATACTTTCAAGAGAATCAACTAGACAGGCTGACTCAATCTTAAGAAAAGTATATCCAAGATTTATAGTTATATTTCTCAATTCAATCTACAATCAAACAAATAGGAATTTGCGAGCCCGATTAAATATAAGAAATAACTTGGACGGTATCAAAAACCAATATCCAAGTGTCAATCAATTTAATCAACAACCAAAGGTTAGATTCACAATTGATTGAACTTACGCACAACCTGTGATATTTCAATTATATAGAAAATATAATGCGGAAAAGAAATAACACAGACACCAGAAATTTTGTTAACGAGGAAACCGCAAATGCAGAAAAACCCTGGGACCTAGTCCAGATTTGAACACCATACTGTATTAAGCCGCTACAGACACTAGAATACTACAAGTTAACTTCGGACTGGAATGTAGTTGATCCCTAACCAATCTCACACTGATCAAGGTACAGTCGCGTTCTTTATGCCTCTGAATCCCAGCAGGACTCTACGCACTTGATTCCCTTAGCTGATCTCACCCACAACTAAGAGTTGCTACGACCCAAAGTCGAAAACTTGATAAACCAATCTTTCTCACAAAAAAAATTCTATTGAATAGATAAATCTGTCTCCCATAGATATATCTATGAGTTTTATTCTATCTTTTGATAAATCAAGGTGAACAGGAACCAATTGATATACCAGACTTATATTCCCGAAGAACAGCCTAGAAATATCAATCACCTCACAATTATCTTAATCGTATGGTAGCGAAAAAAGATATTGTGGAATCACAAACGATGAGACGAAGATGTTTATGACAACTTTTTATCTTGCCTATCGGAGAATAAATCTCGAGCAAATCTTAGAGAAGATAGTACTCAATACGATAGAAAACAGCAAGATTAGAACACGCAACTACAAAGAAAATAGTTGGGTCTGGCTTCACAATCCAAATGAAGTCTTCTAGTCGTTAACCTATAGGGTTTCGTGAAAAACCTAAGGTCAAAGGAGAATAGACTCTAGTCGCAACAAATATCACACAGGAGGTGTAGGGATTAGGTTTCCCATTTGCTAGAGTTATCCTTTATATAATCTTCAAATCAGGGTTTGCAATCAATGTTACCTTGGTAACAAAGCATTCAATATTCACCGTTAGATGAAAACCTGATTAGAATCAAGCTAATATATTTCAACCGTTAGATCTAACTTAGCTTGTTACACACAAATGAAAAGTGATTTCATTTAGATATGAGTAACCGTACCTAAATGTGTGCACCTTTGTTGGCTCAACAATAGTTAACCGAAGTTAGCCATATGAACACTTTCATATCAACCATATTCATCTTAACCATAACTAGTTCAAATGACTCAAATGAAACTAGTTCTAGAGTTGTTCAATTGTGTATATTCTCATAGAAGTATACAAGACACAATTCAATCAAAATCGATTTTGATTCACTTGAATCAATTCATGAACATTATAGCCACGGTTTGCAAAAGATTGAATTCCTTATTATATAAATGTATTAGTTCATGAACAAACCGATTTTATAACATAACCCACCCAAGTATGCAAATGGGTACGCATACCTAAGTGGACGGACTAAGTTTGGATTCGCCAGTACGCGAACTGGTACGCATACCACCAAACTCAGTAAAGTCCCGAAACTTGAACCTCACACCAGTACGCGTACCGGTATGCGTACTTGGTTCCCGGACCTTGACTAAACCAATCAGTATGCATACGGGTATGCATACCATGGTTCCCGGACTTGGATTACACATATGAAAGTACGCATACTGTGTTTATATCCAATTGTTCTAAACTCCCATTTCAATCATTGAAACATTTTCGGAAGATGACAATAGCTTTCTCACATTAGCTTCAAAGCAATTTTCAAGTGATCAAATGATCAATACGAAACATTCCGAGTCTACATCAAATGACTGTCTCACACAAATCATGTAAGATGTTACCAGGCGATTTTCACATGATCATCTTTTGACTTTCGTCAATAATTTAAGATGAACTTGGTTAAAGAGAAAGCTTACCAACACATATTTCGAGAAATATGTAAGCGAGTTAAACTCAGCTCGAAATATCAAATGTGTATAATTGAAGTCTATATAGCTATACGACTTTTGTCTAAAATAGGAGATAGAGTAGATAGACTTTTGAGTGATAGATGAGTTCAAGTCTCCACATACCTTTTGTTGATGAAGTTCCACAAGCTCCTCTTAGTAGGTATTCGTCTTTGATCGATGAATGCCGTGAAGTCTAATGCTCAACTACACTTTCTATCATAATCCGAGACTTAGCTATAAGTAGACTAGAAATCAAGACTTATAGTTTTGGCAACTAAACTTGACAACAAGCTTGAGATAGCAACGCTTGCGAGTTCGACCGAGCAGTGCTCTAAGAATCTCCCCCTTTGTCAATTTTAGTGACAAAACTATCAATACATATGGATTACAAAATAAATAGACTTTGTAGCTCTCAATCCAAATGCTTGATTTCCTTGGTTCTTAAAAATTACTCGAAATCTTCGTCACTTCCAAGTACTCCAGTGATTCTGAATGTGTTTAACTCAGCATCATAGTTGTTGAAGATCCGTAGCTATAACAATGAGAAAACAGTAGCTCTCAATCACTGTTATACAGTGCCATAATATTATTACACAGCATCAAAGTCCAATTGTATCACAACTTTGACAACAATACTATGGTGATATGTATCACTCCCCCTTAGTCAATACTTCATCTCACATGAAAACCACTCCCCCTTACATAATGATCCGTAAACCATATGTATTTGTAGTGTGAACTACACATTAATTCTCCCCCTTTTGTCAATATAAATTGGCAAAGGTACGAAAACTAGTGGGATCATAATGAAATTCTCATATAGATACTTCATGACTAAAAGAAAACATATCAACTTTGTTTAGATGCAATCATATAGTCGAAACTAAATGCATTCATCAAGGAGTTTATAAAGATACAGGAAAACTCCTACAATATTCCACAGCCTCACTCCCCACAAAGATTTGGAAATTAAGCACAAGTTCAATTAAGAACTCTCCTCCATAAAATGTCATTCCCGAAAGAACAACAAGAGAGACCTTACTTTTACAAGAAAAGAAGGATTTCTTTGGACAATAACAAATCGCATGAAACATGAATTTGTATCCAAAATACTCAATTAAATTAACCACAAGAGAATCCATGATTAATTTAATCGGAAATGCTCGACATAAGAAAACTTATGGACACATGCAGTACATACACAAAGATGTGGATCAGGGAAAGACCAATACTGCGGAATAATCAAAGATTCATTCTATTTTTCATCAATATTTGCATAAAGACATGTAATAGACTTAATCTTTGCAATCAAAAGTTCATCCTATCTTCCATCAATATTTGCATAATGATATAATAGGCTTAACTTTTTACATATATGGAACAATCATAGTTCACGGACGCAAACACACATATCCCATAAAATATTTTGCAATATATAAAACCAATAAAGATTAATACTGCAAAATCATCTTCCAAATAAACTTTAGAATTTTAAAAAATAAATCTAAAAACATTGCAAGATGAAAATCGTTGGCAATAGCTATGTGTACTCACAATAATGGCTATTCCAAACCCTAGTTATCCTTCTTAAAACACAAGAATAAATTCTCATAAGAAGTTTCCTAGGCATCAAGACAAACTCGTAATGCACATGCAAGATGATTTGTCCTTAGAGGGTAGAATCAATCTTTTTCGCCCGGATTTACACCAAGAATAGCTACCAAAGGCGTATAAAAATATTTTCTTAACAAAGAAGAACATACAAAGTCATTAACGACCATGCACCATAGTTCACAAAAGATGATTGTGAACATTCAAGAATTCCATAGCAATGTGTACTATTGCCCATTCTTGAACTTCCTTCTATGTGATTCACCAACATCATTCTTGCAAAAGCTACAAATGAGCTTAGAAGAGGAGTATTCCAATAATCCAAGTGCCCAAGTCCAACAGAAGTAGAACAAGTGCAACGAAACAGAGCAAAACACTCAAAAACAAGAGACAGGACAGTGACCAATCTTAACTCATCCAAATTCAAGAATTCTCATCTCCATTTTGAATATAATTCAAAGAGGAAGAGAATGCAAAAAGAATGAAGTCATTCCGAGTTCGGACAAAGAAGTTATGGCCAAAACAAGTTTACAGAATATCGACGTCTACAGTCCAGTATGCATACGGGTTTGCAAATGAATTTTCGTGACCAGGAGCAGGATGCAAACGGGTTTGCGTATTAAAATCCCTGGATTTTGATTTTAAATGATGTTATGCATACCTGGTATGTGTACCATGAAGTCCAAACATCCCGAACTACTATTTTCAAACCTAAACATTTAAGAACCTTAAACACAGATCAAGTTAGGTAGAAATGAACGATAAGAAAGGTACGTGGATCATTATAAGTACTCTAAGCAAATAAATAAAATCACAAATCTTTCTCAAGTTTATAGACATACCTTTTTAGATGAATCCAATCGAATTCTACATCCTTACCAAACATAATCTGTGTGCCCCAATTCTCGTGCTTCCCTCACCGTATACATAACAGGGCATTCCTTGGTGAGGATGCACTTAAAACACAATCAAGTTGTGTTGAGGTGAATAATGTCTTGCTCACCACAAGTGACTGAAAAATACTTTTCCGTAACTATAGAATTTTCACCATCTATAGTTTTTGGGTTATTCTGTTTCATTTTTGGATTATCATGAAAGAGATCGATTTTAGAACCTTTCACATCCAAACCCATATTTCCAAAGAACTTTGTAAGTTCTAACATCATGGATACTGCCTTCTCCACAGTCATGGAATTTTATGGGAGATCATTCCTTTTCACACTCAAAGTATCATAGGCTTTCTTTGGTACCCACTTCTGAGTGCGTTTAGGAACAATGAACCTTCTTCCCATAACTCTCTTCTAGATTTCTCGAAAGAGAATTGGATTGACTATTCTTTTGCAAGTTAGTCTTTTTCCAATTGGGAGCATCGGATCTTGTCTTCATCTTTGTTTTGGGGTAAAAACTGATTCTGCTGTTTTTGGTAAATTTGGGTGTGTTGATGAGAAACTAATTCAAACCCTAAACAAATGCACTGCACGAGAGTACTTTTAGATTCGAGAAATAAATCTGTAAGACTCTGGCCTAAACCAAGAAATGACCGTCCCAGATTCAATTCGGTCACAAAGTGAAGGAGAAGGGTTGATCTTAAGGAGGGAAGCAAAGAAGGCGTTTGAGATCAGAATGTTGAATTATGAAGGTGTGGCTGTTTTATGACTTGTATCAGAATATGGTTTCTGGCTACTTGTGTTGATAATACTTGTGTTTTTTTGTCGAAATAGGTTGAAAACCTATTTATACAAGTCATGATTGAGCGCACCCTGATCTCATAGGAAGTGGAGACGGTTAAGTAGTGGAGAAGTGGAGTTGTGCAAAAGGTGGTGACCATCACATTTCCATTATGTGGGAAGACCGGTCAGCCTTACACCCACTACTCTCTTACTGCTATTAACCGTCCGCCCTTTCCTGACACTTTCTCATAATGGGCGTGTTGTACGCCGCACACTGTAAACCGCCAGACCAAAACCCTAGTGAGCATCCCCCAGTTTGTGCCATGTTTGATGTCTCGAGTATTTTGCAGGAAAACACATACAGCAAGCTGCCGAGTTGGTCAAGTCGTGTGACTTGCCGCTTAAAGCATCACATAGTGCTAAATAATAAGATTGTTTGTGAAATCAATATTTATAAACATCGTTTATAATCGATGTATATAAAGCATCGCTTTTAAACAAGCATCTCAAAATAATCAATGTTCATGAAGAATCGTTGTTTTAGAGCTCATCCAAATTAGTCGCGGAGCTTAATGTCTTAAAAAGATCACGACCGACCATTTCAGGGAACTGGTAGGGGTTGTGCGCGTGCGCCATAGGTTGGCTGGTCGGTCCTTATAAGTGGCATCTGGTAGCCATTCTAAAATCCTATCGGTCGGCCTAGGTTAGATGTGGTCTAGTTAAATCGTCTAGCCAAGTTGAGTGGCTGAGATGATTTTCGGCAGTTAATGACTTTTGTTGAATTATTAAAATTTTATGCAAATGGCACGACTGGCCACCTTTGGGCGGTTGTTTGGGGCCATATGGGCAACCTGTGTCTTTGCCGATCGCTCCTCATGGAAGAGGGGTGGTCAGTGATCACGGTGTTACCCTGTTGGCCATCTAGAATCAGATCTAAACCGTCTGATCAGGCTAGCGAAGTTGGGCGGACGAGATGATTTACGGAAGTTACGTAATGCCGCTTACTCAATTTAGGGTTTTAAAGCCGTGTGGCCAACCCTATTTAGGTTAATCAATTCAAGACGTTGAACGTTGGTTTGAGCAGGCCGATTGGCCAGACGCAAAGGTGGGTTGCCGGCGAATATGCTGGCATCCTATTGGGTGCCTGGAATTAGATCTAAGCCAGTCAATTTGGCTGGCGAAGATGGACGGCCGGGATCATTTTGCGACAGTAACATGCTGCTGTTGACACAAATTAGGGCTTTCAAAACGCGCACGATCACCCTACTTTGGGAAATTGGTTTAACGAGCTCCCGACATGTCGTGAGCAGTTCGACCGGCCAGGGTTGGAGATGAGTTGCCGGTGAACATGCCTATACCTCATTGATCGTGAGAGAGAAGATCTAAGCCATCCAAATAGGCTAGCTAAGTTGGGCGGATGCGATGAGTTTTTAGACTGTCGTGGCCAGTCTCAACTCGTTGAGCTTCTTTTCAACAGCTTGATCATCTTAAATTCTGGCCAACGATCAGGGGTGTTGCTGGCGGGCTAAATGGGTTCCGATTGGCTGGGATGATAGCGGGCACACCGGTGGACACCATGGAGCTTGCTTGATCTCGCTGGGAGAAGTCCAAGCTTGTCGAATTGGCCGGCCAAATCGTATGGCCGTGATTGTTTTAAGACTGACATGGGCAGTCTAGGCTTATTTTTCTTAAGGAACTTAAGCGCGTCGAACATGCACTTTTAACTAAAAGCGTGTTGACACAAAAATCTCTTTATCAAAGAGCGGTGTAACCTGTGTGTTCCCGAGTATTTTCACGCAGATCTTAATATTGACACTTCGGGAGATTCGTGCTACTCCGCTGCGAGTGAACATTAATCGTCATGTCATGTCATGTCAATATTGAGAGTTCAGCTGGGAAACATAGCATAGGAAAATACCAGGCAGACCATGCATTAGCGAATAATGCTGGCGGAAGATAAAATTCATAGAATATTGTGGATTGTTGCTACATGCACCATTCTGAGTAAATTTTATATATACAAATATATTGAATTGCTCAATACATACGAAATCGAAGAGGCTTATGCACTCATTACTTTTAAATGGATTTTGTTCCTTTGCAGGATGGCAGCGCATTAAATACAGGGTTTCACAATTTTGACCCTGAACTGAAAACCACCATCAACATTAAGTCCCCTGCTTAGCACGGAACAGTGACATTGTTGCGGGGTAAGCATCAGATGGTGACAGTCAATAAAATTCACGAGGGAGGTTGGAGTATATTACCAGGATTGAAGTCTTCTCGGCACCTGAGCAAGACACGTTTCTTCTAGCATACGTCAATTGCCTCCAGGTAGATAAGTATTCATGCGATCGTCATCTAGCATCTAAAGCCTTTATACACGGCAGGTAGAGACTCCTTTTCTTCCCGGGATCTTGCTGATTTGTGGAATATAAAAGGAAACACTTGAGCGTTTCTTTTCATATCGATCATCACATAGTTGCATTCTTCTTCGTTCCAGGTATTGCTTCATATTCTCATGTGATTTGATTTGATTCTGATTTTTTTTATCACGTTGATTGTTGATATAACCATAATGCCTCTTTGTAGTATATGATGGTAACCACTGGTGATGATTACTCTTCTAATTCTCCATAGAAGAGTTTTGAAGTCGACAAACCCAAGACTACCACATTCGAGGAGGTACTAGCTAAAATTGATCCTCTGTTTCGCGAAGCTGGTTGGGCCATACAGGGTATGCATCTCACACATTTACCATCGTTCAAGAGCGTGCTCAAGCTTTCCTGGCTTTGGTTAGCATGGAGGAAAAGTGGAGGCACGATGAAGCGTATCATCCAACGAGCGCTAGGGCTGGAAGATTCGTGGCTCGTCTAAAACGACGAAGGATTGAGCACGAGTAGCCTTCTAGTGAGAACAAACATGATTACCCTATTCATAACGACATCATAATTCTCAACTCTGATGTGGACGAACTGGAGCATCCTTAAGAGGCTGTAGGAGCGGTTTCTGAAAAGGATGTCGATGTCGATGCAGCTTCTAAGGAAGGGGTTGAAGTATCTTCTAGAAAGGAGGTTGAGGCGGCTGCTTCAGGAGAGGATGTAGGAGCGGCTTCAGGAGATAACGTTGAAGCGGATTTTAGAGAGGTGTTTGAAGCGGCTCATAAAGATAACTCCCGTGAGGGCGCCATTAATCCTAGTTTTGATGTCGATAACTAGATTTCCCACTTCGTAGATAAGCATCTTTTCGTAGCTTGTAGATGCTTTTTGATATTCAGTGATTTTATTTATGTAGCTGGAGCCAGGGCTTCATCGAATAATAATCTTTTATTCATGCTGTTTTAATAATCTTATATTTCCAATAGGATGAATGAATGAAATCTCCTGACTGAGAAATCCAAATCCTTGGAAAAAATCTCGTAATACCTTTGAACGTCACATCCTTTGATAGAGTTACAGTAGAGACTCACATTCGTTCTTCGAACGCCATTATGTGTGACTCTAATAGAAACAGCTTGAAGTAGGGGATGTAATGACAAAAATTAAGGATTCGGCCACGAACCTGTGACTTCCATTTGATATTACCCTTGCATACCACATGTGTTATGCTTATGTGGACAAGAAATCCAAGAGTCGTATTTGTTAGGCGTGGAGGCTTTATCTCCAATTAATAGCGCGTGTGATTGGACACGTCTGAAGAAGTGGTTGCAATCCAGGAGTACCACATACGCTAGCTTGCTGCTTCCGTGATGGGATTTTTCAAAATCTGAAAATTACAGATGGCGAAACTTATTTCCGGGATCTAGGCAAGATGGGTGATGATCGAGAGGTCGTTTCTTCGTTGAAGCAGACTGCACTTCAGGACACTTTTCTAAAAATCGTGTACTAGATGCTTGATAATTTCCCTTGGTCACCTTGCTCTTTCTTTTCCTTTATGTATTCCCCTCTTCGGTGCGTCTTGGAGGGTAAGAGATGTTTCCCCTATAATTTGATTTTCTGGCTTTGAGCATAGGTAACTGTGTTTGCGTTTGAGGGTTTTGAGTTTATTTGAGGCTTTGTTTTGAAATTATTCAAGGGCAATGAAAGAAGTACTATTTCAATTAACTGATCAATTGAAACCCTAATTATGAATGCAAGCAGTGCACTCATTTTGGAGGAATTACAAATGTTTCATTAAAAGGGAAATTGCTAGAGGAAACACTAAAAGGAACATTGGAGGAAAGGGCGGCATTGCATCTTAGGTATTGAAGTGTTTGAGCCACCGGGTGTGCATTACTATGCCTTCTAGCTTGTCTGCATTGATAAGCTTGCAGTAACCTCCTAAAATAACTTCTGTTACTATGTACGGCTCGTCTTTCCCTTTTGCGGAATCAGACGGAGCAGGTTGGGCAGAAACTCTCACTACCATATCTCCAACTTGAAATGGGTTTGGGCGTTGTGCCATTACTTTCCTAGATTCCTCACTTTAACTGTGACAGATTCTGGACTCTTGATAAAATATTTAAAAGGACCAGCATCCCATTCACATCTCCTAGTGACGGCTGGGTTGATAACCGGATCGAGTCCACAAGCCTTGGCGGAAGGAGGAGTGACTGATTGCAAAAAGGGTTGTTCAATAAGACTTACTTATGTCCAGAATCTGCGAACGAATGCTGATACACTCTCCTCAGGTAGTTGTGTCACATCCGCGAGTTGTTGATACGATAACAAATAGTCTTCAGGATTGGACGGCTTGTTGTAGACCCTTTCAGGTATAGACACTGGCAAAGGACATACTCCTTACTTCATCTTGTTATCGTGTATCAATGAGCGCCCCAGAACCATATCATAATTTGGGTACTCTTTAACCACATGAAATTTGGCGTGTGTTAGAGCATCTCCCACCTTGATTTCAAGATTGATGTACCCGTAAGTGTCTCTGGATTCTCCTTCTGAGTTTTTGATTATGGTTGGGTAGTGAACAACTTCCTGCTTTGAAATCTTTGCAGCTCTCAGAGTCTTGACGGTGACAATGTTGAAGTCAGAGGCCGCGTCAATCAGCATGCTGTCAAATTCAACATCCTTCAGGTGAGCGGTAGTTAGGAGTCCCCAGTTGCATTTATGAGTCGTACTTTCCAGGAGAGGTTGGGGTTTGGGAGCGCCTTCCTTGGATAGAAACAACCGCTTTCCTAATACAACACGGTTGAGGGCATCAAATATGTCTTGACGCTGCGCCTTGGAAAAATACAGAATCTCACATAAATGCTCCATCATAGACTGTACGGTTTTGTGGACAGAGTCCCCAGAAATCATGCAGCTCCTGACAGGAAGGGGGTCCCTGTTAACCCCTTCAGTTCCTAATTGAAGTTCTCCTGCATCCACCTTCTCTTTTAAAATGCGCTTCAATTTTTTGCAGTCACTGGTTGGGTGATTGACAAACCTATGGTAACGACAATATTTGGGATTTTCCATCTCTTCTTCAGTTGGCGGACGTCTGAGATGAGGTAGCTTGATGGTGTCATCTTGAATCCATGCTTCTAGGAGTTCGATTACCTCTTCAATCGGAAACGGGAAGGTTAGAGCAGCCTCTCCAGCTTCTTGTTGTTGTGCAGGCACCTTAGCCGCAACTTTTCGGGTTTGAGCTGTCTGTTGTGTTGGTGCCGTACGTTTGGGTTATTGCTCTGTAGCTGGAGCTTTTCTTTTTCCTCCCTCACTTACCATGCTTACAGAGATTTGAGTGTTGTATTGTTTGTTGATGAGGCGTCTGTTTCCTCGAGTCTCGCGTGCATCTTCATTCCTAGTAGGCCGGGTCCTTTCTAGCAAGGCTGGTGCTGTTGTGGCCGACCGCTTAGCATCTTCATGAAGTTTGGAGAATGTTTAGAAGCGCAGGTTCTCTAGTAAAACGCGATAGATGGGTACCATGCCATTAATGCACAGCTCCACCAATTGATGCTCAATTACATTTGGATCCTGACAATCCAACGCTTGAATTCTGAATCTCTTGACATAATCATTTGGATGTTTATTGTTTCGCTGAAACATCCTTCCCAGGTCTGATAAAGTGATTTGCTCAGACACAAAGAAATATTTCTTGTAAAAAGCGGTAACCATTTCACACCAATTGGCTATGTTGTTTGGTGCAATGTTGTTGTACCAGGTGTACTCCCTTCCAATGAGTGATTTTGAGAATTCTTTCAGGCGGAGGACGTGGTTGTATTCATGCTCCCCTAGTGATTCCAAAAAACGAGAGATGTGTTCACGAGCGTTACCAGTACCGTCGTAAAGGGAGAACTTGGGAGAAGAATATCCTCTTGGAAGGGGAATTCTTTGCACGTCAGGAGGATAAGGAGGTTGATGTTGATGAATGGTGACTGGATTTTCTCTACCTCGATTCTGGAGAAGCCATTCCAAGTCCTCTCGTGTGATAAAGTTGGACTATTGATTCATTTCTATTGGTCGTTCAAGAGCTACAAGAACTTCTTCATCCGTAAAGATACGCCCTGCTGAAGTACTCGCACCAGGTGTCATGAAAGTGTTCCTTGTCTGATCCATTTGGGTCGACACAGTTCCTGTGGTAATCTTTCCGTTAGTGTCTTGAGAAAGGTGAGCACCTCCTTCTGAGTTGTATCCATGTCCGTCTGAGCTTTGGCAAGAACTTCTTGTCTCTCCATTAAATCGGCGATGGTAATAGGAGGTGGGTTTCCTCTAGCTCCTCCAGTCTCTTGTCCCGATGAAGAAATGGTGGCAGCCCTGGTGACGATTGGAGGTGTCATGCTCGAAAAAATATTAGGAGTAGCAGCGGCTCTGGCTCTGGTAATAGGAGGCGTCACGCCAGAGGGGATGTTTCCGGCGCTGCTGGTGTTGGTGCTAGAGGATGTAACACCATGCGATGTGTTGACTGTGCTGGCAGGTGGTACATTGGTGTTAACGGCAGGGATGTTGGCACCAGGAGTGTTATCCGCGCTAGCAGCCTCAGGATTGGTAACTGACCCAGACCTAAGATCTACCATCTTGAATTTGAGAAAATTGAAATGAAATTGAAAATTGATCTTGCAACCGAGAGATTAATCTCCCACTGTGGTCGCCAGTTGTTTTGGGGTAAAAACTGATTTTGCTGTTTTTGGTAAATTTGGGTGTGCTGATGAGAAACGAATTCAAACCCTAAACAAATGCACTGCTCGGGAGTACTTTTAGATTCGAGAGATCAATTTGTAAGACTCTGGCCTAAACCAAGAAATGGTCGTTCCAGATTCAATCCGGTCACAAAGTGAATGAGGAGGGTTGATCTTAGGGAGGGGAGCAAAGAAGGTGTTGAGATGTATATTTATAAAGTGAAGGAGAAGGGTTCCCTAAATAATAAGATTGTTTGTGAAATCAATATTTATAAAACATCGTTTATAATCGATGTATATGAAGCATCGTTTTTAAACAAGCAGCTCAAAATAATCAATGTTCATGAAGAATCGTTGTTTTAGAGCTCATCCAAATTAGTCGCGGAGCTTAATGTCTTAAAAAGAGCGCGACCGGCCATTTTCAGGGAACTGGTAGGGGCTGTGCGCCCGCGCCATAGGTTGGACGGTCGGTCCTTATAGGAGAGTGGCATCTGGTAGCCATTCTGAAATCCTATCGGTCGGCCCAGGTTAGATCTGGTCCGGTTAAATCGGCTAGCCAAGTTGAGTGGTTGAGATGATTTGCGGCAGTTAATGACTGCCGTTGGATTATTAAAATTTTATGCAAACAGTCCGACTGGCCACCTTTGGGCGATCGTTTGGGTCCATATGAGCAAGTTATGGCTTTTCCGATCGCTCCTCATGGAAGAGGGGTGGTCAGTGATCATGGTGTTACCCTGTTGGCCATCTAGAATAAGATCTAAACCGTTCGAATAGGCTAGCGAAGTTGGGCGGAGAGATGAATTGTGGAAGTTGCGTAATGCCGCTGACTCAATTTAGGGTTTCAAAGCATGCTGCTAACCTTCTTTAGGTTAATCAATTCAAGGCGATGAACGTTGGTTTGAGCAGGTCGATTGGCCAGACGAAAAGGTGGGTTGCCGGCGAATATGTTGGCATCCTATTGGCTGCCTGGAATTAAATCTAAGCCAGTCAATTTGGATGGCGAAGATGGACGGCCGTGATCATTTTGCGACAGTAACATGCTGTTGTTGACACGAATTAGGTCTTTCAAAACGCGCGCGATCACCCTACTTCGGGCAATCGGTTTAACGCGCTCCTGACATGTCGTGAGCAGTTCGACCGGCCAGGGATGGAGATGAGTTGCCGGTGAACATGCCTACACCTCATTGATCGGGCAAGAGAAGATCTAAGCCATCCAACTAGGCTAGCTAAGTTGGACGGACGCGATGAGTTTTGAGACTGTCGTTGTCAGTCTCAGCTCGTTGAGCTTCTTTTCAACAGCGTGATCATGCTAACTTCTGGCCAACGATCAGGGGTGTTGCTGGCGGGCTAAACGGGTTCCGATTGGCTGGGATGATAGTGGGCACACCGGTGGACACCATGGAGCTTGCTTGATCTCGCTGGGAGAAGGCCAAGCTTGTCGAATTGGTCGGCTAAATCATGTGGCCGTGATTGTTTTAAGACTGACATGGGCAGTCTAGGCTTATTTTTCTTAAGGAACTTAAGCGCGTCGAACATGCACTTTTAACTAAAAGCGTGTTGACACAAAAATCTCTTTATCAGAGAGCGGTGTAACCTGTGTGTTCCCGAGTATTTTCACGCAGATCTTAATATTGACACTTCGGGAGATTCGTGCTACTCCGCTGCGAGTGAACATTAATCGTCATGTCATGTCATGTCAATATTGAGAGTTCAGTTGGGAAACATAGCATAGGAAAATACCAGGCAGGCCATGCATTAGCGAATAATACCGGCGGAAGATAAAATTCATAGAATATTTGGGATTGTTGCTATATGCACCATTCATAGTAAATTATATATATATAAATATATTGAATTGCTCAATACATACGAAATCGAAGAGGCTTATGCACTCATTACTTTTAAATGGCTTTTGTTCCTTTGCAGGATGGCAGCGCATTAAATACAGGGTTTCACAATTTTGACCCTGAACTTAAAAACACCATCAACAGTCTTTACGAAGTTATCCTTTTGATAACCATTACGATTGTGAAAAGGATTCGTATGACGTTTATAGGCAAATCTAGGTTTATCACAGTACTGACTCCTTTGCCTAAAGGTTGGATAGTTACAACCTGTAACGTTAAGGGGATTAGTCTTAACATATGATCTTGGTTTCACAACTTCTTGTGATGCCCAAACAAGAACATCATGAAGTTTCTTATTCCTTATACGGAAACGACATCTCCTTTCCAGGTGACCTTTATTTCCGTAATAGTTGCAAACATAAGGGATGTTCTTACCTCGATCCTTGTATGCTGACTTTGGAGGTTTATATACTTTGCTCTTTTGAACTTTAACTGCCGGTGTAAGTATTTTACTTTTATCATCAGTGGAAACCTTTTGTTGAGAAGAATCACTAGCCTTGACAAATTTTGCCTCTTTGCTAGTACTTGGAGCATTTATTCCCTTATAGCCCAGTCCTCGTGTATCACGATGATTTTTACTTACTCCTAGCATAATGGTTAATTTATTTGCACTAGAATTGAACTTTTTCAAGTCCTCTTTCAACATCTTGATTTTATCAAGAGCAGCAGTTAAATCAGCCTCAATTTGCTTTTCTCGAGAAAGAAAAACACTTTCTCTATCTTTGAAACAGCTATGTTGAGAGTTAATCCTTGCTTCAGATTCAGCAAGTTCTTCTTTCAACTTAAAGAGATTTCAAGGAAGATTTTAACATTCAGACTTCTTTGAACATACATCTTTTTCACGATCTTTAAGTATAGATTGTAAAAGATTATAACCACAATCGTATCCCTCAAAGAGTTTTCTCATTTTCCTGTTTTCTAGACAGAGAGGAGTCAGAAACTCAGTTAAGCAAGATGTTGACCCTTTCTTCTTCATGAGTTGGTCAAAAAGCTTGATATATTGTGAGACTTCCTCATCAACACCTTGTCCCTCATCAGAATCACTTCCATCTGAAAGATCGTCCAACTGCTCATCTAGGCGTGCTTCCCAGTTATACACAGTTTCAGACAATTAAGAAGGTGTGAGAGACTTCTCAGGAAAAACAAGGCTTTGAACCAAATCAAAATGTTTCTGAACTGGTGATGCATTATCTGAGATATTATGATCCATAACCAGATCGCTAAAAACACAGACTTATGAGGTCTTAGCGTGTTTGCCTGCTCTGATACCAATTGGAAAAGAGAGGGTCTAACAACCACACCCAATATTTCGGTTAACAATATGTATGGACTAACTCCAATATACTTTCAAGAGAATCAACTAGACAGTCAGACTCAATTTTAAGAAAAGTATATCCAAGAGTTATGTCTCTATTTCTCAATTCAATCTGCAATCAAACAAATAGGAATTTGCGAGCCCGATTAAATATAAGAAATAACTTGGGCGGTATCAAAAACCAATATCCAAGTGTCAATCAATTTAATCAACAACCAAAGGTTGGATTCACAATTGATTGAACTTATGCACAACCTGTGATATTTCAATTATATATAAAATATAATGCGGAAAAGAAATAACACAGACACCATAAATTTTGTTAACGAGGAAATCGCAAATGCAAAAAAAACCCGGGTCCTAGTCCAGATTTGAACACCACACTGTATTAAGCCGCTACAGACACTAGCATACTATAAGTTAACTTCGGACTGGAATATAGTTGATCCCTAACCAATCTCACACTGATCAAGGAACAATCGCG
Source organism: Papaver atlanticum (assembly GCA_023531105.1). NCBI lineage: Eukaryota > Viridiplantae > Streptophyta > Magnoliopsida > Ranunculales > Papaveraceae > Papaver > Papaver atlanticum. The sequence continues at coordinate 1,410,200 of JAJJMB010009088.1, read as the reverse complement.
TTACTTATACCTCTGAATCCCAGCAGGACTCTACGCACTTGATTTCCTTAGCTGATCTCACCCACAACTAAGAGTTGCTACGACCCAAAGTCGAAGACTTGATAAACCAATCTTTCTCACAAAAAAAAGTCTATTGAATAGATAAATCTGTCTCCCACAGATATACCTATGAGTTTTGTTCCATCTTTTGATAAATCAAGGTGAACAGGAACCAATTGATATACCGGACTTATATTCCCGAAGAACAACCTAGAAATATATCTCACCTCACAATAATCTTAATCGTATGGTAGCGAAACAAGATATTGTGGAATCACAAACGATGAGACGAAGATGTTTGTGACTACTTTTTATCTTGCCTATCGGAGAATAAATCTCGAGCAAATCTTAGAGAAGATAGCACTCAATACGATAGAAAACAAAAAGATCAGAACACGCAACTACAGAGAAAATAGTTGGGTATGGCTTCACAATCCCAATGAAGTATTCAAGTCGTTAACGTACAGGGTTTCGTGAAAAACCTAAGGTTAAAGGAGAATCGACTCTAGTCGCAACTAGTATCACACAGGAGGTGCGGGGATTAGGTTTCCCAGTTGCTAGAGTTATCCTTTATATAGTCTTCAAATTAGGGTTCGCAATCAATGTTACCTTGGTAACAAAGCATTCAATATTCACCGTTAGATAAAAACCTGATTAGACTCAAGCTAATATCTTTCAACCGTTAGATCGAACTTAGCTTGTTACACACAAATGAAAAGTGACTTCATTTAGATATGAGTAACCGTACCTAAACATGTGCACCTTTGTTGGCTCAACAATAGTTAACCGAAGTTAGCCATATGAACACTTTCATATCAACCTTATCCATCTTAACCATAACTAGTTCAAATGACTCAAATGAAACTAGTTCTAGAGTTGTTCAATTGTTTATATTCTCATAGAAGTATACAAGACACGATTGAAGCAAAATCGATTTTGATTCACTCGAATCAATTCATGAACATTATAGCCACGGTTTGCAAATGATCGCATTCCTTATTATATATAAATGTATTAGTTCATGAACAAACCGATTTTAGAACATAACCCACTCAAGTATGCAAACGGGTACGCATACCTAAGTGGTCGAACAAAGTTTGGATTCGCCAGTACGCGAACTGGTACACATACCACCAAACTCAGTAAAGTCCCGGAACTTGAACCTCACACCAGTACGTGTACCGGTATGCGTACTTGGTTCCCATACCTTGACTAAACCAATTAGTATGCATACGGGTATGCATACCATGGTTCCCGGACTTGGATTACACATATGCAAGTACGCATACTGTGCTTATATCCAATTGTTCTAAACTCCCATTTCAATAATTGAAACATTCTTGGAAGACGACAATAGCTGTCTCACACAAAATATTAGCTTCAAAGAAATTTTCAAGTGATCGAATGATCAATACGAAACATTCCGAGTCTACATCAAATGATTGTCTCACACAAATCATGTAAGATGTTACAAAGTGATTTTCACATGATTATCTTTTGACTTTTGTCAAGAATATAAGATGAACTCGGTTAAAGCGAAATCTTACCAACACATATTTCGAGAAATATGTAAGCGAGTTAAACTCAGCTCGAAATATCAAATGTGTATAATTGAAGTCTATATAGCTATATGACTTTCATCTCAAATAGGAGATAGAGTAGATAGATTTTTGAGTGATAGATGAGTTCAAGTCTCCACATACCTTTTGTTGATGAAGTTCCACAAGCTCCCCTTAGTAGTTCTTCGTCTTTGATCGATGAATGCTGTGAAGTCTAATGCTCAACTACACTTTCTATCTTAATCCGAGACTTAGCTATAAGTAGACTAGAAATCAAGACTTATAGTTTTGGCAACTAAACTTGACAACAAGTTTGAGATAGCAACGCTTGCGAGTTCGACCGAGCAGTGTTCTAACACACACAAACCATAAGGGTTACATCATATGAGATCGAATATTAAGGTTAATGAAAACCAAAATCAGACATCCTATAAACCGAATACACATAGCAAAAATATATAAACATTCATTCACAGGCTATGTAATCTGTAACTATCACAAAAAAATTATAAAGAAATAATTTTATTCAATAACAATGATAGTTTTATTCAAAAATAGACCTCATACAATAATTGAAGCAAATCAAAAGATTGATGTATATTTTTCTGAATTAGATCTTTGAACAGTCTTCTTCAAAGATCATCTTCAATATCCTCAAATTTCTCGGGATCTTCATCAACAACATCACGACTGATTTCCTGGATTCTACATACAATACCTTGATTATGTTCACAGGCTAAAGCATTAACCTTTCGATTAATATTCCGAGCATACTCCCTATTACCGATTCCAAGTTTAATCAACTTTCTTTGGTTACGGATAACAGTTCTTAGTAATGCTGCCTACCTGCGATGAGTTTCAACAGTACTGGGGAGGACTTGACGAAGATTGAGAATATCAATCTTAGTATCCAAACTATTTTGGACAAGGAGATTAGTAACTCCTACTTGAGATGACACATCTTCATTCTATTTTCGTTTATCCTCACAACCAGATTTCTTGAAGGAATCGACAAGATTAATGGTTTCATCAGAAGCCATTCCACTCAAAGCTTTCAGAATCTTAGCTTGAGATCTGGTTTGAGGATATATCTTGTTAGAGCATAGCTCGGTTGAAACCACCAAGCGTTGGTATGTCAAGTTTGGTTGTAATATTTTAGTGAATCAGAACTCATCTAAGAGTTGCTTGATTATGTACTAGAGACAACTTAATATAGGTTAGCCTACGAAGTATAGGAATATGAGACATATAAGTATTACTCGAAGACTTGAAGAACGTGAAGAAGTAACGAGCTACAACGACGACATCATCCTTCTTCTTGAGGTTGGTATTATTGACTTGAACTATTTCATTCCTAACGTATCTTTCAAGTCGTGCTATATTGAAAACATAACTGTGAAGCTGTGAATGAATATTATTTTACTCTAGTAGTGAGACATGATTATATGATCATAGTATTAAGGAATTAGACTACGAAGTATAACACTTATCTTTTGAACTTCGTAGATATGACATTGACATAATCGTATGAATGCTATTGTGATTATGTGTATGGGTAAAGGTGAAGATTTCATCCTAGGAAACAATGTTTTACATTTGTTTAAAGGAAGTACATTTATGAACTTGATTTATGAATCGAAAGGGAAATCGCTAGGATTATTGGTATTGTTATTCATTGCATATCTTTGGATTACCAATATGTGTGAGATGGTAGAACCGATATAGGTATCAACCTTAAATAAATAATTCTGACCAGATTCGAAAATATTTTTCTCATCTTATGTGTTTCCAAATCATAAAGTTTTTCGAAAAGAATCATCCTTCAAAATCATATACCTAAAAATACTTTTAGACAAGAAGACTTATCATGTTTACACAAGTTGTTTTAAGACAACTTTTCTACATATTAAGTAGATTGTGTATTCTCTCTATATTGAAAAAGAGAAGTTAAAAGGATACAAAATGCCCAGATACTTGTGGTTCCTTACATCAAGAGATTGGGCACTGTAAGGATTCCCTTTCCAACATTGTAAGTGTTGGGGTGAGAGGTATTTTCCTCACCATGTACCATAGGAGCAACATCTTCCTTCTTATCTTTGGAGACATGATCTTGTGTCCTCATACGCGTTTTGAATGTACTTGATACATCCTTTTCATCAGGAATATTGCGTGATACTATATCCTTGATTACTTTATGCGCCCAGGATGGTATATCCCTTTTATTCGAACCCAAGTAGTCTTGATATGACATCAAACAGATTGCATATACTCTTTTCTCAAGACTTTTGATATGATCTTTTAAGGTATTCATACCTTGTTGAAGATGTCCTTCTAAGGATTTTCCAAAGCACGCCTCTTGACATGATTCTGTAAGAAGGTCTTCTATAAGGATTTTAATCTTTATTTGTGAATGTTCCAGCGATTGTGTAAGATAATCACACTCTGAAGTTTGCTGATTCACTTCATTACACAAAGGATGAGTGTTTGTTCCAAACAATCTGTCAGATTATTTTGAAGGTTGAGTGTTTCACGCTTCCCTTCACAAATTCTTATATTTAGTTGAACAATAAGTTCTAAGACGTTTTCCAAGATATCAATGAATTTTCCTGCTTCTGACATTGTTGAAAAACCTTTGTAATCTAGCCATTAATTCAGGATTAGAGCAGGATAGTGAATCAAAGTTCTTATTTCTTTCTGGAATAGAAACAGAAGATTTTCACCAGTAATTGGAGTCGGATCCAAAACAAACTTTAACCAAGGTACTTGTTTCTTTTGTTTTGGATGCATTCTTTTCTTATGATGAACATGATTCTCAATCAAGTTATCAGTCATAGACTTTGTTCTTGCCTTCAAAAAAGAATTTCGAGACCAATTTCCATTGACCCTTTTTGAGAGGTTATTCTCAACATCTTGATGAATGTTAACTGAGTCCTTTATAAGTTTATCTTTACTTTTCTTATTTTGACTAATTTCTTATAGGTTGGATCACACCAAACACCGATTGTTAGATCTTTTCGTGTTTGCTTGTTCTGATACCAAATGAAAATACGAGGGTACCCAAATACACCACAATCTTTTATTTATCCACCTATAAGTCCTCTTACCGAAAGTGATCGTCTATGGAAAAAGTTGAGACAATGAAACAAATCGGTATTCACACTTTGTGTGATTGTCTATGGATACGAGATCGAGACAATACGACTACCAAAGTGTGATACTTGATAATAGGTTCGGACTTAACCAAACTCTATAGGATCACTATCAAGTATGTACAGAGTTAACGTCTGTGTATTTTACTTTTAATTATAATAATATATATTTTTATAATTGTGGAAATATAAAAGTAAAAAACACGGCAAGATTTTGATAACGAGGAAACTCCAAATGCAGAAAAACCCCGGGACCAAGTCCAGAATTGAATACTTTCAGAATTAATCCGCTATACAAAATCTAAACCAACTTCGTATAGTTGAGACCAAGTAACTACCCCTAGTTCACTTAGTTCCCTCGGTATCCCTGCGCTTCTGACTTCGATTAGTGAACGCATTGGAACAATTCCTTTGGATCATATTCCAAACAGTAAAGGAACAACAAATCTGTTTGGTAACAACTCTTTCGATTCTTTAAAGATAAAGATATCTCAAGTCATACGCAAAGGCTTTTCCATTTAATCTAATAAACTCCTTTGCTTGGTTAGATCAATCTATCCAATAACTACAAAGTAGTCAAGTTTAGATTCGCAATCAATCGATATAGATTCCAATAATAAACTATAAAGTGATGCCGATCTCACGCAACTAATCAATCGAATAAATCCGATTCTAGTTGGATCCCAGTCGATCAAGGTTTGTGCACACCCAAAGATATGAGAACCAAATAAGAAATCTTATGTGTCTTCAAATCTTCTTTAATCTTAAATAAACACATGCACAACATCACTTGAATCTCTTGTGATCAATCACACACAGAACGGAGTCTGTTAACAATGGATTATCACAAGATGTCTTTAGAGCTACAAACAGTTCTAAATATCCCGTCGACACTTCGATCTAGTTTGAGTGAATCTTATATCAGAAGAGAAGATTCTCAAGAATAAACAAACTAGGTGCAATCAAAGTTTAAACAACCGTTAGTTAATGAAATCAATCAACAACTAATAACACTGCAATTATCTAGTTTCCCACCAACGGTACTCGTAGAGCTTCTTGATCCCACAAAAGTCTTTAAACGAGCGGTCGTAAGAGATTTCTCCTAATTAGGGTACTTTCCCCTCCAGAAAGACGGCTCCATCAGAAACAACAAAAAGATGAAGTTTGCCTTGCTCTTAGGATAGTTTGCTAGAGATGCAAACTTAGGTATTTATATCCAAGGATGTATGGATACCAAGGAATTTCCAAAACATAAAATATTCTCAAGATATGCAATGAATGGCAAAATTCGGTTTTCCTAATTCCAATAAATGCTTGTCCAAAATTTCCGAAATCTCTCAATATAAAATCTCCAATTAGTAAATGCACATTACTAATTTTTATTCTAGAGATATGCATTTAATTGCTGGTAATTAAATCATATAAAACCAAAAACCTTAATTAAAAGATTCTCAATTTATTTCGGCAGAAGATCTCCTTGAGTACTAAGGAATATCTTTTAACAATAAATGATAAGAGTTACTAAACATGTTCAAAGTATGTTGACATCTTTTCACTGTAAATCCTTATTCATATTTACATGGATTTACATTCTTGGAATCGGTTATACCACACTTCCAAACAAGTTTAGAATTGGTTCACCTGTATTCCAAGATCACTATGTGATTGATCAAATATCAAATCACATAAATGGGTTCAATCGGTTCTACCAATCACTAGGATTGGTTATACCTTAATATGGAAACACTTGTGATCGGTCACACAAATTACCAGGACTGGTTACATCAGTTACCAGGATCAGTTACATCAATTTCCAGGACCGGTTATCATATACTCATGGTATTGCTTGTGATCGGTCCCACCAGTTACCAGGATCGGTTACACCAATTCCTAGGACCGGTTACACCAATTACAAGGATCGATTACACAACTTCTTTGTGATTGGTCACACCAATTACTAGGATCGGTCACACCAATTACAAATATCGATCATACCATCTCATGGTGATTACTTAGGATCGGTTACACTAATTAAAAAAAACTAGTCATACCAAATCATAAGTCAAGCATTGTGATTAGTTATACCAAGATACATAACAAAGTTACGATCGGTTCTACCATCTTACGCATATTGGTAATCTAAAGATATGTAATGAATATCCGAACCAATAAGCCTAGCGATTTCCCTTTCGATTCATAAAACAAGTTCATGAATGTACTTCCTTTAAACAAATGTAAAACATTGTTTACTATGATGAAATCTTCACCATAACCCATTCACATAATCAAATAATATATACACGATTGTGTTGATGTCATATCTACCAAGTTCAAAAGATAAGCGTTATACTTCGTAGTCTAATTCCCTAATACAATGATCATACAAATATGGCCATGTCACATCACTAGAGTAATATATACACTATGTACAATATATACAGCTTCACATTTATGTTTTCAATATAGCACGACTTGAAAGATACGTTAGGAATGAAAGCAGTTCAAGTCAATATTACTAACCTAAAGAGGAAGGATGATGTTTTCGTTGTAGTTCGCTTCTTCTTCACTTTCTTCAGGTCTTTGGAGTAATACTTGTATGTATCAACATTCATAAACTTTCTAGTCTAACCTAAACGAAGTTGACTCTAGTTATACAATCAAGCGACTTTTAGATGAGTTTTGAGTCACTAAAATATGAAAACCATACTTGGCATACCAACGCTTGGTGAGTTCTACTGAGCTATGCTCTAACAATGTTTCCTGTTTGATGATGTCATATCTAGCATATCTTACGATTCTGGTGCCACGAATTCAATTTTGAATTCGCGCTGCGAGATCAAAAAAAATTCCTCGAAAAGAGTACAGACAAGGTTGTTGAAAAGAACAATGTTATTAGCATGACGTTAGCGGATCCAAGAAAATCACCAGGAAATGAAAACAAATTAGTGGCAGGAAAGAAGAAGATGAAGCAAGTATTATCGAGGATTTTAACGGATATAAATGAAATAACATCTACTAAACAAGTGGTAGGAAGTGAGTCACTGCCACGTACCTATGACGCTGATACCATGTCTGTAAATTCGTTTCAGAATATGGGTAATCCAAATGGGTTGGCTATTGAAAATCCCAAAGGATTTTTTTAAGATAAATCCAGTCTATGGTAAAATCAAATAATATACTCAGTGGTTCCCTTTCTCAACCTAAACCTAATTTCTCTCCTACTGGTTCAGAGGATGATGTTTCTTGTTCTTCTTCAACATCATCAGAGACAATGTCGAAGAAGAAGAAAAAGGGTTGGAGGAGATCAGCAAGGAATTCGAGAAATTTGCAGCAGAGTAATAACAATGAAGAATTACTGAGTGGATCGAAGAGAACAGCTAGTCCAATAGACATTGATTCATCACCAAAGAAACTTAATCACACATATCCTTCTCAAATGGGTGTGTTGGCTGCCCAAAATCAGCCACAAAGTCAATGTTAATTTTCTCGTGGAACTGTCGAGGATTGAGAAACATCTCGACAGTCCGAAACCTGAAGGCGATTATCAGGGCATGCAACCCTCAAATTGTATCCTTAACGGAGACATTAATGGGTGAGTCTAATTTTGATAGACTATTTAATTCGCTTGATTTTGATAATTATAAATTGTACCCGCAATTGGTAGAAGTGGAGGTAATATAGTGTTATGGAAGAGTAATGTTGATCTTGAGTGTTGAGTGCTGATAAAAATGCCATACATTGTCACATTCATTAGATAATTGATAAGGATTGGGACATTTTATGTTTTTACGACCCTCCGCAGAATCATTTAAGAAATAAGTTTAGGTATGGTTTTGCTCAGTTCACTGCTCAGTTGCTCAATCCTTGGTGTATAATTGGAGACTTAAATGATTCTATCACTGAGAAGCAGAATGGGAGTCAGAGTCTGAATCATGCTAACACAAAATTAAAAACTTCATTTAGGATAGGGGCCTAATAAATATGGGTTTCATTGGTCCTGCATATACTTGGTCCAATGGAGCTGTGGTTAATAAGCCTATTTTTGAAAGATTGGATAGGGCCTTGTGCACTACGGATTGGTTTTTCATGTTTTAGGAGAATGGGGTTCTTCATCTTCCTAGAATAAGTAGTGATTTTGCACCTATACTCGTTAATACTCATAGAACTAACAAGAGGAGAAGTAAGCATGCTAACAAATTTGAGTATTACTGGATTGAGCATTCTGCATTTAATGACGTGGTTTACAATTCTTGGGTCTCAAATTAGAATGAGACTATTAGGAAAACCATTGATGTGGGAGAGTATTTAAGTAAGTGGAGCAGGAAGACCTTTGGGAATATTTTCAGAGCAGTAGAAGAAACCAAAGAAAGACTTCTGAAGGTTCAGATGGATGCACATTAGGATACAAAAGCGGAAGAGAATGAGTTATATATGGAGATTGAGAGACTTAATGTTCTGCAACACAGATACTATGAGCATATGAGTAAAGTTAAATGGATTCCTAATGTAGAAAAAAAACTATAGTTTTTTACATGTCGAAAGGAAGATAGCTGCTTTTAAGCTTCCTAATGGCACTTGGGTGACTGAAACTAATGAAATAATTCAATATCCATTCAATTATTTCTATTGTCTATTCAAAAGAGATCTGAAAGAAGACAAGTACCCAGTTCAACTTCAGGCAGTATCCAAGATTGACAGTACTAGTAATGACAATATCTCAATGGTTCCTATGGTGGATGAAGTTTGGAACACCCTAAAAAGAATGAAAAGTCTGAAATCTAGAGGACATAACGGAATGCCTTCTATATTCTATAAAAGATGTTGATAGCTTATTGGAGACGAGGTAACGAAGACTATCCAAAATTGATTTTCTTCAGCTACTCTTCCACCCGGATTGAACCACACAAATATAATACTAATTCCCAAGGTGAAAAACCCTACTCTTTCTTATGATTTCAGACCTCTTACTTTAACTAATATTATGTATAAAGTCACAACAAAATTTCTAGCCCAAAGGATTAAAGGTCATCTTGATAAGCTAGTGAATTAAGTGCAATCGGTATTTATCCCTGGTAGATTAATTATAGACAACATTGTTACTTCCAAAGAGATTATACATTCTATATCAAACTCTAGCTCTATTCTAGGTGCCTTTGCCTTAAAAATAGATATTTGTAATGCCTATGACAAGATTAGCTGGAGATTATTAAGACACCGTCTCAGGATGTTTGGCATTGTAGGGCACACTTATGAATTAATCATGAAATGTATAGCCATATCTAGCTTCTCAATAGTTGTAAATGGTCAAGCCGAGGGTTCCTTTGCGAGAAAAATAGTATTGCGTCAAGGGTGTCCATTATCACCATACCTATTTATTTTATGCTCTCAAGATCTGTCCTAGTTGATAAGAACTATGGATAGCAACGCTCTGTATAATGGGTATAGAGTCTGCGATAATGCTCCCATTGTTTCCCACCTTATGTTTGTAGATAACCTACTCTTATTCAGCAATTGGACAACAAGATTATTCAAACTCTTCTTCAAATTCTCTAAATTATGCTACTTGGTCAAGTCAGAATGCCAATATGAAGAAATCAACAGTTTATTTCAGTACAGGTGTTCAGATACATAGAAGAATGAAAGTTCCTAATATGTTGGGTATGTAGCAGATGAAGAGTACTGATAAGTATCCGGGCAGCAGTTTCTCAAGCATGCCTAATAGATATCCTCTTATGAATTCCTTAAGGATAGATTTATGTCCAAAATATATGGTTTGTACAGGATCTTCTTATCACATGCAGGCAAAACAATGCTCATCAAGACTAAGTTAGGAATCATTCCACCTTTTTTCATGGCTACCTCCCTCATCCCCAAGAAAACACTAGCAAATCTCATTAGATTTATGACGAGGAACTTCTGGTGGGGTCATGATAGGGATATAAAGAAAATGCATTCCATAAATTGGTGTACTTTTGAACTTGAGAAGGAATATGGTGGTTTGCGGAAAAAGTCTTTACAAAAGATGAATATGGCGATGATTGCTAAATTGGTGTAGAAATTTTCGGATGACGAGGATTGCTTGTGGGGTCAAATTATGAAGGCCAAATATGTGAAAAATAACAGCTTTTGGGAGGTGAAAAAACAAGTCAAACTGCTCAGCAACTTGGAGTGCAATGCTGATAGTTAGAGAGAAAATGAGGGACGGGTGCTGCTGGTCAGTTGTGAAGGGTAAAGATATTAATATTTGGGATGACCCATGGATCTAAAGCATTTCAAACAAGAATCCTGAAAAGAGAGACAATGGATAACCATGACATTTAGAAGGTGAAAGATCTTATTATTCATGAAGAACACATGTGGGACGAAATCAAGTTGCAACAGCTCTTCAACTAATCCGAAGTTACCAAAATAATAAAGATTCATCTAACTGCTGAGCTTGATGATAATACAACTAAAAAAATTCTCCGGACTCATCATTCGAAAGGTGAATTCTCCTCTAAATCCTCTCTTAAGACTTTGAATAACAGAACTCCCTCGACATCTACCAATTCTGTCTTTCTATGGAAGAAGTTTTAGAGTGTTAAAAATATCCTCAAAAGATCCACTTATTTGTATGGAGAATGCTTTAAAATGGCCTTCTGGCTGCTAGTAATATGAAGAAACACATCCATGGGATAAATGATGATTGTAGACTATGTGATAGAAATATAGAAACAATTAAGCATTTGTTCTTATTTTGTCAAGCATCACAAGTTGTTCTATTTTTTTTTACCTTGAGTCTCAGAACAGGGGAGAATCCAGATCAACTAATTAAGGATCTTACTATTCAGTGGCTGGCTGAAGGAGGGGATTATGCGAAATTGAAGACGGGAATATATTTTTTGGGCAATCTAGAAAACTAGGGATGGTGTAGTCTTTAACAAAGGCAGTTTTTGCATCAAGTGTGTCCTTCAAGAGGCTTTGTACTGGTTTAATATGGAGCTTGTTGCTGGGGAAAATGATGATAGGCCAACTGAGATTGATATGTTAGAGGATCAGAAGGAATATTGGGAACCACTTGAAGGAGATAAAACCAAGATAAATTTTGATGGAGTAGTAGGATCAAAGGGTTTTGCGTGTGGTGTTGTTGTTAGGGATAAAGAAGCTAAGTTTCAGGTGATACATGTGTATCTTCCTCTCTCCGGGAACTAGTGATCCTCAAGACGGATTGAGGATAGACTTGTACTTTAGGTTGGAATACTGATTTAAGGCAGTAACCTAGATAAGGAAATATTCTGAGATATAGAAATATTCCTAGATAAGGAATTGTTCCTAGATAAGGAATATTCCTAGATAAGGAAATATACCTAGAAAAGGAATTATTCCTAGATAAGGTAATAAATTACTAGAAGGTTTAAAAAACCGTTAAAGCTATAAATAGAGATGTTTAGCTCATAGCTAAGACATCTAGAGTGTGATTTGTGATACAGACACACTTAGATCGAAATAGTGTGGTTTTGTGAGACAAACATACCTATAAGGGAGGTTTGTGAGACAAATCACTTAGAAAGAAGTTTGTGAGAAAATTAATTATTGTAAAAGCAAGCTTAGAAAAACAATTTAAGATTATTTACTATTTAGAGAGATTGTGAGCATCACAAATAAGGAATTGTAATAGTTTTCTTGTTCATAATCTAGAGAAGATATTTTCTTCGAATCTAGTTTCTAATGTGTTCTGTTTTCTAGTTTCCGTCTATTATTATTCTGAATTCCGCCTCTATAATAATAGTCACCAAGGTACATAGATCAATACGTATCAAGTTGGTGTCAGAGCAAGGTTCGTTTCTTTTAGGGAAGATTCCAGTGGTTTATGGTCTTCACTAAATCTCTCTACAAAAAGCTTGGTGAGGTACTCGAGAAGCAAGAAGACGTTTAAAGAACAAGGGAACCAAAAATGGGAAAGTCAGTTGATGATCCTAAGCAAACCGAACCACAAACTACGGAAGAGAAGGTGGTTACGCTACAAACAGACATGAAGTCTTATACACCCAAGACGAAGACGAATACGAAGAAAAAGACGATGTTTTTTTATGGTGTTTTTGAAGAAAAGAATGATGAAGAAGAAGTAGAGCCACTCGAACAAGATTGTGTTATGGAGCGAAGAGTGACTAAGACAAGACGAGAAGATATGGAAGCTTTTCAAATTAGACGTCAAGGTCAAGTTTCCAGCAAAGAGAGATGGTTCAGCAGGGTGAAAGGAACTCTTGAGTTCCCTAACCTCCAAATATAACTTTCACAAGAGTTCAAGTTCTTGAGGGGGGGGGCATGATACATGTGTATCTTCATCTCTCCGGGAACTAGTAATCCTCAAGATGGATTGAGGATAGACTTGTACTTTAGGTTGGAATACTGATTTAAGGCAGTAACCTAGATAAGGAAATATTCTAAGATATAGAAATATTCCTAGATAAGGAGTTGTTCCTAGACAAGGTAATATACCTAGATAAGGAAATATACCTAGAAAATGAATTATTCCTAGATAAGGAAATAGATTCCTAGAAGGTTTAGGAAACCGTTAAAGTTATAAATAGAGATGTTTAGTTCGTAGCTAAGATATCTAGAGTGTGATTTGTGATACAGACACACTTAATTAGATCGAAATAGTGTGGTTTTGTGAGACAAACATACTATAAGTGAGGTTTGTGAGACAAATCACCTAGAGAGAAGTTTGTGAGGAAAATAATTATTGTAAAAGCAAGCTTAGCAAAACAGTTTAAGATTATTTACTATTTAGAGAGATTGTGAGCGTAACAAACAGAGAATTGTAATAATTTTCTTGTTCATAATCTAGAGAATATATTTTCTTCGAATCTGGTTTCTAGTGTGTTCTATTTTCTAGTTTTCATTTATTATTATTCTGAATTCCGCCTCTATAGTAATAGTCACCAAGGTACATAGATCAATACGTATCATCAGGGGTGTCAAAGTAGGACTATTGCTTACTGTACGACAGTTGAGGCAGAGGCGCATAGTGTTTTGATGGCTGTGGAGTTGGTTACCAGTAAAGATTTCAAAGACATTGTGCTTAAAGGGAACTCGTTAATTGTCATAAACTTCCTAAAGTAAAAACACTATAAACCCAGTTTGAGGATTCAGAATACAATCAGCAAGATCAAAGAAGACCTTATGCGATTCGGGTCAGTGGAATTCAGGTATATCAAAAAGGATGCCAATAACGTGGCATATAATCTTATAGCTTCGGCTGTTACTACACACATCGAATGTGTGGCTTACTTCTCCTCCTTCGTGTATTGCTCGTCTCATTGAGAGTGAGTATACCCTTAATGTTAAGAATTGTGCATACTGGGAATAAACCGTCTGTTAAGAATTGTGCATACTCGAAATAAATTGTCTTTGGTGGACGAAGGGGAGTCCAATATTCCTTCCTTGCCGGATTACTCTAACACTTATTCTTGCCCCGGAAATAAGGTGTAATTTGTATTGCACTAGGTATCTCCGGGGCCTTACGGCCCCGGATCAACATCTGTTTTTAGTCTTAAGTGTACATACTTTCAACAATATATAACTTATATTATTCCAAGGTACTCATACATCAGTAACACCTAATAATATCAGTACTAATAGAATCAGTCCATATTTTATGCACACAATTCCACCAAAAATATAAATTTTGATTTTATTTCATCAATTATCTCTGATTTGTTTTGAAACCAATCATTGTTATAAATGACCAAAATAGAGAAATCAAAAGAACTGATGGATTCATGTTGGTAACTAAAAATTAGTTTAGTTTAGTATGTAATGGTGATAACGAAGAGAGAGAGAAACAAATGAGGTGACCTTTTTCCCTACCAAAAATATTTCAATATACTTAGAGAATGATACAAAACAGAAGTGATCAAATTGGTCAACTCCACGAAAAATGAAACTGTTAGTGCTTTACTTCGAAAGTACAGTGTGGTAGTATTTATTAGAAAAACAGATGTGATCTAGCCTCATCTTTTCAAGCGAATGAGAGGCTACACAAAGGACATGTAGTAGAGTGCATGGACTACAACAACGTGATATTAATGCAACAATACGTCTAAGCTCCCAGTTTAGCTAAAAATAGTTGGTATATCAGCCTACTTAATTTGGAACTTAAAAAATATTCAACTTTATGACCAACTCTCATTGGTTAAAAGAAGGCAAAATTAATTAGACCCTCCATGATCTTCACAAGTTATTGTCAATTTACTAAAGATACTACTCTTTATAGGAAAGAAATAATGTAATATTGTTACATTAAACACCTAAAATACATGTACATTAAAGGAATAAAAAGTATTTCATGAAATACATGTCGATAGGAAAAAATAATGTAATATTGTTTCTGCTTATCACCCAAAGATTGGTATACATGCTTAAAAAAAAGGGGCATATCATTTCAAACAGAAAGAATTAGGTCATCTTTTTAAAAGGAATAGAGCAGATTATTGCATACTTAAAAGTGTATATGATATCATTTCCTTTTGAACTAAGTATGAACAATAAATCATATTCCTTCAACAAACAGACATGTGTTAAATGATTTTATATTAACTCAACAATATGACAACAAACAACCAACAAAAAAACTTAGTGAGTAGTATGCTTCTACATAATTTTTTTTGCAGAATCTCATTAAAAAAATTGTAGATGAAAAAATTTAACCCTTATAAAAGAGTAAATCAATAATCCCAAACTAAAAAGTAATTAAAAGCCCTAGATAGGTACATACTCATACCTGTTAGAGCATAGCTCGGTTGAACCCACCAAGCGTTGGTATGTCAAGTTTGGTAGTCATATTTTAGTGAATCAAAACTCAATTAAAGAGTCGCTTGATTATATACTAGAGACAACTTCGTATATGTTAGGCTAGAAAGATTAGGATTATGAGACATACAAGTATTACTCGAAGACTTGAAGAAAGTGAAGAAGTAACAAGCTATATCGACGATATCATCATTCCTCTTGAAGTTAGTAATATTGTGACTTGAATTGTTTCATTCCTAACGTATCATTCAATTCGTGTTATATTGAAAACATAACTGCGAAGCTGTGAATGATTATACTCTAGTAGACATAGTGTTTAAGGAATTAGAATATGAAGTATAACGCTTATCTTTTGAACTTCATATATAAGACATCGACATAATCGTATGAATGCTATTGTGATTATGTGTATGGGTATGGGTGAAGATTTCATCCTAGGAAACAATGTTTACATTCGTTTAAAGGAAGTACGTTCATGAACTTGTTTTATGAATCGAAAGGGAAATCGCTAGGCTTATTGGTATTGTTATTCATTGCATATCTTTGGATTACCAATATGTGTGAGTTAGTAGAACCGATCATAACTTGTTATGTATCTTGGTAAAACTAGTCACAATGCCTGACTTATGTATTGGTATGACTTTTATTAGTGCAACCGATCCTAAGTAATCACCTAAGATGGTATGATCGATATTTGTAATTGGTGTGACCGATCCTAGTAATTGGTGTAACCGATCCTGGTAACTGGTGTGACCGATCACAAGTAATACCATGAGAATATGGTAACCGGTCCTTGTAATTGATGTAACCAATCCTGGTAACTAATGTAACCGGTCCCAGTAACCATATTAAAGTAGAACCGATCCTTGTGTTTGGTAGAACCGTAAATGATTAGTGTTTGATATTTGATCAATCACATAGTTCTTGGAAATCAGATGAACCAGTTCTAAACTTGTTTGGAAGTGTGGTATAATCGGTTCCAATATTGTAAATATGAAAAAGGATTTACAAAGAAATAAGATGTCGATATACTTTGAACATGTTTAGTAACTCTTATCTTTTATTGTTCAAAGATATTCCTTAATAACTCAAGGAGATCCCGAACCGAAATAAGTTGAGAATCTTTTAATTAAGGTTGTTAATTTTATATGCTTTTAATTACCAGCAATTAAAATGCATATCTCTGGAAAATAAAAATTGGTAATATGCATTTACTAATTGGAGATTTTCTAGTAGGATTTCGGTTAATTTTGGATAGAGCATTTCCAGGAATTATGAAAACCGATTTTGGAAATATTGCATATCTTAAGAATATTTCGGTTTTGGAAATTCCTTGGTGTCCAAAATTCCTTGGTCTATAAATACCCAAGTTTGCATTTCGAGCAAACTATCCTAAGAGCCAGCAAAACTACCTTGTTGTGTTGTTACTGGTGGAGCCGTCTATTCGGAGAGGAAAGTACCCTAATTAGGCGAAATCTCTTACGACCGCTCGCTTAAAGACTTCTGTGGGATCAAGAAGCTCTACGAGTACCGTTGGTGGGAAACTAGATAATTGCAGTATTATTAGTTTTCGATTTGATTTGATTGACTAACAGTTGTTGAACTTTGATTGCACCTAGTTTGTTTATTCTTGAGAATCTTCTCTTCTGATATAAGATTCACTCAAACTATATCGAAGTGTCGACGGGATCTTTAGAACTGTTTGTAGATCTAAAGACGTCTTGTGATAATCCATTGTTAACAGACTCCGTTCTGTGCGTGATTGATCACAAAAGATTCAAGTTGTGGTGTGCATGTGTTTATTGAAGATTTAAGAAGATTTGAAGACAAAGAAGATTTCTTATTGGTTTCATAATCTTTGGTGTGCACAAAACTTGATCGGCTGGGATCCAACTATAATCAGTTTATCTTGATAGACTTGATTGATTAGTTGCGTAAATCGGCATCAGTATTTAGTATCTTGGTAGATCCTATTATTGATTGCAAAATCTAAACTCTGCTACTTTGGTAGTTGTTGTATAGATATATCTAAACCCGACAAAGGAGTTTATTGGATTAAACAGAAGAGCCTTTGTCTAACTCATATCACTTTGTTTGAAGAGAGTTGTTACTGAACAGATTTGTTGTTCCTTTACTGTTTGGAATACGAACCAAAGGAATTGTTCCAGTGCGTGCACTTATTGAATGTCGGAAGCGCATGGATACTGAAGAAACTAGGTGAACTATAGGTTTAGTTGCTTGGTCTCAACTATACGATGTTGGTTTGATTTTGTATAGCGGCTTAATCCTGAGAGTATTCAATTCTGGACAAGGTCCCGGGGTTTTTCTGCATTTGCGGTTTCCTCGTTAACAAAATCTTGTCGTGTATTTTACTTTTCTATTTCCACAATTATAATTGTTTTTATTATAATTAGAAGTAAAATACACAAACGTTAATTCCTATTTACTTGATAGTAATCCTATTATGTTTGGTTAAGTACAAACCATTTATCAAGTAAACATACTTTGTTGTTGTATTGTATCGATCTTGTATCCATAGTCAATCACACAAGTTATCTTGTTGTCGTATTTTTTCGATCTCGTATCCATAGACGATCACACGAAGTGTGAACCGATTAGTTGTATTATCTCGACTCGGTCTATAGACAATCACTTTCGAAGAAAGGACTTATAGATGGAAAAGTTTTAGATTGAGGTATATTTGGGTACCCTTGTCTTTTCAATTTGTATCAGATCAGGCAAACACGAAAAGATCTAACAATCTGTGTTTGGTGCGATCCAACCTATAAGAATTGAATCTAATGAATGATTCAGTTAACGTAAAGAAAGACATCAAGAGTTTTGAATTAACACTTGATGATGGCATCTACGATTCAATATCTGAAGAAATCATCTCTAGAGATTCAACGAGACAAGTTAATCTTGTTAATGATGTAGAAACCGATGACAACTGGAAAATTTGTCTAGAAGAATGGATGGATGAAATTTCCGATGATGATGACTCAGATTTTGAACGAGAAGTAGAAGAGGATATCTCAGAATACTCTAAACTACTGAATCCTTTGAAAAATAAAAAACTGAGTTCTTCAGATTTCGTTGGTCTTATGACTCCTCTTTGTCGTGAAAACAAGAAATTTAAGAAGGTTTTTCAAGGATATTATATTGGTTACCAAATCAGTGATTCTCTTCTTAAATATCATATAGACAAGCTAAATTCTAAGAAATTAGAATGTAAAAATCTTCGAAGAGATCTCTTTTCGTCGAAAAAGAAACTTGCTAAATTAATTCTCAACCAAAGAGTTTTGAAGAGAAAGAAGGTGTATATCTCTCACGAGAAAAACTTGTTAAGGATGATCTAGCTGGTGCTCTTGATAAAATCAAGACATTGGAAGAAGAAATTTCGGACCTTAAAAAGTTCAATATTAGCTCAAATAATTTAACCTCAATGTTAGAAGCAAATAGAAATCATCGTGATACCCGAGGATTGGGCTATAAGGGAATAGATGCTTCAAATATTAACAAAGAGGTAAAATTTGTTAAAGCTACTAATTCTTCTCAACCAGAGGCTTCAACTGTTGTCAAAAATGATATTATTTCTTGTGAAGAAGTAAAGCCAGTCAAGCCTAAGAATTGTGTTCAACCAGCAGCAATCAAAGAGACCACTTCTGCTAATGTCAAGAAAGCAACAACGTTGAACAAGGATAAGAAGAAGAAACTCGTCGAGCTCCAATGCAAGAGGATCCACAAAAAGGTAACACTAAAACTCATACTTCGTATGTTTATACTAAGCATTGTTATTATTGTGGTAATAAAGGACACTTGCAATGGGGATGCAGAGTTCGTAAGATGCAATATGCACTTTCTTTTGTATCAAACGAATTGGCTAAGATTGCTCCCCAAAGGAACTCAGATCGGTATTTTTCTAAGTTTAGGCAAAAGAATTATTATAATGATAGTTTAAATTTTGCATATCACTCGACAAGGTCATTTCATAAAAGACCCAATTATAGAAAGAGAGATGACTTTTTAAATGCAAAAACAAGATCTGATGTTCCAAATTGGAGAAAAGATGTTTTGCAAAGTATTAAAAAGGACAATCGTCCTAATGATATGAAAGAGAAAGCCACTCCTGCGAAACCCATCTCTAAATGGGTCCTGAAGTCCTCCATAGCCAAGAAGGTACCAAAAGTTAGTCACAAGAATGACTCTCAGCTGTTAATTGTTGGTGACAATAATTATAAGAGTCTTCTTGAAAGACTAAAGAAAGACATCATGTCTGAAATCTCTTGTACTAGTAAAGGTTGTGATAATAACACTCTTCATCAAGACCCATTGGAAACAAGAGAAAACAAACCAAGCAAGAGGTCAAGAATGATGATTCTGTCTTAGTCACTCATGACGAACAAGACAAGGCTCAACTCAACACAACCTAGTTATGTTAGAATGATTCAGTTAACGTAAAGCAAGACATCAAGAGTTTTGAATTAACACTTGATGATGGCATCTACGATTCAATATCTGAAGAAATCATCTCTAGAGATTCTACGAGACAAGTTAATCTTGTTAATGATGTAGAAACAGATGACAACTGGAAAATTTGTCTATAAGAAATGATGGATGAAATTTCCGATGATGATGACTCAGATTTTGAACGAGAAGTAGAAGAGGATATCTCATAATACTCTGAACTACTGAATCCTTTGAAAAATAAAAAACTGAGAATTTCAGAATTTCTTGGTTTCATGACTCCTCTTTGTCGTGAGAACAAGAAACTGAAGAAGGTTTTCGAAGGATATTATATTGGTTATCGCCTCACTGATTCTCTTCTTAAATATCATATAGACAAGCTAAATTCTAAGAAATTAGAATGTGAAAATCTTCGAAGAGATCTCTTTTTGTCGAAAAAGAAACTTGCTGAATCTGAAGCAAGGTTTAATTCTCAACAAAAGAATTTTGAAGAGAAATAAGGTTCATATCTCTCACGAGAAAAATGCCTTAAGGCTGATCTTACTAGTGCTCTTGACAAAATCAAGACATTGGAAGAAGAAAATTTGTACTTGAAAAAGTCCAATGATAGCACAAACAATTTATCCTCTTTGTTAGAAGCAGAAAGATATCATGGTGATACACGTGGATTGGGATATAAGGAATCAAGTGCTTCCAACGATAACAATGAGATAAAATTTGTTAAAGCTACAAATTCTTCTCAACCAGAGGCTTCCACTGATGTCAAAAATGATACTATTTCTTGTAAAGAAGTAAAGCCAGTCAAGCCTAAGAATTGTGTTCAACCAACAGCAATCAAAGAGAGCTCTTATGCTAATGTCAAGAAAGCAATAACATTAAACAAAGATAAGAAGAATAAGAGGAAAACTTGTCGAGCTCCAATGCAAGTGGATCCACAAAAAGGTAACATTAAAACTCATACTCCTTATGTTACTAAGCATTGTTATTATTGTGGTAATGAAGGGCACTTGCAATGGGGATGCAAAGTTCGTAAGATGCACTTTTTTTTGTATCAAACGAATTTGCTAAGTTTGCTCCCCGAAAGAACTCAGATCATTATTGTCCTAAGTTTAGGCAAAAGAATTATTATAATGATAGTTCAAATGTTGCCTATCGCTCAACAAGGTCATATCATAAAAGACCCAATTATAAAAAGAGAGATGACTTTGTAAATGGGAAGACAAGATCTGATGTTCCAAATTGGAGAAAAGTTGTTTTGCAAAATATTCAAAAGGGCAATGGTCCTAATGGTATGAAGGAGAAAGTTTCTCCTGCGAAACCCATCTCTAAATGGGTCCCTAAGTCCTCCATAGCCAAGAAGGGACCAAAAGTTAGTCACAAGAATGACTCTCAACTGTTAATTGTTGATGACAATAATTACAAGAGTTTTCTTAAAAGACTAAAGAAAGACATCATGTCTGAAATCTCTTCTACTAGTGAACGTTGTGATAATGACACTCTTCATCACAAGTCAAATAAGAAAAACAAAAGATGTAAAAAGAGAAAACAAACCAAGCAAGAGGTCAAGAGTGATAATTTTGTCTTAGTCACCCGTGACGAACAAGACAAGGCTCACCAAAACACAACCTAGTTGTGTTGGAATGTGCATGCTCACCTTTGTGATCAATCTTATGATAGGTGAGGAAGCAAATGAAAACTGAGCTCATGACCTCTCGGTTATTATATGACTAATCAACATCTTTAGGGAGATTTCTTTTCTTCTATACTCATACCTTATCTATCTATATTTGAGCTTTTGATAGAAACGGTAATTTTGAGTTTACGATGTTGATATCTACTGACCATATATGTGTATCTCTTGTTTCTACGGTTAAAACGAGCCAAAAATCACGGAATTCGGACATCGTATGCAAAAGTTATGTCTAAAACAGTTTCGTGTATGGATTCATCTTGTAACCGGTCCTGATGATTGGTATGACCGGTCACAAGTAATCACCATAACCGGTCCTAGTGATTGGTGTGATTGGTCCATACGAAGGAGTGTAAAATTGTTTTGCCCATAACTTCTTCGTCCGAACTCGGAATGACCTCATTCTTTTTGCGTTGTTTTTGTAATTCAATTTCCTACAAGATTGAGGTAATTACAATACTTGATTCTCTGTTGAATTTTTATGGTATATTGCATTTGAGTTTATGGGATGTGTGATTTCGGTTTTTATAACCTTAATATTCAATTTCATATGATGAGAACCCTTATGGTTTGTGTGGCTTTTTGATTTAGCGGGATTAAGTTCTAGACCATGTTGGTAGGCTTTATCAAAGGATCATAAGGTGTTCCGATTGAAACTCATATGTGAAAAATTCACAATATGTTGAATCGTTGTGTTTAACATAAAAGCATATGTGTTTCGGGGATTTCAACTTTTTATATTGGCACGCATTAGTTAAAACCTATTCAACCTTTCTCTGGTAAAGATTTCTTTTGTTGTTGTTCTTTTGTTCTGCGAGAGGATGACAACACAATGAGGGAGAGTTCTAACTTGAACTTGCGCTTAATGATATATCTTTCTTGGGAGAATAGGATACGGAATTTGAGGTAACGAATTTGTTAGTTAATCATTTTCCTGTTTAAGAAAAGCTTGAGTTTATTGCATATATTTTTCTTTTGCTTAACAAAATTCGGTACAATTGATGTTTATTCCATTATGTGTGTATGGATGTATGTGTGTGTGTGATTCAATTGTTTCCGGTTAAGAAAAAACTGGTTTGATATCTTTCTGTATTGTTTGGTATCGATTGTTTTAGACTTAACGAAATTTCGGTGAAATTACAGTGCTTTAATGTCTATGTTTGTTTCAATTGCTTCCGGTTACGAGAAATAATTGTGCAAGCCAATTTATTTGGTTTGTATGTATTGTTTATGGCTTAACAAAATACTGGATCATTTGTTTAGTCCAATTCGATTACGGATAAGAGAAACTAAGTTAATTCTGATCTTAGTTAGACTTATCAAAAGTAAAGGATTTGGTTATTCAAGTCTAATCGAATGCCTTGACAAGAAATATTAGTTAACTAACCTAGTATATGTCTTGTCTAAAGTGTAAGGTCTAAGTTATTATCTGAATAATTAGAGCCTGATGAGAAAAATAAAGTTAATTCTGATCTTTATTTTGGTCTTATCGAAATAAGCAATTGCATTTGTGCAATCGGTTTAGCAAGGGAACTAAGTTTCTTAGTCAATTTGTTAAACTATTAGGAAAAATTGCTTTGGGCAATTATTTCCTTGATAACATATTAAAACCAAATTACTTGCAGTTTCGGTTTTGATATTGGTTGTCTAAAATGATATGTGAAACCTTCGTGCTTAACTCTTATAGGTTGTACAATTCTTTTAGATTGTAAGATCCTTCCGGTTTTGGTATTTGCTCGGACCTTTGTCATTTTGTGACAAAAAGGGGGAGAAATATATGGAGTAAACAAGTGATTTGTAATCACTAAGGAAAGGATAAGTGTGCTTAAACGTTATATCTAACGAAAGAGTAAAGCATTGACTAAGGGGGAGAAACATATCATATGTTGATTGTAGTTATTTGGACTACAAATGGGAAATAACAAAGATGTGGGGATTGAAAATCTACCTATCTTACCTTTAGGGGGGTATTAGCTGATGAGTGCCAAATATTTCATATTTCTACACCTTTATATTGGCAATTATCTCATCTTTTGTGCTTTAAAATCATATATTATTCCAAATTCTGTATTTTCGTTGTTTTCAAGAATAAATACTTTTACTAATTAATTTTGTTGTTTTTAGGTAGCAAATAAAGCTTGGATGCTTAGAAGATGAGAAAAGAGCAGAGAATTGGTGGCCAGTGGCAATGGAAGAGAGGCAACAAAGCTCGCACTAGAAGGCAAAGAAGATCGTAAAGGAAATATCGAGCAAAAAGGAAGTGCAATCCGCTTGCGCACCTTTGGTAAGCTGTTTGCAAGAGCTGAACCAAGAAGTAGGCTTACAAGATGAATTAGGCTTGGAATAAGTGATAAAACCCAGGACCCAATATCCAAACCCGTTTCCATACCCG
>JAJJMB010009088.1:1355872-1376110 GCA_023531105.1 Papaver atlanticum | reverse complement strand
AGGAAAGGTTTAATTATCTAAGTAATCAAATTGGTCTGTGATTAGTTATACTGTAAGAAGACAGCTAATGCTAGGGATTATTTAGTGACCTTAGTTGACATTAAACCCTCCATTCGAGACCTCCCTGGATAAACGGCAGACTTGCATCTTAACCTGTGTCCATTAATAGAGACAAGAATATTATTGAGACTGAATTGACTTAGTGTAGGTTAATAGGTGGATTCGACTGCCCTAGTACCTTTTATTTCCATTGTTTTGTTTTCTATTTTGTGTTACATAAACATCATCTAGTCGTATCGACAACCAAAACCCCTTTTGTTACTTCTTGATTTGAATCAGTTCTAGTTTTGCTTTAGCTTCAACTTTTCACCCACCAAGTCCCTGTGGATCGACTTGTGCTTGCCCTGTGTTACATATCGACACTGTGCACTTGCAGTTAGACATAGTCGTAGGCTTGTTTACATACCTACCATTAACTTTGTTATTTAAATGTCAACATCGGCATTTATGGATTGAATATATGCAGGTTATTGTGCTGTTGAAACTTAGAATCAAGCGTATGTTTGTAATGAATTTTTGTAATTTGTTTATCCATATGATTGTAAGAGTTTTGTCACAAAAATTGACAAAGGGGGAGATTGTTAGAGCATAGCTCGGTTGAACCCACCAATCGTTGGTATGTCAAGTTTGGTTGTCATATTTTAGTGAATCAAAACTCAATTAAAGAGTCACTTGATTATATACTAGAGACAACTTCATATAGGTTAGGCTAGAAAGATTAGGATTATGAGACATACAAGTAGTACTCGAAGACTTGAAGAAAGTGAAGAAGTAACAAGCTACATCGACGACATCATCCTTCCTCTGTAGGTTAGTAATATTGTGACTTGAACTGTTTCATTCCTAACGTATCTTTCAAGTCGTGTTATATTGAAAACATAACTGCGAAGCTGTGAATGATTATACTCTAGTAGACATAGTGTTAAGGAATTAGAATACGAAGTATAACGCTTATCTTTTGAACTTCGTATATAAGACATCGACATAATCGTATGAATGCTATTATGATTATGTGTATGGGTATGGGTGAAGATTTCGTCCTAGGAAACAATGTTTACATTCGTTTAAAGGAAGTACATTCGTGAACTTGTTTTATGAATCGAAAGGGAAATCGCTAGGATTATTGGTATTGTTATTCATTGCATATCTTTGGATTACCAATATGTGTGGCTTAGTAGAACCGATCATAACTTGTTATGTATCTTGGTAAAACTAGTCACAATGTCTGACTTATGTATTGGTATGACTTTTATTAGTGCAACCGATCCTAAGTAATCACCTAAGATGGTATGATCGATATTTGTAATTGGTGTGACCGATCCTAGTAATTGGTGTAACCGATCCTAGTAATTGGTGTGACCGATCACAAAAGAGTTTGTAATCGATCCTTGTAATTGGTGTAACCGGTCCTGGTAATTGGTGTAACCGATCCTGGTAACTGGTGTGACCGATCACAAGTGATACCATGAGAATATGGTAACCGTTCCTGGTAATTGATGTAACCGATCCTGGTAACTGATGTAACCGGTCCCAGTAACCATATTAAGGTAGAACCGTAAACCCATGATATTTGATATTCTAATAGGATTTCGGTTAATTTTGGACAGAGCATTTCCAGGAATTATGAAAACCGATTTTGGAAATATTGCATATCTTAAGAATATATTTCGGTTTTGGAAATTCCTTGGTCTATAAATACCCAAGTTTGCATTTCGAGCAAACTATCTTAAGATCCAGCAAAACTACCTTGTTGTGTTATTACTGGTGGAGCCGTCTATTCGGAGAGGAAAGTACCCTAATTAGGCAAAATCTCTTACGACCGCTCGTTTAAAGACTTCTGTGGGATCAAGAAGCTCTACGAGTACCGTTGGTGGGAAACTAGATAATTGCAGTATTATTAGTTTTCGATTTGATTTGATTGACTAACAGTTGTTGAACTTTGATTGCACCTAGTTTGTTTATTCTTGAGAATCTTCTCTTCTGATATAAGATTCACTCAAACTAGATCGAAGTGTCGACGGGATCTATAGAACTGTTTGTAAATCTAAAGACGTCTTGTGATAATCCATTGTTAACAGACTTCGTTCTGTACGTGATTGATCACAATAGATTCAAGTTGTGGTGTGCAGGTGTTTATTGAAGATTTAAGAAGATTTGAAGACAAAGAAGATTTCTTATTGGTTTCATAATCTTTGGTGTGCAAAAAACTTGATTGGATGGGATCCAACTATAATCGGTTTATCTTGATAGACTTGATTGATTAGTTACGTAGATCGGCATCAGTATTTAGTATCTTGGTAGATCCTATTATTGATTGCAAAATCTAAACTCTGCTACTTTGGTAGTTGTTGGATAGATAGATCTAAACCCGACAAAGGAGTTTATTTGATTAAACAGAAGAGCCTTTGTCTAGCTCATATCACTTTGTTTGAAGAGAGTTGTTACCGAACAGATTTGTTCTTCCTTTACTATTTGGAATATGAACCAAAGGAATTGTTCCAGTGCGTGCACTTATTGAATGTCGGAAACGCAGGGATACTGAAGAAACTAGGTGAACTATAGGTCTAGTTGCTTGGTCTCAACTATACGAAGTTTGTGTGATTTTGTATATCGGCTTAATTCTGAGAGTATTCAATTATGGACTAGGTCCCGGGGTTTTTATGCATTTGCGGTTTCCTCGTTAACAAAATCTTGCTATGTCATTTACTTTTGTTTTCCGAAATTATAATTGTTGTTATTATAATTTAAAGTAAATTACACAAACGTTAACTCCGTATACTTGATAGTGATCCTATAGAGTTTGGTTAAGTCCGAACCTATTATCAAGTAATCACACTTTGATTGTTGTATTGTCTCGATCTCGTATCCATAGACGATCACACAAAGTGTGAATACCGATTCGTTGTATCGTCTCGACTCAGTCCATAGACAATCACTTTCGGTAAGAGGACTTATAGGTGGAAAAGTTTAAGATTGTGGTATATTTGGGTACCCTCGTCTTTTCAATACCTATTGCAATTTGAATTGGTACATATATCACTTTTATCCAAAATAAGAAAGAGTAATATATGTTGATTAAAAAACGACATGAAAACAACCATAAAGTTTAACGTACAACGTAGCATGTCATTACCTTTTAATCCTATTGACTTCTACTAGACATTTAACCCAAAACCAAATCTATATGTCGTTGAATTGCTCTTTACTTCCCATATTGTTTCTTCAGTTTTATACACTATAAAACCTTATTTGCATATTTTCATTCTTCCTCGATCCCAAAATATACCGATGTTTATACTGTAGTTTTGCCAACATTGTAATAAGCTAGCACCACCCGAAAAAACAAAAAAGGTTACTTGATATTCCATAAGCATCATTGTTATAAATATTGCACTGAAGGTTTTTCCGGGAAGAGCATTAATAATCCTTTAAAAAGATAAACATAGACTTATAATATAATGAGTATGTCAAATAAATTCATCAAACAATAATAGAAAACATTCCAACTTAGAACAATGTAACTGAACCTTAATGTAGAAGCCAGTAGAGTGATCAAATATTCTAATAGTCTTATTTTAAAAGAAGTAGTTATAGCTAAACAAATCCATTATTTCTTCGGATCCATTGGACGCTTACTCGTAATCATCGGAGTCTACTTTCTTTTTCAATCTACACCGGGTCTTTTTGGTTGGAAAATTTGGCTGCTTTGCTTCCTTGTCATTACTTAATGCACGTTTCCTACCCCTCTTAGATGTCTCATTGTCCTTATTTTTGGTAGTAAATGTAACATTTCTTTAACGACTTGAAACCCCATAGAAAAAATAACTTTAAATGTAAACAATGATTCATATTTGAAACAAAAAAGTTCTTTTATACCAATCGCTTGCAAAGCTACATAGTATTCTGTATCAGCATCTGAATCCTCTAATTTTGCTTACTGGATTTCGATGAAAATGGCATGTCTTGCACATTTCCAGCATATAACTATAGTAGAAAACAATATAAAGATAAAGGTTTCTTACATGTACGCCTACGTCCAGAAAGTACACAAACAGTTTGGCTCACTCATCTATAACTGCGCCATCTATGGGACTTGAACCCATGTACGTTTTGGCTCACTCATATAACTGCGTCATCGGTGGGAGTCGAATCCACAACTGCATGGTGGAAACCATGTGCTCTTCCTTTTTGAGCTAAGACAACAAATACGATTTTAAGTGTTTTGTTCAAATGATTTAATGACACAGGGGGATATCAAGAGAAGAGTGTACCTAACACCCTGCTTTGTACGCAGATATAACCCTAACTTTGTGATCTTAAGTCTATAGGATAGTGTTAATGGTACTGTCCACATTGACAATTACATTAATCAAATAACCCCGTTTGCAGCTTACCTTGATAAGCTTTTTTTCTTTTTTCTTGAAGAATGAAAACATAAGCCCAACCTGATGCCGACATTGAGGATGCAACTTCTGTGAGTACACAGATCATCTATAAAATCATGTAAAAGTTAGGAAACCCTTATGCTTACAGAAGCAAATGCAATTCCATTAGCATTTTGACAGAGAAATAATGGAGCTTACCTTTAGAACCTCGATCCAAATTCTTTAACCCGCAAGGCTGTTTGGCTATCCAACTCACTAAACTTGGTCTTTAATATCGCAGTGTTGTTTTTTGCTCTTTTAATATCATGCTCCAAACTTGGTCTTACACCTTTCCTCAAACATCTCAAGCTTTCCTAACTACTTTTGGCTTTCGGTCTTGTACAGATTGTAGAATATAGCTTTGTCCCCCTTGTGAAACCGAGCGAGTACTTCCCTGCCAATTGCATAAACATGCTTGACATAAGAGTTGGGACTGACAATAATCTGTTAACAATGTTATTCTCGTTGTTTATGTGCACGTGCATAGCTTGCTTACAAAATCTCTTGCGGGATCATTAACATTACCAGCCATGGCGGCGCTGATCTTGAACCTAAAATATAATCAGAGAGAAACATTACAAAAGGAATCAAAAAGAATAAAAGAAAACAGACATGTACGGAAAAAATAAATAAATATGCCTATAAGATTATCTTCAAAGAATACAGGTGAGGCACTTACAACTATACAACATTGAACGACACTCAAGTATATATATGCAAATAAATACTATTTATCCCAATTGACGAATGAGAGATCCAAAAAGAAGAGTACATTTTAAACTAAACACACCACAGAAACGGTGACTGATATAATCAGTAACCAACAGAGAATCCTTGCATAGATGTAACAATATCCAAATTGATAGTGCGAGATATGAAATTGATATAATTTATTGTTTCATGGCAGTTACAGACATATGATAGACTTGTACTACCATTAATAAACAAAGCTTCTTCTTGGGCCCAGGAATAAATCTACAATAAAGGATAAATTCTTCCTAATCTAATATAAGTTATTTGCTGAAGTCATGAACAAATAAAAATATGCAGACGAATCTAAAGCAACAATTACACTAATAATGTTTGAATTTGTTAATTTTCGATAACTAAGAGAGAAAACAAAAAAGGGAAATCACATAAATACATAGCTCCTAGTAATCCTGTTTGTCTGATTTGCAAGCATGACCTAATTTGAGTAGGATATCAGCAAATTAAAAGTTTCGTATAAAGAAGAATTAAATATAAACGAATAAAAACATATCAAATGAAGTAAGACTAAATACGTGCACAAAAAATGTTTAAATAACCAGGTTCAAAAGACGGAAACTGCTCTCTCTGACAACCCTCTCTGTAACCAAGAATCCTGAAATGCCCGTTGCTGTTGTAATTGATGATCAAGTAATGTACATATTAAACCTTCAACTTTACCTCAATTGAATTTGAAACTATCTTCCTCCCTAACTCTTGCCATTCCTGAGTACTCCTAAAATAAATTAGACAACAACTAAGTTTAATAAGGGAGCTGAAGTTAAATTGCATTAACCGATGGTAATGCAATTAGACTTCAGGGATTTTTGGATAAAAAAGTATTTGCAATAACTTCTAATGGTTATTAATGCATGGGCCTTAACGCATTACTTGAAGTCTAACTGCATTACCAAGATGCCTTTATAAGTACTTGCTGATTTTAATAAAGTTCTCTTGAAAACATACTTGATCATTAATAATTCTCAACCCCTGCTATCCACCGCATGTTGTCTAAAGGATGATTATCTTAACCTAAGCAGTAAAAGGTCGATAGGACAGGGAAAAAGTATATTAGTAGATTTGAAAGACGATTGAACAGGAAGAATTGCAAGAAATAATCAACAGAGAAGCAAAAATTTAGTGGTTGTCTATATGAACCTTTTTCTCCTCGTGTATAAAACCTTTTTACCCCGGGGGTAAAGACATTTCTTATAAGATTCAGCTGTGATCCATGCCATCTTGACATTGTTCTCTCAATTTATTCTAGAAGCAGTTCTCATGGTTCTCGTTTGTTGCAATTGGCTAGTAACCTATAAGAAACTTCTTCTCCTAGATTATAAAAACCCTTCAATCCCAAGAGAAAGACGGTTCTTATAAGATACTGACCAATAGCACAAACTGGATAGTGATGCTAAAAACTCGATACCTAGTGACAAAATTGTCATGTAGAGTCTGGGCGTCTAAGATCCAACCAAGAAAGTCAAAACACCACTGGAACTTCTTTATGAACCGAGAAAATATGCAAAATAACCAATGAATTTGAAAATTAATATATGTCTAAACCAACATTGCATATGTTCTCTAAAATGTAACCTCCGATAGATAGTTTGTCTTCTCGCCACACCAACAAACAAACAAAACCCCAAGTGGGTGAAATAATTACATAAAGACTCCACCTAATCTGTAAAAAAAAACACATTGCTGACTCCGAGATAACGTATTATACATAATTACATAGACCCAGATGGGCAAACCTGGTCTAAATACCTGTTGTAATACTTGAGACTCTTATGCACCACTAACCACATACAACACTTGAGTTCCGGAATATACTGGGCACTTGAACATCCCTGCATGTGAAAATGTTGAATTTATTACAAATTCGAAAACACTAATAACTATCTTAGATGGAAAAAACCATGTTGCCGCAACAAAAAATTTGACAGAAATTACCAATGCACATGAAAGCAACACATCCTAAGATTCCCCATACTTACATAGCCTTGCAGACCACAATGTAACATCTACACTCGCTCTACGTCCCTGACACATCTAATATAGCATCTACATCAATTGGAAACTGCAGTAACCCTGTATTTACGTTTAACTTACAAGTTACTATCAATATATCCAAAAAAAGATGTCAAATCTAACAGATATCCGATACTAAAAGATGATACCATGCTTTCATGTATGCCATTGAGTTTTCTAGTCAGTTAGTGTTCTTTCACTTTGAAGCAATTGGTTTGAATTCCACTATGAGGGGATTATGGTTTGCCATGAGTACTTACTTGATCTTCAATCTGTACTCATGAGTGGCTTTCAAACTCAATAGTTGTGTAAATGGAAGGGTAAGCATAACTGGTTATGGGAAAAGACAACACATATCAAGTTAATGCCTCCTGGCTATTAATTCAAATTCAAACTTCATACAATCCACCTCCAGCACCATTTTTTTTAAAATAAAGTGTGTGATTTTAGAAAACACCAAAAAATCAAAAGTAAGGCAAACACAACAATGGGTTCCTTGATTGGACTATGAATGCAGAAAATTAGCATTACAATGTGTATCTATTATTTGTTTGGAAAATGATTGTACTTTAAACAGAAAAAATCAGTTTGCTAGAAACAGCCAAGGACGTTGGTGCATGAGTACCTTGAGACATGCATAAAGTTGTTATTATAATGTCTCTCAATAGCGATATTTGATTTAACATTAGGCTCTTCCATATCTGCAAGGGAAACAAATCAACAATGAGAAGACAATAAATTTGATACTACATGACTATTAAAGCCCTAATGGAAACAAATTGAAGTGGAAGCCTGAGCATGTATACCTACGAATCAAGCCTAGCTAACATGAAAAGTACAGTTTTAATAAGGTAATTTTTTTTATTTCATTATTCAATTCTATAATGCACCTCAATGAATTGCAAACAATCATGACCTTAGGAGACACGTAATAACCTCAACTCAACTAAAACAGGAATGTAAACATAAATTACTCAATCACCTTAATTGAGAGATAAAGACAAAGAAGATAGATTACTGTTTTCATAAGTTTGTTGCATAATATCATAGATTTGCTCAATTCACTCAACTAAGTTGGTGCGCACACTATGGAAAAATGAACATAATAGGACTGAATTATGGCCACGATAAAAAAGAGGTTCGAGAAACTTATCGCCAAGAGTACCTTGGGAACCTGGGTAGCTCGATAAATATTTGTGACAGAAGTCCTAGCATGGTTGCACCCTTCTCAATAAGCTTGCGATACAATCAAACATGGCCTTCAAAGATAAATAAAATTCATTAAATCATTGAATTTCATAAGGCCAACGATCAATACAAAAAAAAGTAATAGGAACATTAAAATTTACCAAGTGTTTATTAGTAATAACATCAAAACAGGTAAATAAATCTATACTTGGGGTGTTCTCTTGAGAGATCACAGAAAATTTTATTGATTTTTTCTAAAAGCAAACACTTAAATAGTACAAGAAGTAAAAATCTGTATCTGATAGACTTAAGTAATGTTGCCGTCTTGCCGAAACAATGAACATAGATGGTAAAACTCATAAAAGTACTTCATTCTGCTTTTATTGTACCTGGTTTACTGGTTAGATAGGGCACCAAGTAGATCTTGAAAATTTTGTTAAATGAGGAGGAATACAACAATGTGATGAAACAACGAAGTATGGTCATGGAGGTTAATATGGTTCATTGTCTTTCTGTAACAAATTTCAAGATCGAGCTCTTTGCTCCAATTAAATTGAGTACTCCACAGTTTCTGTCACCCGTCTTTGTTTGCATAGAATACGCATATGTTTTTACCATCTAGTAACCGAAACATAGTAAAGTTCAACATTCAGTTAAAACCGATAACCTAGATGGGACTTCTTCTATCTTGAAATTATTACCTAACTATTCAATTCATTTAAAGCTGTGTTAGCTGACTATTCAGAATTGAACTGCACAAACCCATAACCTTTTAATTTCCCACTCCGATGATCACATATAATCCGATTGAGCAAATAACATTATATCCTTGAAAATATATTCCCAGTCGTTTAGTAGCTACGGAAAATGCATACTTTGGATCAAAATGGAATACCTTCATTGATTTAACGATGTTGCTCAAAAGCTTCCTTGATTGCAAGTTCATTGGTGTCGTGAGAAAGACATGTCACGTTTATGTTCTATGACATCGGCAGACAATGGTTAATACACTATGAATTGACATACCAAGAAGCAATGAAGCACTTCATGGCTTTTCGTTTCACTCTTCTGAAGTCAGAGGGTACTTCTAAAGATTGAGCATTTCATGTGATGCCGAATCTGTTCATATCAATTACAGGGACCCTTTTGTTTTTTCTCCTTTTGTTTTCATCTACAAAAACTAAAATTTTATTGCAAAATATGAAATCCTTGGTCTTAACAACTACATTCATATGGTCATGTTCTCAAACATTCTATTCATCATACTTTGACCTCACTTCTACTTTGACCTCCTTCATCTACAAAAGAAATCCATTAAAGGCAAAAATTCTCCTAATTTTCCGGCATAAAAAGTATATCTCAGATAGGTCCTCTGGGATGGTAGTAATTGAAAAAAGCGGGGGTCTAACAACCACACCCAATATTTCGCTTAGCAATCTGCATGGACAACTTCAATATAATTCCAAGAGAATCAACTAGACAGTCAGACTCAATCAATGGAAATATATCCAAGAGTTGTATCTCTGTTTCACATTGTAATTAGCAAATCAAACAGATAGAAATCCGTGAGCCTGATTATTATATGAAACAACTTGAATGGTACCAAAGACCAATGTTCAAGTGTCAATCAATATAACCAACAACCAAAGGTTGGATTCTCTAATTGATTGAACTACGCACAAACTGTGATATTTCAATTATATAAACAAATATAATATAGAAAAGAAATAACACGGACACCATAAATTTTGTTAACGAGGAAACCGCAAATGCAGAAAAACCCCGGGACCTAGTCCAGATTTGAACACCACACTATATTAAGCCGCTACAGACAATAGCCTACTCCAAGTTAACTTCGGACTGGAATGTAGTTGAGCCCTAACCAATATCACACTGATTAAGGTATAGTTGCGCTTCTTAGATCTCTGAATCCCAACAGGACTCTACGCACTTGATTCCCTTAGTTAATTTGACCCACAACTAAGAGTTGCTACGACCCAAAGTCCAAGACTTGATAAACCAATCTGTCTCACACAGAAAAGTCTATTGAATAGATAAATTTGTCTCCCACAGATAAACCTATGAGTTTTGTTCCGTCTTTTGATAAATCAAGGTGAACAAGAACCAATTGATATACAAGACTTATATTCCCGAAGAACATCCTAGAAATATCAATCACCTCACAATAATCTTAATCGTATTGTAGCGAAACAAGATATTGTGGAATCACAAACGATGAGACGAAGATGTTTGTGACTACTTTTTATCTTGACTATCAGAGATTAAATCTCGAGCAAATCTTAGAGAAGATAGTACTCAATCACGATAGAAACAGCAAGATAAGAACACGCAACTACGGAGAAAATAGTTGGGTTTGGCTTCACAATCCCAATGAATTCTTCAAGTCCTTAACCTACATGGTTTTGTGAAATACCTAAGGTTAGAGGAGAATCGACTCTAGTCGCAACTAGTATCACACAGAAGGTGTGGGGATTAGGTTTCCCAGTTGCTAGAGTTCTCCTTTATATAGTCTTCAAATCAGGCTTTGCAATCAATGTTACCTTGGTAACAAAGCATTCAATATTCACCGTTAGATGAAAACCTGATTAGACTCAAGCTAATATCTTTCAACCATTAGATCAAACTTAGCTTGTTACACACAAATGAAAAGTGACTTTATTTAGATATGAGTAACTGTACCTAAACGTGTGCACCTTGTTGGCTCAACAATAGTTAACCGAGGTTAGCCATATGAACACTTTCATATCAACTTTATCCATCTTAACCATAACTAGTTCAAATGACTCAAATGAAACTAGTTCTAGAGTTGTTCAATTGTTTATATTCTCATAGAAATATACAAGACACAAATGACGATTTTGATTCACTCGAATCAAGTCATGAACATTATAACCACGGTTTGCAAAAGATTGCATTCCTTATTATATAAATGTATTAGTTCATGAAAAAACCGATTTTAGAACATTATCCACTAGGTATGCAAACGGGTATGCATACCATAGTGGCCAGACTAAGTTTAGGTTTCGCAGCTACGCAAACTGGTACGCATACCTTCCAAACTCAGCAGAAATTTTCGTACCTGAACCTCACGCCAGTATGCGTACCGGTATATGTACTTGGTACCCGGACTTCACCAAACCAAGCAGTACGCATACGAGTATGCATACCATGGTTCCCGGACTTGGATTACATATATGCAAGTACGCATACTATGCTTATATCCAATTGTTCTAAACTTTCATTTCAATCATTGAAACATTCTCGGAAGATGACAATAGCTGTCTCACACAAACTATTAGCTTCAAAGCAATTTTCAAGTGATCGAATGATCAATACGAAACATTCTGAGTCTACATCAAATGACTGTCTCACACAAATCATGTAAGATATTACCAGGCGATTTTCACATGATCATCTTTTGACTTTCGTCAATAATATAAGATGAACTTGGTTAAAGCGAAAGCTTACCAACACATATTTCGAGAAATATGTAAGCGAGTTAAACTCAGCTCGAAATATCAAATGTGTATAATTGAAATCTATATAGCTATACGAATTTTGTCTCATAGATGAGTTCAAGTCTCCACATACCTTTTGTTGATGAAATTCCACAAGCTCCCCTTAGTAGTTCTTCGTCTTCAATCGATGAACGCCGTGAAGTCTAATGCTCAACTACACTTTCTATCCTAATTCGAGACTTAGCTATAAGTAGACTAGAAATCAAGACTTATAGTTTTGCCAACTAAAGTTGACAACAAGCTTGAGATAGCAACGCTTGCGAGTTTGAAGGCGCAGTGCTCTAACAATAATGGAATAGTTTCATTGTCTGTTTATCTTACTGTCTTTTGATCATTCATATTCCAACTGGGTTTTCAGCGATCCATCATGTGTCCAAGGCCTTCACCTGCATATTCGCTTGGAGAAACTAAAAACACTTCAATATCAAAATCCAAAGAAAGAAAACCATCAATTTTGTCTTCATAAAAATCAAACCAAAACACAACTAAGAACAAAACTATGAATAACAAAATCGGAAGGAGCTGTTTATCATTAAAGATCAAATTACTATCCTCATAATGTTAGTTTAGAGAATGACAATTTTTTTGTGACATATACGTTATGTGGCTTTAAGTTATCGCATAGTTTCGAATCATTTTAATCAAACACTAGACATCTGCTATACAAACATAATCAAAATCAAACTGTATACAATCAATGAACCAATTCACCAAGAGAATCCCATACATCAACAACATTGTTCTCAGAATTGGGTTCATCCAGAGTCATTGTCTCTCTCCATTGGCCGGTCAATTTAAAAACTTTACCTTCCTCAGCTCAAAAACCCTACTCAAACCCAAAGAAATAAATAAAACCCCTAATCAAAACTTATCCAAAAAAACAAATACAATCGACTAATCAAAAACCCTAATCAAACCCAAAACTTATAAAAAAAAACACAAAATTTGAGATACAAACCACTTTAGGACGTAATAATCCGTTTGGAATTGAGACAGAAGCCATGAATATGACGAAGCAAGGTTTCAACGATTTTTTTAACAGTTGTTTCATTGCTGCGAGTAAGCTAGAAGAATATAAGAATCATAGTAAAGTGAAAAACTGGAAGATTTTCCGATGAAGCTTGCCATTATTAGTCAAAAAAAAAAATTAAAAAAATCATAGACAAATAAAAATTAGGGTTATTTTGTGAGAGGAAGGAAATTGAAGGCCAATAAACAAAAAATTTCGTTCACCCATAACCGCTGACATAACATTACGCGAAAAAATTCTGTTAAAAGAAGAAGAAAAAAATACACGAAATTTCCCAGCCATGTAATTGAAAAACCCCATCTGAAGCATTCCAACCGCCGGATATATAAAACTACATCACACATGAAAAAGAAGAATCGCGAAAAGACAAAAGAATTAAGCAAAAACCTTGGGTCTGAAAGATACAGATGGAGAAAGGTTTAGAGCTGAAAAAGATTCACGAAAGATGATCTCAGAATCAGTTTTTTCCTTTATTGTTCACCCACACTGACCCACTTAACACTACCGTGAGTTTTTCCCAGCCGTCCAATGATTATTCCATCCGTAACTTCCCGACTTTCGGATGATGGCTCCCGTCAAACGTCATCCGTCTGATAGCTTTTGTCATCATGGAGACAAATCTCATAACTTTTTATAACAATGAGATATACAAGTTTGTTGGGTGCGTGTAATGTTGGGGTGGCGGTGCTACTACAATGTTACATCTACTGTCGGGATTCGACCAGCATACTAGTTTCTTATCCATCAAGATTTGAAAGTTGCTGATTATACAACGACCACCGTCCATCAAACTCTCAATCAAATAATATCACATTATTTTACCGTAGTACATACTACAGGGTAACAATCCAAGTTATAAGAGTTTCGCCGCACCGCATCATCAACACTAAAACCCTGAGGGGGCAACTCTTTAAATACACTTTTCGAACCCTAGAAAGTTCTCTTTCTCACACACGCTCTCTTTGCCTTCAGCGCTGCTCAGAGGCCAAGAATTTCGCTCTTTCTACAACCCTAATTTCTTCCTCTTTCAACAGCAATGGAGTTTTGGGGTAAGATTCACATACTCTTTTCATGATTTGTTTCAGATTCTAGGTTTTTATGACATATTTTTCTCTTAAATCTTCTAGGGTTTTAGTAATATTTTTTTTGAGGATTTTGTTGATCGATATCATCACTTCAACTTTCATCATCGCTGATTTTATGTTAGTGTGTAGATAGTTAGTTTTGTTTCGTTAGGGTTTGTTCGTTTGTTTCTGAAATAGATTTGATGCACCCTGAACTTAGGTCATGGATTTTATGTTTAATTAGAGACATAAATTAGGTCATGGATTTGGTTTGCCTGATCTTAGGTTTTGATTTGACTAACAACAAAAACTGACTTGTTCTGTAGGTGTTGAAGTCAAACCTGGTGTACCTCATAAGGTTACCTTTACTGAAGACCGCCTTATTCATATCTCACAGGTTAGTATTGTCATTAATTTCAAGTTTCTTCTGTTAATTTCAAGTTTCTTCTGTTAAATGTGTGTGTTCTTTGTCGTTGGTTGTTAATTGTGTTATTTGATGAAATTATGATGTAGGCTGCACTTGGGGAAACAAAGAAGGGGAATGAGAATGTTGTCCTCTTTGTTAACTTTAATGGAAAGAAGCTGGTGGTGGGAACACTTTCTATGGACAAATGTCCTCAAATTAATTGTGATTTAGTTTTTGAGAAAGAGTTTGAGCTTTCTCACAACTCAAAAAATGGGAGTGTTTACTTCAGTGGCTACAAAGGTTTCCCGGGTCGTCCTGATTTACCTTCAGATGGAGATGGTTTGTTTGCTGCTTTTCATTTCTAGTTTCCTTGTAGTCAGAATGTCTTCTAAGCTTTATTCTTTTTGTTCTTGTCACCATAGTTGATTTTCTGGTAGATGTGGAAACTTGTATGTCTTAGATCACCTTTATTCTTTTTCTCATGTTCCAGATTCCGATGATTCTGATTCTGAGAGCGATGACGAAATTCCGCTCGTTGCAAATGGTATGAATATTTATTCAGCCAGTCGAGTTTTTTTTTTTTTTTTGATTTTATAGAGGTCGTAATATTTGATTTATTTGTACTTTCATGTGTCTACTTAGGAAAACCTGAGCCCCTTGATGTTTCTAAGGTCGGTTCTTCAGCTAAACCAAAGGTGAAAATAGTAGAACCAAAAAAGGATGATGAAAGTGAAGATGATGATTCTGAGGATAGTTCTGATGAGGAGGAATCAGATGAAGAGGTCTTACTCCTAGAAATACTTAATCCATCACTAGTTATCTTGCATGCATTATTCTTATCCCAACCCTGTTGCTCAAGTAAGTGTGATATCATTAACCCTTTTTTGGTAAATTGTTCTATAGGGTAATACGGGAGCTTCTGATGGCACTAACGATGATGATGACAGTGATGATGAAGAAGATGATAGTGATGATGATACTCCAGACAAGGTATTTCTTAGCTTTTTCTCTGTTTAGTCGTGCTGGTTCTTTTGTGCAAGTTAATCAAGAGTCACTTATTATATTACACATATTCTGAACATGAAGGCTAAGCAGAGCAACAAGAGATCTGCTGAGACTTCTGCATCTAAAACCCCTGCTGACAAGAAGGCTAAATTGAGTACGCCTCAGAAATCTGGTAATTAGTGTAACTTTGTTGTATGTTTCTTGGTGTCCTGTTGGTATGCTGGTTTAAGTAAAATTCTAGTTTGTTGTTTCTTATATTATTAAGTGGTATGTTGTTTTTTATTGTTTATACTTGAACTTCTGTAGTAAGATTTTGAATATTCGTTTTGAATTTAGGTGCTGATGGAAAGAAGGGAATTGCGGTCCATATAGCGACTCCTCATCCTGCTAAGAAGGCTGGTAAGAGTGACAAATCAAAGCAAGAAACTCCAAAATCTGCGGCTACTCCAGTCTCTTGCAACACCTGTAGCAAGTACGTTGTAATGGGCATTTAAATATCAAAATCTCAGTTAGTATTGCCCCTCAACAGAGGGGCATTCTACGTCTTACTGTAGCTGACATATTTTATTTTATTTGTTTACTAGGACATTCAACTCAGAGAAGGGCCTAGAATCTCATACCAAGGCAAAGCATTGAAGCTGAAGAGTGAAGAATTGTAAAGCAGGCTATA
Source organism: Papaver atlanticum (assembly GCA_023531105.1). Lineage (NCBI taxonomy): Eukaryota > Viridiplantae > Streptophyta > Magnoliopsida > Ranunculales > Papaveraceae > Papaver > Papaver atlanticum. Next base: position 1,359,946 of record JAJJMB010009088.1, on the reverse strand, counting down.
TCTCACCATCTTCTAGTTAATAGTCTCTTTTGTTTTTTTAGTTCTATTGGAAATATGTGAAGGTTTTATCAAATGAGATTCGGAACTCATCCATCTAAAATTCCTAACTTTTGGAACATATCTGAAGGTCTTGTGAAATGAAATTCTGAATCTCCAGTGGTTACAATCTTTTCTTTGGAATACATGCGAATATTTTTATGTTTTTTTATTATCAGAAATTAGTAGTGTCCAAGTATAGCAGAGTTTGATCGCCAGTCAATCATCAGTTCTGCAATGTCCTGCTTAGCTGATGGTCAGTAGTTATGGTTGTAACATAAGTGGAGCATCACATTTCATACCTACAGATTGAGGAACTGCTTCTACAACAATATAGGCTTGATAAGATGCTAGAGTGCTTATTTAAGGTGGTTCACCTTTCGGATTACATGAGACTAGTGATCTTGGAGTCTGCTCTGAGTTAGATTGTACTCCTAAGCATGCCGGCCTTATGGCCTGCCCGAGTATAAATGGAAGCTGGGGAATTTAAAAATGTAATTCTCTCTTCATATACTGCTGATTTATATTGTCCTACCGTAACTATAGACCTTGGTTTATTAGTGAAACGACTGACGACTTGCCGAGGTAGTTCATCAGGGCTTTCCTTCAGTACCAAAAATTAAAAGACATCTCCTACTATCTACCAAAAATTAACGGAACATAACCGCTCTTAACCGTCTCCTTTTCTTTGTTGTTTTACTGCTGGCTTACTTGAAGTTTGTGGTACCAATATGAAAAGCAAAATTGTGAGAATGTAATGAAATCAAATAAGCAGTAGATTCTACATGACTGCCGCAACAACAAAAAACAGCCGTACTCGCACTTTCCCCTAACCAATTTAATAAATGACCAACAAATGGGTTAGTAAACCTGAGAAGGTTCTCAAGCTTTCTCAAGCTTAAGGTTCCCAAACTGAGAGAATTTCTACAATGAATCCTGTAGTGAGTGATGAAAGCGCACCGCCTTAGTTGATTTTTCTGAAACACCAAATGATAAGAACCCTATTCTACGATGCGTCGATACTGACACGGGGACAATGATACGGTGATACTGATACGAGAATTCGTCAATTTTCGAAAAATGGGGATTGGATATGTGTATTGGTTAAAAAAATATTTTATTTTATAATAATTGACTCTAGTTAAAAAGTCACATGAAACAAAAAAAAAATCTGATAAATACTAGTATTTGGAATATTAAAAAATGATAGATAAAAACTATCTAATATCTCGCTCACCCATCAAATATCTAACTGTCTTCATCAAATATCACGGTTTCTAGTTCTTGATCGTCAACTGAATGATTTCTTACTTCAAGTTCTCCCGCGCAGGTTTTGCATATAGAAATATATGCTAATTAAAATTATAGGAAGTATTCCTTTTAGAGTATCCCAGAGGTAGGTATCCGAAAGTATCTCTACACATTTGTAATTACAAAAAGGCGATACTTTAAATGGAGTATCTGGCACGTATCCCCAGGTATCTCCAAGTACCCGATACTCATACGGTGCCGATACGGATAAGTCAACAATTTTGAAGTATCTGTGCATCATAAACCTTATTATTGGGGCTTCAAAGGGTAGGGGGCTCACTAGATGATAAAAAAGGGTTCAACTATCCTAAATATGGATAGAGAACCTAACCTATATGAAAAGTCAAAAGTATCTTTATCCCATAAATAAGCCCAAATCTAACTATTTATTAAAAAAAAAAAGAAGATAGAAAAGCCTAGATATATTATTTTTCTCTTATGAAAAGACGAGGGTACCCAAATACACCACAATCTTTAATTTATCCACCTATAAGTCCTCTTATCGAAAGTGATTGTCTAGGGCTGTCAATGGGTCCGGGTCCTCCCGGGTATCATTGGACCCGGACCCTACTTGTAAAAGTCGGGTCCGGTTCCGGGTATGGTTCCTAAATTAGTGGACCCAGAACCGGACCCGTTTAAAACCACGGGTACCCATCGGTTCCGGGTACCCGTTGGGTATTAAGAAAACACACATAAAAGTTAAAAAACTTGATATATTTGTCCTTTTTGGCTTGAATCAAACTTATTTTTATAAAAATTTGTTATTATTTCTTCATTAATGTACTAAATAAAGATTAAATATAAGAAAAAAATGAAAAATGAAAAATAATTCAACGTCAAACTAGCAAAATACTTGTAATTTTGCTAAAAAGATGGATAAAAGAATGAATAACCGGGTACCCGTTCGGACCCGTTAAGATTCGGGTCCAATTGGGTAATTACCCGTCGGGTCCTAACTTGTTAATGGGTCCAAATTTAGGACCCGGAACCGGACCCTATTTGCCTGGGTCCGGTTCCGGTAATGGGTACCCATTGACACTCTATGGACAAAGTCGAGACGGCTCCACCAAAAACAAAGTATCCCTACACATTTGTAGTTAGGTTACTTTCCTCTCCGATTAGACGGCTTCACCAAAAACAACAAAAAGATGAAGTTTGCTTGGCTCTTAGGATAGTTTGCTTGAAATGCAAACTTAGGTATTTATAGACCAAGGATGTTTGGACACCAAGGAATTTCCAAAACCGAATGTATTCTCAAGATATGCAATAAATGCCCATTCGGTTTTCATAATTCCAGTAAATGCTTTGTCCAATATTTCCCGAAATCTCTCAATAGAAAATCTCCAATTAGTAAATGCACATTACTAATTTTTATTCTCTAGAGATATGCATTTAATTGCTGGTAATTAAAGCATATAAAACTAACAACCTTAATTAAAAGATTCTTAATTTATTTCGGAACATGATCTCCTTGAGTACTAAGGAATATCTTTGAACAATAAAAGATAAGAGTTACTACACGTGTTAAAATTATCTTGACATCTCTTCTTTGTAAATCCTCTTTCATATTTACAATCTTGGAATCGATTATACCACACTTCCAAACAAGTTTAGAATTGGTTCATCTGTATTCCAAGACAACTATGTGATTGATCAAATATCAAATCACATACATGGGTTCAATCGGTTCTACCAATCACTAGGATCGGTTACACTCTCATATGGAAGCACTTGTGATCGGTCACACAAGTTACCAGGACCGTTTACATCAGTTACCAGGATCGGTTACATCAATTACCAGGACCAGTTACCATATATACATGGTATTGCTTGTGATCGGTCACACCAGTAACTAGGATCGGTTACACCAATTACCAGGATTGGTTACACCAATTACAAGGATCGATTACACAATTGTATGTGATCGGTCATACCAATTACTAGGATCGGTCACACCTATTACAAATATCGATCATACCATCTCAGGTGATTACTTAGGATCGGTCGCACTAATTAATCAAAACTAGTCATACCAAATCAAAGTTAGGCATTATGATTAGTTGTACCAAGATACATAACAAATTTACGATCGGTTCTACCATCTCACACATATTGGTAATCCAAAGATTTGCAATGAATATCCGTACCAATAAGCCTAGCGATTTCTCTTTCGATTCATAAAACAAGTTCATGAATGTGCTTCCTTTAAACAAATGTAAAACATTGTTTCCTAGGATGAAATCTTCACCTTTACCCATTCACATAATCATAACAGTATTCATAAGATTATGTCGATGTCATATCTACGAAGTTCAAAAGATAAGCGTATACTTCGTAGTCTAATTCCCTAATATTATGATCATATGATCATGTCTCACTACTAGAGTAATATATCCATACACAGCTTCGCAGTTATGTTTTCAATATAGCACGACTTGAAAGATACGTTAGGAATGAAATAGTTCAAGTCAATATTACTAACCTCAAGAGGAAGGATGATGTCGTCGTTGTAGTTTGTTACTTCTTCACGTTCTTCAGGTCTTCGAGTAATACTTGTATGTCTCAACATTCACATTCCTAGACTTTCTAGTCTAACCTAAACGAAGTTGTCTCCAGTACATAATCAAGCGACTCTTAGATGAGTTTTTACTCACTAAAATATGACAACCAAACTTGACATCCAACGCTTGGTGGGTTCAACCGAGCTATGTTCTAACAATCTCCCCC